>CM064486.1:53455566-53583066 GCA_032716605.1 Paralithodes platypus | reverse complement strand
GGTCATCACTCACAATTTAGAGCTAGGACGGTGTGAAGACAATTGCATGGGAAATAATTGTATTCCGGACTCATTTACACTTTCATATTTCGATTTATTTACATTTGTTTTTGTTTTATCATGTACTATAAATATTCCTCTTTCCATTGACATATGATACATCACAATAAACAGCATTCTGGTGGATGAAAATACAGAAAAACACAAGGCTTCGAAAACTGGCCCAGCCTGATATTTCATGGCAAATTAGAGAATGTCTGACCATAAGTTAGATAAATAAGTTGCTGGATGCGGGAGGGTTAAGAAAACATGAAGGGGCAAAAGATTCAGTATCAATATTGGTCTTTCAATTCTTATAGCACGATCGTCGATCTGGATGGAGCGTGCACTACCACTTTCAACACTCAGGTATTATTCTTCTGAGACAGGTACAATTGGAATATTATAGAATTTCATTCGTGGGGTACCTATTAAGTTTTGTATAAGTATCGTATGAAGTTAATTGCGTATACCTTGTGTTCTGTTATTTCTTTAGACGCATAGATATCTTCCGGTATTTATATTCACAAAATACGGATGATTAATTATGGAACAAAATGATATACTTAGTCGACTGGTTATGCACGGTATGTGAATTCGTCACTGAGATTACTTATTTCACGACCTATCCCACAAACTCTCGGGATCTCAAAATATCTATACCATAGTTTCCAAATAGGGAGTAGGCTACCTATTACATGGCTGAGGGTAAATACTGTCACTACAGTTATTTCTTAGTATCTTAGCACTGATACTGAATTCGTTGGCAATGTACAGGGAACACTTGTGATATAATCTGAGCACTCGTCATGGGTAGCAAATAACTAAGGGGGGGGGGGGGGGGGCACAAGTGAACAATCGATCATATAGCACGGTATCTCCGCACTGATACAAATAATAATTAATAATGCACTGTGGAGTTGTCTTCTTGGTATCTTAATGCGCTGTCGTTGAGGGTTTCTTGGCTGCTCCGTGGGCCGTCCAGGGTGTCCGGTCGTGTGAAGAAGTTACAGTTGGGTTAATGGGCTTTGGGTCTTAAATGTGGTTCCGTAACTATGAGGAGTACAGTTGGTCACCACATCGAACTAACGCAAGTATTCTAGGCATGTAACTTTTGCATAAATACTTGACTATTCTGACCTTTAATATTAACCAGTGATGAAGTTCCGTTCAGGTACTCTTGGACTAGGATTTTAAATGTTATGTTTCAGGCAGGGCCGGATTAACAAAACATCGGACGATCGCAAGAGGAATCGATACAAGTAACTCTTCTTGATAGTCTCTAATCTTTTTAAGAGGTTCAAAGAACTTGGGCGGTGTTTAACCTTTCAGTCACAAATCCTGGTGGGTTGCCACAGACAATTTGTGCCTATGGATCTATACATGCTAAGTGCTCCTGAGAGTATCTCGCATAGACCCTTCTAACACAAAAGATCTTTCTCTGCTAGATCTCTGTGAGTTAAGTGCCAGCAAAATGTCTAAAATAATAAATGTATTGAAAAGTAGGGTTGCCTTCGTCTTTCAATATTTGTATTAGGTTAGAGGAGAAACTAATATGAATAACTATATTAAATTCTGGGTGGCCAGAAGTAATCAGTTACACGTATGTAGCTACTGTCGCACTATATAAGTGATTATAAACCCAAGAGGAAGAGGCCATACCAACAAGGAGTTTTTAATACACTTAGTCTTCTAACACACAAGATCTCTCCATCCTAGATCTCTGTGAGTTAATGCCAGTATAATGTCTAAAATAATAAATGCATTGAAAAGTAGGGTTGCCTTCGTCTTTCAATATTTGTATTAGGTTAGAGGAGAAACTAATATGAATAACTATATTAAATTCTGGGTTGCCAGAAGTAATCAGTTATACGTATGTAGCTACGGTTGCACTATGTAAATGATTAGAAACTCAAGTGGAAGAGGCCATACCAACAATTAGTTTTTAATACACTTACTTTATTGTTATGCCCTGTTTTTCTACAGGATTAACTTGGTCAATGTGGGCTCTATCTGACTGGGTATATAAGGCTGCATGCACAATACAAGGTATGAGGAATAGAGAACACAAAATAAACACACGGTAACACGACACACGTTCACGTTTATTGTAGTAAGTGAATAAAGAGCATGGAAAGATAGTAATTCTCGTACAAAACAAATAATAGAAGGGAACTGCTAGCATTAGCAGATCTGGATGGAGCCTAGTCTCCCACTTCCAACGTTCAGGTATACTCTTCTGATCACTGGTTTAGTTAGCAAGTTTTATTATACTGGAAGACCTCAATATATTTATGTATTCAATTTCACTGATTAGATCTCTTACTGGCTGGTCGCGTGCCCAAGTAGCAGCTCACAGTTAGAATTAGACACGCGTATATTTTAGAACACGGAATCTCTAGTAACCTCATGGGGGTACTGATCTAAGGTTTATATTCTTATGGCAGAAATACGTAGAACACACATCAGTGGGCGAACGTTAGATATCACTAGGGTTTTAATATCTGAATAAGGTAATTACGAGAGTCAATGTCGCCTGTTAATTAATGAACACTGATACGCTTAGTACGTCCCAAATGGAATGGTTAAATATGAGTTACACTGGGCAAGGTTATAGCCACTTCATAGAAAAGTTAATAAGTGAATGTCGAACTGGTACTATAACACTTAGTACTAGTAACATGAATCTTGAATAGTATTGGTGGGTCTGGTCCTGGTTATCTTGCTTCCGGTGATGTTGGGGGCTAACGACTGGTTCCTCGGCCGTCCAGGTGGTCCAAAATGTAGGAAGTTCTCAAGTCGGATCTCTTGACGATCGGTGCTGGCTACACACTTATATACCCACTAATTTGTGTGAAGGTTATAAGGTGCACGTTGGGACTTGTACATGGACAGCTCTTCTATTTAACTTCTGCCATGGAGTCTGCCGGCTCGGGAATCTCTCAACTCAGGAACAACACAAGGGCAGAGCTAGAGGTTAACTTCAGGGTAGTGACCACTGGTTGGTGTCTAACTTTCAACTGATTTGACTAGGGGCGGGAGCTAGGTTTATAGGCTCGGTTCTGGACCCTGTAGACAATAGGGATCTCGAGTCTTATGGACTTATTTGAGCTCTCAATAGATATGGGGACGAGGTAAGATGGTGATTACTGTTGTGGCACATGGCTATAGGAAGCCTTCAATTTGTGATATAACTGAGCCTTAGTAAAAGGTACTATTTTGGCTATACTGGAAGTATTTATGGAAGGGAGACTAGATCTACTTTGCGGGGAGGACTGGGACAGCTGTGATAGGGGCGTCTCTCTTATATTGCTCAGTCTTCGTTCTATTTCATAGCTGAGGTGCTAATTTGACTATCCGAGTATGCAAAACAGGTGAATGGGTTATTGTGGGTACAGAGAAGTGAGTAAGGGGGTTAGACATGCATGGTTAGTTCATTGATAGGAAGAATTCCTAGGCTACCTGGCAATGACTCGGAAGTCAAAACAGGGGTCAGGTATACCTCCGCAGGGGTGAGGGGTCTCCCTCCTCGGGTGGGTAAAAAGGGGTAGCCGGGCGCTTTCCCTCTGGGATGGTCGTCCGGCGGCTGTGGCTAGGGGCTTGCCATATCACCAGTGTTTGTAATAACCCTCTGTTTATGAGACAGATGTGGGTGTTCTTAATATCAAAACCGAAGGTGCCTTGGCTAGCTGGGTGTAATCGGTTGGCTGTCAATTGCATGGCTTGCTGGATGTGGTGGAGACTGGTTGCTAACTCTGCCACATTTATCTGGAAGTATGGCAATAGAAATTAATTACTGGCGAGGCGGCGAGCCTCGCACCGACGACCATGGGGTGCAGGGTTGTGAATGGGTTGTAAGAGAATAGATGGCATGCAAGGGGTTAGTAAAGTTCTAATGTTGTTCTGGCCTACTAAGTGAAGGTAGGCTGGATAGGAGTATATATATAAAAGGTTGGAGAGCGTTAGTAACGGAAAAATCAAGGATCTTCAAGAGGTATGAGAGAGAGGCTAGGTCGGACAAGAGTCGAGAAGCGCGGGTATCTTAATGAGAGGGGGGGAAGCTCAGGGGGCTACAGGGAAATTTGACCCTAAGGTCTCTGGGTGTGGGGGTGGCATTAGGCTACAATTGATATTGGAGTTTGAAAGGACAGTGAAAGTACGTTAGCCAAATGCTACCGGGGGATGCAAATACGGGGTGGTATATGAGTCTGGAAAAGATAGAATCATGTGGACTGTGGGGCGGTGGGGGAGAAGGAGGTTAACTGTAGGTGTGTGCTTGACTGTGGATAAAGTAGGGAAAAACATGGTGTATTATTACTCGTCAATACGAGGGGTTATGGACCTATTATTTGACACGATTTCTTGTACGTCTAGGTGTCCCTGGGAACTGCGTTTGCTATGAAATATAGACCAAAGGAAAGCGGCAGTTCGTAGGGGTACTGCGTTATTGTTTCGAGGTACTATGATAGATACTGGTAACAAAGGTTATCTATACAATCTCTGGTTGGGGTAAGAATTACGTTACAGCATGGTGGCTAACATCTGTAGTCACGGCTTGTCTAAGTCTTATGGGGGCAATGGTTCTATATCTTGGTGTACCCGTGGGTATCTTAATTTCTTATGAGTTTGGACATGTGGTTTCTTTTTTAACATCTACTTCTCGGATGTAAGAACATACGTAGATATATGGCTGTCGGATTTGTTGGCGTTGGCTCAACTTAGGGACAGGGCATGGGTGTTTTTAATATGAATGTATATTCTTGTTCATCATCGTGTAGATAGAATCGGGCGGGTAAGAGGTGTAGGACACGAAGTAATATGGCGTAATGTGGACTGTGGATACGAAGGAGGTAAGTGGAAGACGTATGACAATTGTGGAAAAGTAAATGGAAAAAGGTGAACACAATGGCGGATAAAGATACTTAACCTAAGGATTGAATACATAGATTTTATGGGTGATGAGTCTTCAGAAACTTAGTCTGGCAAGACAAGATATGTTAGGGAATGTTAACATTAATACTTAAACTAAGGATTGAATACATAGATTTATGGGGCGATGGGTCTTCAGAAACTTAGTCTGGCAAGACAAGATATGTTAGGGAATGTTAATATTAATACGTAACCTAAGGATTGAATACATTGATGAACGACGACATTATAGTCGTCGTCCTAATAAGGTGATGAAAACTGGTTGATCTGCACTTGGCACAATACGACATTAGGACAGTGCCGCTATGTCGTATCAATACTGGTGGCAGTTAATTTTATAGAGACACGTAGTTACTAGAGGAACAATGCAAGGGGGCGACTGAGCACGGGTTACATATATCTATACTCGTCATGGAAATTTATATACGAGGTCTAGGGACAGGGGTGGGTGTTTTAACTTCTAAGATATATAACATCTACTTCTCGGATGTAAGAACATACATAGATATATGGCTGTCTGCTTTGTTGGCATTGGCTCAACCTGGGGACAGGGCATGGGTGTTTTTAATATGAATGTATATTCCTGTTCATCATCATTGTAGTTAGAAGTGTAGGACACGTGGGGGTAGTGTACGTGAGGTGTGGAAAAATGGTCAGTTTAGAAGGGGTAGGTAGGTGCGGCCTGGAGCTGCTTAGCCCTGCGGGCTTGGGCCTGTCTGAATTGGCTGGCTCGGTCAGCGGGTCCTTTCGTTCTGTGGACCTTTCTTTCGGGTGTTTCTGTGTGGTGTTCGTTCGTGGCTTCTGTGGTGGGCTTCTCGTTCTGGGGCATTTTATTTATATTTATATATATATATATTATTCAAGGTCTCTATATTAACCGATGGGTGGCCACGATTAATAAAGATCCTAAAAACAGGTTTATATATATTGTCGGGAATTTAGATAAAGAGGTTAAATTGCATATCACTGGTACATGAAATATCCCAACAAATAGTTATAATATAATTACCAACGACCTAGTCGATCATTGTAATCCAGTCCCCCACACACGGCTAATTCAATTGCATGACATGTAGGAATGTTCACATAATACAATATCGATACAATGAACTTAGCTTAGAGGACTGGTGATGTAGGACTGTTGTTATAGATTAGTATTTGTAGCACATGGTGAACTGTGGGTTGAGTCAGAGCCGGGGGGGAAGATGTTGGCTGTATGGTGTTGATTGAGAGACTAAAGGGCCGGCGTCCGATCGCTTCGCGAAATTACATATGGCTGCCGGCTCATAATAATTATAACCCATAACTTTATTTCATGATACATCTAGAGCTGATGTAGATAGTTATACATTACAGTTAATATTTAACCTATACTTAAGAATAAACTACAATACACAAAGAACCAGGCGAAATCGTACATGCGATACGATACCGCCAAATTCAAATGTCCTATTGGACCTAAACCTGTCGGGATCATTACCCTATTCCCGACATACTGCCCGCCACCAAAAATGATATACAGGAGCTATATGCAGAGAACAAAAAAAAGGACATCGAAGAATCAAAGATCACCTTGTTTGATCTTTGATCTCCAAAGATCCACGGAACTCATAGCAGCCCTCCTTTTGGGATGAGCGCCACCTGAAGCCAGAGGAGGATCATCGTTCTCATCATCAGCTGCCCCACCTTGAGGAGCACTGTCACCAGCACTCTCCCGCGGAGGGGTATCAGTAGAGACGCCAGGATCATCCGGCAGTTCTACATCCTGCTCCAAGGGATATAACCTTACGACTGGGCGAGTAGTAACCCCAGTCGAAGTTCGTATTCTAGCAACCCTTATAAGACCATCAATGCCCTGGAACAAATCGACAATCCTCCCAAGCTTCCAAAATAACCTAGGACGCTCATCATGAATCAGTACGATATCCCCGATACGAGGCCATCGTTGGTTCGTCCCTTTGATCTTATTAGAGTGACGCTCGCGAATAGACAGCAAATATTCTTGGGTCCACCGTTTCCATAGATCGTCTGACACCTTGTTCACATACTGGAAGCGACGACGTGTGGCGTCAGCATTGCCGAACATAGGGTCATGCAGATCTTCGTCATTTACTGACGATCTAGGAAAGGTATTAAGGGTTCGTCCACGTGTTAGCATAGAAGGCGAAATAGGTAAGAGGTCATCAACATCTGCCGAGGTATAGGTCAAGGGCCTGTCGTTGACTGACATCTCAATCTCTATTAAGATGGTTTGCAACTTCCGTCTGGTCACCAGTGCCCTTCCTAATACCTTCTTCATGGCAGATTTGACGATACCGATTGTTCTCTCCCAAATCGCCCCGAACCGTGGTGCACGTGCTGGTATAAATTTCCACTGACAACCCTTTCCTGTGAGGGTAGCCACAACCTGCGGGTCATCCATTAAACTCTGGAGATATTTAGAGGCCCCGACAAAACAAGTCGCATTATCGCTCATAATAATTTGAGGGAAACCATTGCGGCCTGCAAAGCGTCTTAGAGTATGCAAAACCCCTCACTGGATAGGTCGTCATTCAATTCAATATGAATCGCTCTGGTTACCGCACATGTGAATAGAACGGCATATACCTTTATGATATTACCGGGCGATTCTCTAACTTGAATCACTCCGGTGTAGTCTACCCCGGTTACCTGAAATGGTTCAGTCCTTTGTACCCTGAACTCAGGCAAGGGAGGTAGATCTACTGGGGAGTAAGGCTTACCCTGTAATCTTTTACAGATAGTACAGCTATTGTGGATCCCTTTAATTGCTTGTCGCATCTTAGAGATCCAACGTTGTCGCATATACGCCAGAACATAATTTACGCCAAAATGTAGGCAGGTCCTATGGCATTGGCGAATCAACAGTTTGGTAATCAAATGAGAGGAGCTAAGGAGGACAGGATATTTCGCAGAATCAATAATGTCCGCCTTTTGTATCCTGCCTCTATACTTAATTATGCCTCCTTCCATATATAATCCTAGCTGCCTCATTAAGTTAGAGGGTTTGGCCTTTGACTCCTTGCTCAGGATTTGATGTTCAGTATGATAAGATTCCTTTTGTACTAAACATATTAGTTTCGCTTCTGCTGATCTCAATTCATGGAGTCTGATATGCTTCGAATCTTCACTAAGGAAAGACCCGTGAGCCCGACTTCTCATGTTGTTAATAAAACGGTATATCCATGCAAATACCCGTATTACTTGATCATAGCTGCCGTAACGTTCCCACTCTACCAACTTGTTATCCTGATGTGTAGTACTCACAGTCGAACTACTTAACACATCATCTTGGGGCCGACTTGAAGGATCAGATATGCATTCCCTGAAATCCTGAGGCCATTCAGTTGGAGACATAAACCATGGAGGTCCATGCCATCAAATAGAGGACGACATAAACTGTTGCGCCGAGATCCCCTGGGAAATTATGTCACTGGGGTTATCCCTGGTGCTCACATAGCGAAATTTAGCTGTAGGAACTAAGTTATGTATCTCATCAGTGCGATTAGAAACATAAACAGGTAAAACTTTCTGGCTGTGTACCCATGAAAGTGCTATTTGACTGTCGCTCAAGACATAGACGTTATTAATCTGTAGTATGTCTGTATAAGCATCCAGTGTAAACTTTATTAGACGAGCAGACAGAAGCAATGCAGTAAGTTCTAATTTAGGAACAGTAATCTTCTTTATAGGGGCTACTTTGGCCTTTGCTATAGCCAGTGTCGCTGCACTACCATTTCATATGTATATGGCAGTACCGTACGCACTATTACTAGCATCAGAAAAGGCATGTAGATCCACCTGTTGACCACTAATAACCTGACGATTAAGTTGGACCTTGCAACATGTGGAAAGGTCCGACCGAATCAACCGCCAAGTATCTTGTAATTCAGTCGGGAGGGGCGTGTCCCAATCTAGTTTTAGCCGCCACAGTTGCTGTAAAAACATACGAGCACGGATAGTTACAGGCAGCAAAAAACCTAGGGGATCAAACAACCTCGCTGACAAGCTTAAGCAGTTTCGCTTGGTCATAAGCTCACTGCCGCATGGGGTGTGACAGAAGGATATACAATCTGTGGTAGTGTCCCATTTGTGGCCTAAAAACTTCACCTCACTATTCTCAGTAGCCACACCATCAGAAGCAAATTGACCTTTCAAAAGATCACTATTAGTGGCCCATTCTCTCAAGTATAGATGAGCCTTGGCAAATATATCGCGGATCTCCCAGCATCTCTTGAGCAATAAATCTTCATTGTCTCCAGTGCCTTAAAGATTGTCCACATAGATCCCCTGCTTGATCTCATTCTTGAAGTCAGGATCTAGTCCAGCCTCCTCAAGATGTCGCAAGATAGTAGCGTTGAGAAGGAACTGGGAACAGGTCGCCCCGAATAAGACGACTCTGAACCTGTAGACCAGATACTCTGAATCTAGATTCATTGGGTCCCGTGGCCATAAAAATCTTGTCGAGTCCCTGTCTTCACGATGGAGTTGAAGCATCAGGAAGGCTTTCTCAATATCGGCGACCCATGCAAACTTATGACATCTGAAGCGCAACATAATTTGCACGAGATCAGAGACCAGGGTCGGACCAGTGTACAGACAATCATTCAGGCTATAGGAGCGATCACTGGATTTAGCAGAGCAGTCATACACGAAACGAACAGGAGTGGTGGAACTGTCCTTTTTAATCCCATGGTGAGCAAGGTAATGGATGTTATCCCCATACTCACTGAGATCTACTCTCTCCACGAATCCACGTACCTGCTCATTTAAGGGGAGCGTCCGGTTCATACTCGTAATAGTGCTCAAAACGGCAATATTGCGCAACCCGATATATGGCATCATCACCCATCCCTCTGTCTTCAGTTAAAATCCTGAGGCAATATTCCGTCTGGAAGCATGTTATTTCTGGGCTAGTTTAAAGTTTTCGCGGGTCGCGGGTCGCGCAGACGCGTAGAAAATGCATTATGGGTTTCGGATCTGCAAAAAAAATAAAATAAAACCATGAATTTTTTGTGAAAATATGACGTTCTTAGATATTTTGCCTAACAGTATCTGGTACTCAACCCGGGTAACAACGAAGGGTGTGGTGGTGGTGGAGGAGAAAGAGCAGTGTGGTCCAAGCCGCGAGAGAGGTAGGGTGCGGCTGGCCGGCTGGCTTGCAACAGCTCTCGTGCCTTAGTACCTCACGTAAGAAAGTTCACTTGTCGGCGCAGTTCTGACGTAACCAAACATGCTACAACATTGTTTCTGGTGTCATTGGAAAGGGCATGAAATTCTCTACAACTCCACGTCGCCATTTGTTTTTATTTCTTTCCCATTTCGACACAGCACCCCGAGACATTTGTCACCTAATTTGTACCTAATTTGTACCTAATTGTAAATGCCCTAATTCTACAATTAGATACAAAATGGAAAAAAGTATCAACGTACAATTGAAACTACACCTATTGTTAGTACCCCCAATGCATTAAAACAATCAAGCAACAACCTTTAAATGAGATTTTGATTTTACAAAAAGTCATAAATTTACACACCTAACTCAAAAAATAATTGTCCTAGAGAATTAAAATTTTTGAAATTTCTTAGTTGTTAGGTCCCCTATACGTGTACAAAATCTTATGAAATACAGACAAAATCCACTGACACTTTCTAGAGTAAAGCCGGACGCTCCCCTTAAAACTGTCGCATAAATCTCGCAATAATTTGGATCCTTGACAAACTGCTTCTGAAGGCCACGTAATCTACCAAGTGCTAGATGGAAATTAGTAGGTAATTTACTCTTGTTATCATTCCAAGGGAGCCTTACTACATACTGACCCCTGCCAGAGTCATACGTTATAGTCTCTTCATACGAGCTTAACGCTAGCTTGGACTCACGATCAAGTTCATGTGGGTCAATTCCAATATTGTCCAAGTCCCATAGCTTATCTATATCAGTACATGTATTATCAGACACATTTGGCCTAATATATTTATCTATGGAGCTTACTGCTACCTTGAGGACCGTAACCACCTCCACCTTGTGTGTCTTGAGAGGAAGTGGCATAGGATCCAGAAATGGCATACCCTTGGATCGTGGGGAGCATTATTAGCTTATCTACCCGCCGATATCCAGGGTGAACCAGGTCGTAGTAATAATCAGCTCCGACCAGTAGCATAATACCATTGTTAGCAGAGAGTTGATCATCAGCCAGTTTATAACCCTTGCTTCTGAGATATTTCAAATGTGGTTGAATCTCTGATGCTATATAGAAACTGGGTAGTGTGTCGACCACTACAGCCTTAATGGGACATACCTTTCTTCTATAAACATAGGAAATCTCCACTATAACCTAACTACAACCTCACCACAATCTCACTATAACCTAACTACAACCTCACCACAATCTCACTATAACCTAACTACAACCTCACCACAATCTCACTACAACATCACCACAATCTCACTATAACCTAACTACAACATCACCACAATCTCACTATAACCTAACTACAACATCACCACAATCTCACTACAACCTAACTACAACATCACCACAATCTCACTACAACCTAACTACAACATCACCACAATCTCACTACAACCTAACTGGAATTCACTGGAATCTACTTCACCAGTGAAACCATGGAGATGCAAATTCTCTTTACCCTTGCTGGTACACTTGAGCTGGGGTAATGATGACCGCAGAACGAATGACCTCTGTGAGCACTGGTCAAGTAAGGTGCGCGTCATTATAGTATTATTATTACTCCCCACTACTGCCAGCATCATAGTAGGAAGCAATTCACATTCTCGAGAAGCAATGGACATGGCAGATACTTTATCACCCTCGCTCTTACCTTTCTCATGCGACTCTTTGGGGGTTCTCCCCTTTTCTTTGCCGTCGTGCCGATCAGACTGGGTGCAAAGTGAAAACCAATGTTTCCCCTTGCAATACTTACAAGGTTTGATGTAGGAATTGGTGCAAGTACTGTTGAAGTGGTCTCTTGCCAGACAGCTGGTACATAACTTAAGCGATTTAGCCTTGCCAATTTTCTGTGTAGCCTTAGGATACTTAGGACACTGGTACCACAGATGACCGTGGACACTGAACAACTTGCAACCTAATGATATTGGCCTTTTCTGTTTAGTAGAAGTCTGTACCGGGAAAGCTGCAGTAGATGGCGACATCTCCACTTGTCGGTAGTGTCCAGTACTCTCCATATTGAAGACTTCAGTCTGGTACACCTGCACCAACGCTTCCAAGTTTAGTGGAGAGTCGCTTAGTTGTCGTCTTACGATTTCCTTTAGGGGAGAGGGTATCTTGTTCAAGATATTTACACTAAATATTTCCTCCTTGGTGATGGCCATTGTCTCCATAGATCGGAGGAGGCTCTCAAAGGAGGCATAGTACTCCTTTAGGTCCGTCACACCATAGGATGGAGGATCTAGAGTGAAGAATTTAGTAATTAATGCAGTTTTGATGACTTCCTCTCTCCCGTAGGTTCTCTTCAGCAACTCCACTGCAGACTTGTAGCTTGTAGCTTCTAGCTTGTACCCATCGATCAACTTCAATGCCTCCCCTTTCAATTGGCCACGGAGATATGTGAACCTTTGAATGGATGTGAGTGTTTTATTCTGATGGACGGAACACTCAAAGATATCCCAAAATCCAGTCCAGGTAGCCGAATCCCCGGAAAAGGTAGGCAAAGTAAGCTTCGGCAGGTTAAAGCCAGTCGCTTTTGGTGTACTGGTATCCTTAACAGGATGTGTTTCTTGTGTGGAAGATAGTCTGGCTAAGGCTGTATTAACGTCCTCAAAGTACCCAAGATCTGCTGACATTTCTTCTTCCACATCGTCAGTAATTGTCAATAAACCATATACCTGCTGAGCATAATTATCATAAGTGGCTAGCGATTTAGTAACAGTAGCAAATTTACCCTTAATCTGATCAGCCGTGGCACTTAATAAAAAATCATCAAGATCTCTTAAACACCTATTTAAACTTCCCTTCATCCCTCCCTTCAGAATCTTAAGTTTCTTTAAATCTGTCATCGTTAAGGTCTGAATCTAAGCTATTAACTCTCTAAACTATAAAGCAAACTAGTTACACAAATTAATAAAAAACGTGGCAATAGCATTGCCACTCCCAAGTTGGAAACGGTCATTAGGCTACTAGCTGCAGTAGGATGAATTAATTGAGCAAATTGACAAATAGCAGAAACAAACTAAGGCTAGAGAAAGAAGGGTAAATGAAAAGAACTGACTAGTAATAAGTATTAGGCCTAGCCCAGCTGCCCATCCCACAATCATGAGGTCTGTTGGCTGTCAATCGCTTAGGAATCAACAGAGACCGAACCCCATGACCGTAATTAGGCAACTAGGCTATAAAATTTAATTAAATGAGTCACATGAGAACCCTCCCCACCGGAAAAATTAAGAAAAGAGTCTCATAATGACAAAACACAAAGAACACCACAGGCCCACCACCAAAGCGAAATGAACAGCTACCACAGACACCTGCAGGCCTAGCCTAGCCTACAAGCGCGAAATGGTACCCGACGAAATTACCCCTACCCCAAGCACCAGCCCAGCTAACCCACCAAAAAACGCCAAGGAACACACGCCCCAAAAAACCTGGAAACTAGCCCCCAAAAAGATAGGGACGGCGTCTAATTGGAAAAAAACACGAGGGAATAAGCCGGGTCTATACTAGGGAATGGGCAAGCGGCCCAACAACGCGCGAGGCGGCAGCCATTTTTAAGCCCAGAAGCGTCAAGGAAGGAAACAAAACGGGACTACGGTAAGGAAGCCTTAGGGCACGAAGGACCATTATTTGTCAGGAATTTAAATAAAGAGGTTAAATTGCATATCACTGGTACATGAAATATCCCAACAAATAGTTATAATATAATTACCAACGACGTACAAAGGAGTACAAAGGAAGTTTCCAAACAGTGGTTTAGAGTGGGTAAGGGAACATTGGAAAGCGAATTACTGCCCTAGAACTAATGTCCGTGGCAGGATTAGGAAGTTAGTAGGGGACAGATGGGTTAGTAACTGAGGGGGGGATAAAATAAAGTTATTCATTTACAAACGCAGTCAGTCGCGGGTTTGATGCGAGATATTTGTCTAGGCGGAGTTTAAATGAATCAACGGTGATGCAGTCTATAACGTTTCGGGGAAGCCCATTCCACAAGTTGACAACTCGATTGAAGAAGAAATTCTTAGATTCGTGTGAGTTAAAAGATTTACCAATAATTTTGCAACCGTTTCCCCGCGTGTAATTAGCTTGGTCGATAGTGAAGTACTTACTACAGTTCATATTGTCGATGCCTTTGATGATTTTGAACACTTGAATTAAGTCACCTCTTAATCTGCGCTGGGTTAAAGGAAATAGATTTAATTCTCTAAGACGCTCTTCGTATGGTTTGTTCTTTAGGCTAGGTATCATTTTGGTAACTCTACGTTGAACTCGTTCTAGCTTGTTTATATCTTTTTGGTAATAAGGGCACCAGGATTGAACGCAGTATTCCAGAAGAGGGCGGACTAAGGAATTGTAAAGGGTTAGGATAACTTCTTTGGATTTATGCTCAAATGACCTGCCTATAAAGCCAATTATTTTGTTTGCCTTCTTAACAACTTCTGAACATTGTTGACTCGGTTTTAGGTTACTCGATATTGTTACTCCCAGATCGGTTTCTCTGTTTACATTCTTAAGCTGAGTGCCATTCATCGAATAGTTTGCTTTCTCATTTAGGTATCCGATATGTAGTACTTTACATATATCCGCATTGAAACTCATTTGCCAAATTTGGGCCCAACATGACAATTTATCTAGATTGTGTTGCATATCGTCAACTTGGTCTTTTGAGAGTACGCTATTTGCAATTTTTGTATCGTCAGCAAACTTTGAGATTGTTCAGGTGAGACCCTCATCTATGTCGTTGATGTAAATTAGAAAGAGAATTGGTCCTAGTACCGATCCCTGGGGTACCCCGCTACTTACATTGGTCCATTTAGATGCCTTACCGTTTATGACTACTCTTTGCTTTCTGTCGCTGAGCCAATTTTCTATCCATTTCAACACACCGCCTTGTATTCCATGCGCTTTTAGTTTTAGCAGTAAACGTTTGTGGGGAACTTTGTCAAAGGCCTTTTGAAAATCAAGGTATATAATATCTACAGCTTTACTCTCATCGTAGAGGTTGAGGATATCGTGGAAGAAGTCTAAGAGGTTTGTTAAACAGGAACGTTGTTTACGAAAGCCGTGTTGAGTATCTTTAAGTATGTTATTTTCCTCTAAGTGATTTACGAGTCTGTCTCGTATGACCGTTTCTAGCATTTTACATACAACTGAGGTTAAGCTAATTGGACGATAGTTACTGGGTAGGGATTTGCTGCCTTTTTTGAATATCGGTGTTACGTTGGCTAGCTTCCACTGATCGGGCATAGTTCCAGACTGCAAGGATTTATTGAATAGTAATGTCAGTGGTTTGGAGAGCTCATCCTTAGCTTCCTTTAGAACTCTAGGCGAGATTTTATCAGGTCCAGGCGTTTTATTTACCTTGAGTTTATCTAAACAATTCAATACTTCTCTCTCTGTAACGGTGATATTGCTTAGAACATCTGAATTATCAATCTGAATCGGCATTGGTGTAGGGATATCACTGAGGTCTTCTGTTGTAAAAACTGATGCAAAGAAGGTATTGAGGGCATTACTCATTTGTACTTCGTCTTTGGTGTATTCTCCATTTTCATCGACTAACGGTCCAACAGTTGAAGTAACTACTTTTTTCTTTCTGATATAACTATAGAATTCTTTCGGGTTTGTTTTACTTTGATTCGCAATATGTAACTCTAAGGTCTTTTTACTTTGCTTAATTAACTTTTTGGCTTTGCGTCGTAGCTCTACAAATTTCAGCCGTTCTTCGTCATTTTGTGAGGATTTTAATCTATCATTAGCAAATTTTTTAGCAAGCAGGCAGTTTGAAATATCTTTATTCCACCATTTGGGCTTATTATTATGGCCTGGACGCCGTATTTTCGATGGTATGCAGTCTTGCACTGCTTTTAGGGAAGTGGCTTCTAATACCTTCCAAGATGTATTTATGTCGTTATTGTGAATTAAAAAGCTCCAGTCAGTTTCTTTAAACATAGCTCTAAGTTTATGGAAGTTTGCTTTCTTGAAATTAGGGACTTTTTCGATGCTACTATTTGGTTCGTTACTAGTAAACTTTAAAGTGAAAGTTATCGTACGATGGTCGCTGTTACTGAATTCATCACCAACATTCAAATTCTCTATTAATTCTTCTTTTGTTGCAAGTACAATGTCAAGAACGTTATTACCACGGGTTGGCGTTCGAACAAATTGATAAAGCGAACTCTCTTTCAAGTTCGTATACAAGTCATGTCCGGAGTGTGAAGTAAGAGTATCGCCCCACTTGGTCACAGGTAAATTAAAGTCGCCAAAAATTACGGTATCTTGTGAGTTACTTACATCTGCAATTTGTTCGTAAATTTCTCGGTCAGTTTGCACTGATTGAGCTGGAGGTCTGTATATTAATGCAAGTATTATTTTTGTACCTTTATTATTCTTTATTAGCACATCGACGTAGTCGATGGGTGTAATCCAGTCCCTCACACACGGCTAATTCAATTGCATGACATGTAGGAATGTTCACATAATACAATATCGATACAATGAACTTAGCTTAGAGGACTGGTGATGTAGGACTGTTGTTATAGATTAGTATTTGTAGCACATGGTGAACTGTGGGTTGAGTCAGAGCCGGGGGGAAGATGTTGGCTGTATGGTGTTGATTGAGAGACTAAAGGGCCGGCGTCCGATCGCTTCGCGAAATTACATATGGCTGCCGGCTCATAATAATTATAACCCATAACTTGGTTTCATGATACATCTAGAGCTGATGTAGATAGTTATACATTACAGTTAATATTTAACCTATACTTAAGAATAAACTACAATACACAAAGAACCAGGCGAAATCGTACATGCGATACGATACCGCCAAATTCAAATGTCCTATTGGACCTAAAACTGTCGGGATAATTATCCTATTCCCGACATATATATCACAGATAGTATACAAACTTCGGGGTGCCGTTCGTCAATAACTAGTCTTGAGTTTGGGTATAAAATAGTCTTCCATCAGAGCGGGGTGCCGATCGTACAGAAGCGATATTTCTACGTGCCTGAACTCTCTCTCCTAGAGTTTATATAACCTTTGGCAGTGAGGGGGGAGTGAAGGGGGGTACTCGGTGTTGTCGAGTCTGAATGATGGTTTGTTTACTGTTACAAGAGGGGTTTAGGAATGGGAGACGTAAGGTTTAGCTCTACACATGATGCTCTATTGGATTGCTTACTTGATTGGGTAATGGGTAATAGTAGTCTTAACATTACTTATTTGTGGATATAGCAGGACTTCAAGCTGGCAAGCTTTCTGATCGAGGTGTGGAGGAAGTCAGAGCTGGGGTGTTGTCTGGACTTTGAAAGCGGTTTACTTACTTTTGAGGCAGCTGTGTACTGCGGCGGCTTAAGACTTGTTGTCTGAGTAATTCATTATTCTCATCCTACGTATCTTGGATTATATGGTATGGGTAATTTACACATCTAACATATATGTGCACGTTATGGGCTGGTTGCTTGGCAAGAGTTTCCTCACTGGGCCGCTCTCGAGGTCAAGGGGGCGGGGCGCGTCGCTATTGGGGTCGACCGGGGGGAGGCGGGGGTTTTTCCCGGACCTGACGTCGCCTTCCACCTGGAGTATACCGAATTATTTTTGCATCTTGAAAGGTTTGATTCAGGGGAATAAGAAATTATGGATTTCCTTGTTTCTTAGTTGGATAGTATCAGTATCTACCATTTTCATTCGTGATGGGGTAGGTAGTATTCAGTGAGGGAGGCTTCCCTTAGTGCAGAGGTTAGGGGGGGGAAAGGGTGGGTGTTTCTCGGGTTGTCAGGCAGGCCTACCTCTCGTTAGCCTCGCACGGTCACACCTGCCTGTCGGGAACTGTGAAGGTAAGGATGTTTACAAGGGAAGTTTCTTACGTATTTGTTTAGCAAGGGGATGCTTCTGAACCTTTAGGGCAGGGGTGTCAAATTAATTTGCTCTGGCGGGCCAAATTTGACACGGTACAATATTGTAGGGCCGCATTAACCCCTTCTGTACCGGCGATGTCTTTTATATTTTATTGTAGCTATGTTTAGAGCATTTTGTGCAGTTTAACAAGGATTTGTGGTAGTAAAAAGGAATAAGTGTGATAGTTCGAAGCCTATCAATATGGCTGAAGGCCCTTTTGAAACTGAATAAAATCGTCAAATAGTAGTTAGATAAAAGTAAAAAAGACGTTGCCGGTACAGATGTACATAATGTAGCAGGCCAAATATAATATACCGGTAATGCCTCCACCCGTCCTAATATAAATACAAATAAATGATTCAAATATCCAGATAAAACAATTTCAGAAAATATTAAAAAAAACATAAAAACTAATTATTTATATATGAATTTACGGTAACTGTGGCACTAGTTGTGTTTTATTCCCGTAGCCTTGAGCCACATACTGAGAAGGACTGCAAGAACTATCCCACTGGCCCCGAATTGAGCACATCATAAACCCGTTGACGATTTTATTCAGCTTAAGAAGAATGTCTAATGGTGAAAGAGTATTTAGGCTACTTTAAGCTTCTTACTCTCACAAATACTTCCTATAATTAGACCTTAAGTTAAAAAAGTACCAACATATAATATATTTTAGAAATACTAATTATGCCTAGAACAAAATGCAATATTTGACATTAATTGGAAAAACTGGTTCGAGGGCCGCATGGTAGAGGGAAGGGGGCCGCATGTTTGACACCCCTGCTTTAGGGAATCCATTTATATTTGTCGTAGTGGTGTATGATGGGCTAGGTGATGTTTTGAAGTTTCTTTCGTCATACTATCAGGGGACCTCGGCCGAGGCTTCCTGGGTCACTCAGGGACGGATGACCTGAGGAGGGTTTAGGAGGCCTTTATTTCTTCTATTTTGGGTAGCAGGTATAGAGGTGAGAGTCGCTTCCAGTCGGGAAGGACAGAAAGGTGGGTTGGGCGAGTTTAATTGGAGGAGGTACAGGGGGGTTCAAAAAGGCGTATACATCTTGTTCATAGGATTACCAAGCATCTCTCTGAGATGGTTGTACTCAGATTCTGTCATAGTCAAATGCATACATGATCAGGGGTGTCATTTGGGGGGGGCAGCGAGGGGCGCTCGACCCCCCCCCCCCAAGCTTTCTAAGGGGGCCTCAAAATCAACTACAGTTAGTAATACTAAAAACAAATATGGGAAAAATTGCGAAATTACAAATAAATATATAAATATTTAGCCTCAATATGTTCAGAGTTAAATATATCTTGTGTGTGTGTGTGTGTCTGTGTGTGTGTGTGACCTTGAGTTTAGCAAGGATATCATCATGATACTCAGGGCGGTGGAGTTGAGCAGTAGGGCTGCAACATCTCTCGTCCCTCCAGGCCCAACCACAGACAGACTGACCCCAGTATTCCAGTAAGTGTTTTATCGATGAAAATACATTTTGATAGTGCTGTTAATGATAGCAGTGAATAAGTGCTTCTTTTTCGTATCATCGCATGTGTGTTTTGTGGAAGGCAATAGGTCATATGACTAGATATTTTGGAAAAACGTTTGAGTTTAAAAGTAGAAACATGAGCAGTTGCGGGGTTCATTGTGAACCATATAATTATTATTATTTCCCTCTAATTATAAATATTCGTAGAAAACCAATATTAGGCGTATTAACTTCGTTATTGCATTCTCGTTCTCATATAATGAGCTATAGGCTACGTAGATCTCAAATTCATAGCTATAAATAAACCTCAGATCATCAATCAGATGTTCACACATATAATATAGGCTAGGCTAAACTGGGTAATGTTTGCATTTTTTTCACATTACACAATAACTATTGGTGATAGAAAAATTCTGATTGCACCATTGGAACAACCGTGAACAAAACTATATTTCATATATAAAACTATAGTCGTTGATCATATTATAACGATCATTAAGTAATTAACATGGTCATGACGTGATGAAGTCCGAACAAAAATGAAAACGTTTATTCGGGATCAATTTCAACTACCGTATATTCTCTATTTTTGTTAATTTCACTCCAACACCAAACACTCACCAAAGAAATTAACGAAAGTATGCATGCGATCACTGGGATTCGATCCAGGGTCACCTCATACAGATTTCAAATACTCTAACCAATAGGATATCTTCGCTTTGTGATTTTTGCTTCGGTTAAGTAATGAGCTATCCTCTCTCTTTTCATGTATAATACTTAATACATTATAGTAGACGCGACTCGTCACTTGTGGGCCGTGGCCTGTGGGTTAACCCCTCCAACCCGGAAGGGCTCTTGAACGCCCATAACAACCTCGGCCCGCGCAACCCGGAAGGGCTCTTGAACGCCCATTGCTTGCGTGCGTGCTTTCGAATGCCGCGCGTACATTTTCGGTATCGTGGGACGGTAGGTGGCGCCACCAGTCGTAAACTACGCCACAGCAACAGTATCTACCCCGACGCCATCATGGACAGTACGCCAAATAGTGATTCCGCTGTGTCCGATACCGTGCTTCCTACGACGCCCTTGCTAGTTCGTCGCGCCTTACCCCGACGCCATCGCCTAAATGTGTTATCTCCCGGAGGTATTGAGACGACATTGAGACTTTATGAGCGAGCTGATGCCAAGCATAATGTTGATGATGAAGTCAGTGACGACTCCAGTAATTATAAGTCGAGTGATTATGGCCATGAGAGTGACAAAGAAGAGCAATTCCTGGGATTTGCGAGAGAACATGACAGTGATGAGAGTGATGAAGGTGATGTACCAGTTGTTGAGGAAGCTGGTTTACCTAAAGACAGTGAACTTGAGAGAGTGAGTGAGTGGGAGAGTTCAAGGTCACTCACCAAATTTCGCATAAGTGACACGACGCCAAGCCCTTCCCCAGGTAAATCGCCTTTCAAGCTACATTTGTATAAGCAGAAAATACTTGAGAAGGCGGCCGCGGCAGCTAGGGAACAAGCAAAACTACTTGGTGAGGATGAGGCTGTGAGTGAGGGTCAGCGTGGTGACCCTTCTCGTCCGCCATTGTCTCCCTTATCTACCCACGCCACCCAAGATGACCCGGATGCCCCGCATTCTTCCCCACCACCCCCACCATTGCCAAGGGTTGAGGACCCCACACTTTCGGCCTATTTGCCTCCTAGGTCCCCCGACAGGAGACATACTGCTGCCGAAAAGGGGAAAGGTAGGAAATATACCAAAAAAATTAAGAAAAGTAAGAGAGTTTTGTTCGAGGCTCCCGCGGCGTCCACCCCGGCCGGCCCCAGCCATACGTCCCCGCAACTTTCCCCACGGTCCTCCCCACCTCTCCCGCCTTCAACATGTCTTCCTGAAGAAGTCTTTGAGCTCGCATCACCAATACCTGGGCCTAGTGACAGTGAAACATTGCTTTCTGTCACTCGTCGCAGGCCAAGGAGCCCAGGACCTCGGGGGGACACAGCCTCACCTGCCACTCCTTCCCCACCTCGCCCACCCGCACGCCGCCCACTTATCACTGGTTCCCCGCCAGATTATGTTGGGGCCACTGATGATGAAGGGCACCTCTCTGAAGACTCTGGCCATGATTACATAGGTCCACCGTCAGGGCAAGATGACCACTCTGACGATGACTATATGGACATCGACGACCCTCGACCCATCCGCTTGGCCCGGCGTCGTGCTGCCCGTCGTGCTGCCCACCGCCCTGGCCGCCGCCCTCGCCGCCCTAGGGCGCGCGCCTCCCGAGTTGGCCGTGGGCGTGCTGGGCCACCAGCTGGAGCTCCTCGTCAGCGTAGACAAGACCCATTCTACGTTTTTCAGTGGCAAGACGTAGTTGATGAGGATGGATACAACCCTGATGTGCCAGCTTTTGATGAGGTACTGGAGGGTTCAGGCGTTACCCCCAATTTTCCTGCAGGCCCCAATGCTCCACCACACGAACTATTTGAGGCCTTCTTTGATGAGGAGGTGGTAGGCTATGTTGTCAAAGAGACAAATAAGCAGCACCAATTCCAGGTCCACTTTTTGGGAAAGGTGACCAAGGGCCACATGAGGCAGTGGACCCCAGTGACTCATAAAGAGTTCATGGTGTTCCTGGCACTCACCATGCTAATGCCTCATGTCAAGAAGCATAGGTTGCCTGACTATTGGATCACCAATGATCTCATATCCACCCCTGCCTTCGGGAAATATATGTCTCGCGACCGGTACCTTGATATCCTCGCAGCGCTCCATCTTGTCACCAACCTTGACGTCCACCTTCCAGACAAGCTGTGGAAGATTAGGACGTTGTACGAGATGATGCGAGAACGCTTCACCTCCTACTTCAAGCCCTTCCGCAAGGTCGTCATTGACGAGTCTCTTGTGCTGTTCCGGGGAAAACTCAGCTTCCGGCAGTACATCCCCTCAAAAAGACATCGCTTTGGCATAAAATTCTTTGTGCTGTGCGACTGCCAAACTGGCTATGTCCTGGACTTCCTGGTCTACAGCGGGAAGGAAGGGGACTTGCTTGTGGACCCCCTCATTGGCTTTGGCGGAGCAGTGGTGCAAGCCATGATGGACCGCTACTTTCACAAGAATCACGTCCTCTACACGGACAATTATTACACGTCCCCCACTCTCTCACAGTACCTGCATGAGCGCAAGACGGGGACTGTAGGCACAGTACGAGGGAAAAGGAAGGGCATGCCACCTTTCCCTCCAAAGACCAAAAAAGGTGATGTGTTCAAGAAGAAGTCGGGGCCCATTCTGGCTATCCACTGGCACGACCAGCGGAAGGTCAACCTCCTGACCACCATCCACAAGGGGGAAATGGTGGAGACTGGCAAGGTGGATCGCCGCACCCAGGCCAGGGTGACCAAGCCCGATGCTGTCCTGGACTACAACATCAACATGAGGCTGGTGGACAAGTCCGACATGCAGATAGGCTTCATTGACTGCCTGCGTACCTCGTGCAGATGGTACAAAAAGTTCTTTCTGCATATGGTGGACATGTCAGTTCTGAATGCCTACAACATATACAAGCTTCGGAATGTGAACACACCCATGAAGTTCAATAGCCTGCGGAGGTTCCAAAAGCAGGTGTTGACGGAGCTCCTGGAGAAGTATGCTACGCCACAGAGGGCAGTGGCACATCCTGGGCCCGCCGTTATTGACCGCTTGCAGTGTGCTCAATACTTGATTAGGCACAGGCTTGGTTCCCTGCCTCAGAATGAATCAGGAAGAACACAGCAGAAGCGGTGCCATGTCTGCTACAACAGCAGGGTGAGGCCGAGGTCAGGTAAAAAGTCAACCATGGAGTGTGTGGAGTGCAAGGTGGCACTCTGTGCTTTAGAGTGCTTCTTTGATTACCACTCCAAGCTGGAGTTCTAATAATCATACTGAAATTGCCAAATAAAATGACAATATGTACACTATAATTATATATAGGCAAAAAGTGGAAGAAAACCAATTTATTGTAATACAAAAGTCATGTATTATGAGAACATTGATACAAATACAATTACACCATAATAATATGTGAAAGTGACACATATGTATATACCAAGTGACATTCATATGATTAGAACCTATAGAAATATATAAATCAGTGAAAAAAGACACAATAAATTGTATATAAAACGTTTACAAATCATATAACTAAGTGAAAGTGACACAAGACCTAATATTTGATGGCCAAAGTATAATAAATACCTGTGATAACGAATAATCAGTGCCTAATACAACAATAACCTACCTCAATTACTAATAAAATGTACGGTATCGAGTGAAAATGAGCATTATCAGTGACAGTGACACTCTCTAAAGCATATTTGTCAAAGTGAAAGTGACACAAGACCTAATATTTGATGGCCAAAGTATAATAAACACCTGTGATAACGAATAATCAGTGCCTAATACAACAATAACCTACCTCAATTACTAATAAAATGTACGGTATCGAGTGAAAATGAGCATTATCAGTGACAGTGACACTCTCTAAAGCATATTTGTCAAAGTGAAAGTCACACAAGACCTAATATTTGATGGCCAAAGTATAATAAACACCTGTGATAACGAATAATCAGTGCCTAATACAACAATAACCTACCTCAATTACTAATAAAATGTACGGTATCGAGTGAAAATGAGCATTATCAGTGACAGTGACACTCTCTAAAGCATATTTGTCAAAGTGAAAGTGACACAAGACCTAATATATGATGGCCAAAGTATAATAAACACCTGTGATAACGAATAATCAGTGCCTAATACAACAATAAGCTACCTCAATTACTAATAAAATGTACGGTATCGAGTGAAAATTAGCAATATCAGTGACAGTGATACCCTAATAAACATATTTTATATAATTGGCCTCAAAATAACTAGAAAATATCAAATAAACATCACATTCTCAATATCAAACACTAAAATCGTCTAAGGGAGATAAATACTTTGGCGCGACGAGCGGCTAGGTGCGTCGTAGCCATGGCCGGGGCGACGCGTCCGAACGCGGGAAGAATTTGCCGCCGAAAAGCACTCGTCTTCCCGTGCTCACCATTATGCAACCAGAGGGGCTAGAGATCTCTACTCAACGCCATTCGACAGAGGAAGGTTTGTGGAACATTATTCTTTTTTATTCACAACATTACATGCCATATTCATTGACTTACAGAGTAGTTAACATAGGCCAAAGATCGTCAAAACACCCGGTACCGGAGCACAGTCGCAAGCTATAGCCCCCGGGGCTGGAGGGTTAAAGTTGATTTTTTTTTATCTGACTCTTAAGAGTCTTCCCGCAGTCCGCCGGGGGAACTCTTAAGAGTCTTCCTGCAGTTCCCGGGTTAATAATACTATGAGCTAATGAACTAGCTTTCTTTAGCTTATTTAACACCTTACGAGCGGCCTATGCGGTTTATTTATGTGTACCGCCCAGCGGGGTGTTTTTAGCCAAAATAGGGCTGTTTACGTGATCATTTTCATGCCTAAATAAGACCCAGAACGTAAAACAAGTACCTATCCCTGAAAGGGCATAAACAGAGCTTTCGAATGACACCATAACGATCCTTGTATGATGGATAGTTTTCTTGCAATAACCGTGCAACGCGAGTGCAAAAAGCAGGTAATTCGGTACTTTCGGTACATAATTGAGTATGTAGCGAGTGAGAGAGGGAGGAGGGAGCTGAGATTTGTGTCAGTAGGTTCGCCGCGGTGGTCTGGAGCAGTCATACGCTCGCTAGTCTGCCACCACTTGTCTCTCTCTCAGCCACATTACGTGCTGAAATTGCCACTCCAGTTATGTCGAGCGCCGCCACATAGTCCAGCTTTATTTAACTCGACTTATGTTGCGCGCCGCTAGTTATGGGTTAAGGCTGCATTCATGGTCGTCATTTTCCTGACAGTAATATTAAAGTCTTGAATGAACATTTAACATATCACGCTCTTGTTCCGTTAACTCTTCCAAATTTCCTAATTTATCGTGAATTAAATCAACTTGACTTTGCGTTGCTACGCCAAATAATGCATTGGTCAAAGAGCCTACTATATCTAGTGCACCGCGCCTACGTCGCTGTTGACGCACAGTCGTCAAATACATGAGTTAATTCAGTCTCAAACGAATCAATGGCATTACGAAGGGTGGATACAACGCTCTCGTTACTCATACGCTCCATTGACCTACTGTAGATAAATTAGTCGCATACTCTCTAGTCTTTAAGAGAGGTTCGATGACTAGGGTAACGTTGATTTGGTACGGGATGACATATAGTGTTTCCCGTGATGAGCAGTTGTGCTTCCTCCGTGAATATGAGGGACTCTTCCAAGTTGGCTTCGTTTCTTGGGACGAGCGCTACTCCCATGCTCAGTAACATCTGTAAATACAAAATATAATTTTACAATCTTCGCTGATGTTCTAAGGGGCGTGGCATAACAAGAGGCAAATCATTCGCTCCACTCCTAGATCGTAAGGCATAAGGATGAGCTATCGCATCATTCCTAACCTCATCAAAATCATCATCAGCAGCATTATCCCTCTCAGCAGTATCCTCATGTTCACTGTCACTTTCGGAACTTTCGGACACACTAACATCATGCCTATGTTCTGTATCCTCATCTAAGGCATAGGAAACGGAACTTTGTGTCTTGTCGTTGTACGGGATATGGTTTCCTAGCATTCATGCTGTCTAGGGATGATATTGCCTCTTCATGTAGCCTACCACACGTACCCTATCTGTGTGAATAGTTTTCTCCTTGCCATTTTTCATGCTCTTTACGACAATAACGACGTCATTTATTTTCCTCACAAGTCTAAATGGCCCTTCATCGCAAGGTTGAAGCTTCTTAGATTCTCCTTTTCGTGGAACTGTTTTAATATAAACTCTATCACAATCTTTGATATGCTTGACTTTAGCTCTCTTTTGACCTTTTTCATTTTCGTCTTGACCTTCTTCTAAATATTTCTTGCATCGGTCATACGTACGATTTAGCTTGATCGCCAACTCATTCTTATAATTATCCAAATTATAGCTGTGTGATTGCTGTGAAACAATCGTGGGGTACGGCATCTGAGGATCACGATGAAACAATATATAAAAGGGAGAATCGTGAACCACACGGTTGTATCCCGAGTTATATGAAAATACAGCAAGGTTAAGCATTGAAGCCCAAATACCTTCATTATCCTCAACTAATGAACGAAGAATCTTTACTACCGTACCATTTGCTCGTTATATCACTCCATTTGCTGATGGGTGATAGGCTGTCGTACAGGTGTGCTTTATTTTCAACAGTGTTGATTTTCAAATACACCTGCGAATTCCTTTCTATTGTCAGTAACACACCAGGTTGGTGCCCCGTGTTTACAAATTACTTCGTCTACGAATGCTTGAGCTGTACTCTTTGCCGTTTTATCCATCAAAGGTGCGGCGATTAAAAACCGAGAAAATGTGTCAATTACCGTGAGAATGTACTTGTAACCCTCATCTGAAGGAGGCAAAGGCCCTACCAGGTCTAGATGAACTCTGGCAAAGGGTGCCTCTGGTATCGGATATCGCTTATAAGGTGCTGGAGCGTCCCCCATGACCTTGAAGCGGATACAGGTGGCACAGGTATTACAGAACGATTCTACGCTTGCGCGCATGCCTGGCCAATAACAAAACTGTCTAAGTCTATGCAATGTAGCTTTCACCCCACCATGGCCTGATGTAGGCTGAGTGTGGGCGAGATGCAGAGCCGCAGATATTTTACTCTCCGGGACAATAATTAATTTGATGTGTCTCTCTACATCACGACTATTATCTCTTTTACGTAGATACAAGAGCCTATTCTCCTCCTGCAAACCTAGGTCAGACAGGGGGGCCCTGAGTTTAGACTGAAGATATCTCCGTTCTTTACTAATATGGGTTAACGAATCTGTCTGTAAAAGGAAAATCAATCTACCATAAATTGGATGGTTCATTTGTTCCGTTGCGATGTCTATTAAATTCCATTCTCTCTCGGTCGGTTTGATCTCTTGTTGCTTTACGTCTTTTACTGTGTTTGTCCCGTTTTCTCTTTCGTGTGTGGTCGCTAGAACAACTCTAACGGGAGACTGAACTATCGGTCTCCATCCTGTTATCGTCAGTACTCTATCTTCTAGGACAGCTTGCGAGCGTAGCCTACTCAGTGCGTCGGCTACGACGTTTTCTTTACCTGGTATGTAAACTGGCTGAATATCATACTCTACCACTAACAATTGCCAACGAGCTACTCTTCCACTTGGACTAGCGGTTGTGAGAAGCCATACCAGAAGTCTGTGATCTGTCCTAACTTCTACAGGATACCCTAAAATTAAACTGCGATTAATCTTTAATCCATAAACAATAGCCAATGCCTCACGTTCTACCGCAGCATAATGCTGTTCAGCTGAATTTAACCTTCTGCTAAAATACGTTAGAGGTCTGACTCCTCCGCAATCGTCTTCTTGTTGCAATACACCTCCGATTGCTAAGTCTGATGCATCTGTAGTTTATACGAAGGGCTTCGAAAAATCGGGGTAGGCTAATACGATGTCTTCCGAGAGTGCCTTCTGTACGAATGCGGCATGCTCTTCTTCGGTGAATTCTATCTTACTTTTGTCTTTCTTTTTATTTACTCTACCACCAGTGAGCTTCGTTAAAGGGGCAACTTTATCTGAGTAACCAAGTACAAACTTTCTATAGTAGTTACATTAGCCTAAAAAGCTCTGCAACTCATGCATAGTCTGTGGTGGTGCCAACTCCTTAATGGCACTGATCTTTGAAGGTTGGGGCTTTACTCCGTGGATTCCCACAACATGACCCAAGTAATTTACTTCATCTTTAAAAAATTTACATTTATCAAGCCGTAGCCTGAGGGAAGCCTCTCGCAATCTCAGTAATATGTCTTTGAGATTCTGTAAATGCTCATCCCAAGTCGTGCCTTGGACAACAATGTCGTCCAGGTACACATGTGCTTTGGTGCCAATTAAGCCTATTAGTACTTGATTAATGATCCGTTGGAAGCTTGAAGGTGCATCCTTCAATCCAAATGGGAGGACATTATACTCAAAATGTCCATCAGGGATAGAGAAAGCTGTTTTCTCTTTGCTTACTTCCATCAAGGGAATCTGGTGATACCCTCGGCGTAAGTCTAGACAGGTGAAATATTTACTCTTCCCTAACTGAGCTAGAATCGAGGAAATATTGGGAAAAGGATATCTATCATCTCTAATCAATCTATTTAGGTTTCTGAAATCTAGGCAGAGGTGCAATCCTCCTTCTGTTTTCACTACAGGAACTAAGGGGTTGTTATAAGGAGATCTCGAAGGGCATTACTATACCCTGTTCAACCAGAGATTGCACCTGCTCCTTAACTTCCGTTACGTACTTCTGTGGGATTGTGTACGGTCTCTTGTACACAACCTCATCAGAAACTGTTGTTATCTCATGAAAGAAATAAGGGCTTATTGTGAGGGGCTCATCCTCCATTGAAAATATATCTGGATAGTGTGAAACTATTTCTTTTAACCTAAGAAATGCGCATGGGGGATATGAGACACCACACTCCTGTGCTGACGTATTTGAGCTGTTCCCATCACTAACATCGTTATTTTACCATAAATAGCATTAATACTTATCCATATGCGCCTATTATAGGTTGATTATAAAGGTATTAACCTGTTACAACAATAAAACAAGTGGAAACAGTGTTTGGATGGTCAAAATCGGCGATACAGGCCGGGAGTTACATAATGTATGGCTGAGGCAACCTCCCTGCCCTCCACCCCTCCCCTTGTCTGGAGAGACACTGTTCCGCAATAGTCTCTCTCTCGCTCTTTCCCACGCTTGGTAACAGTGATGATAACGCCCTACTACCAACTCGCTAATGTTAGCACGAAAATTGACCACAGAATAAGGGAATAACAGGGAAAATAGGTGATAACTGAAGGAGGGGAGGAAAGTGGGGAAGGAGGGGAGGTGGAGGAGTGATATTTGGCATGGCCCAGGGGCAAATTTTTTTTTTTTTTTTTTTTTTTAAATGGATTTTTTTTTTCCCTTACTCTTAAGAGTCTTCCCGCAGTCCGCCGGGGGAACTCTTAAGAGTCTCCCCGCAGTTCCCGGGTTAAAGCCTCTTTCTCACGGAGGTTCAAACTAGGAAATGACTCAACATGTGTGCATAGCCTGCTCACGCGCTCTTCGTTATCAGTTACCGCATTAATTACCGCGTTATCATTAATCTCAGACTCAGACTCAGATTCGTCGATTATCTCTATTTGTTCACAGAAATCTATGTAGCCTAATAAGTAACCAGGCTTAACCTGTTAAGCGCTAAATAGCCCTAGGAGCTAGGGTAGTTATTTGTGCATTTCTGCCAAAAAATTCGATCTCACAGAATTTAAAAAAAAGTACCTCAATGTCTTGGAAATAAGCAGCCACATCCGCCAATATATATATATCCACCCTAAAAAAATGTGGGTGTGGAGTTACGGTGGCTGCAAGTTGAAAAAAATGGGCTGATAGGCACGACATCCCCGAGCGAGCGAGTGTGTGTGAGTGAGTCAGGCGGGAGGAGAGAGAGAGAGGGTGGAGGCAAGAACGTGCGATTGATGAGAAGCAACGCTCTATATCTCGCCTAAAAAGCACCTTTATGGTTTCACCTGTTCATATTCATGAGTAAGGCAGACCATGTGAATAATATACACTGATAAATGAAGCGCAGAGAGGCATACGGACGAATAATAGGCGAAATAAGAGTGGTGTATTGAGAAAGGTGGGTGGCGCGGGAGAGAAAAGGGGTCAGATTACAGTAGGTAGATGAGATTAGCGTGGGTGTATGCACAAATTTAGACCTTATAGACACTTTGTGTTGTCGTTGCTATATTGTAAACAACGATAAGGCTTCTTGGATGGCGCAGTATGTTAGAGTAACCCGATATCTCATTACACAATTTTTACGCACTATTTGCTTGTAACTCATGGATGAAAGGTTATTTATTTACTTGTAAATTTCTTTACTGTTTGTTCGTAATGATAGAATATGTTAGGTTATGTAAAAGTATTATACATACTAAATACTTCGATATACACAAGTGTATCGAGGGTATATATATTTTTTTTTTGTCAAGCATTCGTCTGCCCGAAAATACGTACGCACTAATCGCTGTCTGTATAGTGTGAACAGTCATGGTCTAGTGGTTAGAGTGATGGACTGAGTGAGATGTAGGCCTAGAGACGTAGGCCTAGAGACGTGGGTTCGAAACCAGAGAGGTTATGGGGATGTTTTTGGAGTGTTTATATCACTTGAAATTTTTTTTTTTTTACATACTTACGCCCTGCTATTCATAAAGTCGAAAACTTTGATGAATAGCAGAGCGTAAGTATGTTTTTTTGTGTTTATTTATTTGTTTTTTGTTTGTTTTTTTGTTTGTTTTATTATTACAAAAGGTTGTTACAAAAGGTTAGTACATAAGTATAATATTACATAGGTATATATATAAATAAAACAAAATATTGCCTGGCTAATGAATTAAACTGAAATAATAAATGAAAATATTGCTTATATATACAGTATACTGTATACAATAATATACTGTGTATATATATATATATATATATATATATATATATATATATATATATATAATATATATATATACAGTATATACCAAAACATATGAACTTATCCTACAACTATAATTTGTACATGTTATGATAATATTATCACGTTGGTCAGGTACGGGCAAGTAGGTAGGCAGGCAGGTGTTTTGAGATCACGTTGGTCAGGTACGGGCAGGTCAGGTACGGGCAGGTAGGTAGTGAGGTAGGTAGTGAGGTAGGTGGGCGGGGCAGGAGTTTGGCTGAGATAGGGCGACACAGGTACCACTCCTAGTAGTACTTGAGTGAGTGGTAGTCCCTGAAGCACTCGCCCAAACACAACCCAACGTTGCATTCCTTGCACATTGATGTGACTCGGCTTCTTTTTTGTGGCTTTCTGGTGGAGTGGGCACAGACCTGGCACTGTACTTGCAGCCTCCGGGTGCCAGATAGCTCGGTGTGGATAGGGTAGTGTTTGTCATATCCATCAATGACTCTGTCTGGGAGGTTGACTGCACGGCGACCCCTGTGACCGGAGACTGGTTGGTGTTCTTCTAGGAGTTGGTAGGCAACGTTGTATATGAACTCCCTGAACTTGAGTTTTTTGTTCGGGGCCATGTCTTTTTTTACCAGCCACATGTTGTAAGCGTTGAGCATCGTGATGTCAACAAAGTGAAGGAAAAGCTTGTGATACCACTTCACTGTTTTTCGTAGGCACTCAACGCCTGCAAGCTGGCAATCAGACTTGTCCACAAGGCACATGTACTTGGTATAATCCACCACCATATCAGGTTTCTGGATAGACTTCTTGGTACGGTAGTGGAATTTACCAGAGTCCACTTGGGCACCTGTATGGACAGTCGAAAGCAGGTGGACTGGTCGCTTATCGAGCCACTTTACCGCCAGAACTTTCCCAGACTTCTCCAGCTGCTTGTAGTGCTCTTTCTTCTTTCTTCTTGGTCTGTCCTGTCTGCGGCGCCTTTGTTCCTCTGCCAAGTCGTCATCAGAAGCGGTGTCACTGTGGGAGGGGTTGTCCAGTTCTATGCGATTGCCTTGGAACTTAGGCATGAACTTCCTGTTAGTTCTGACAGTCCCACATGCCCCCGTTTTGTGGTCATGGAGGAACTGGCAGAGTGCAGGACTTGTATACCAATTGTCGGTGTACAACGTGTACCCCTTGTTCAGGTAGGGCTCCAGCATCTTTTTCACAATGTGCCCTGACATGCCCAATGGGTCGTTGCCACCGACTTTTGGAATGTCTACATCAGTGCCGGTGTATACGATCATGTCGAGCACTATTCCACTTTCACAATCGCACAACACAAAGATCTTGATCCCGAACCTGTGTCTCTTCAAGGGGATGTACTGCTTGAACACCAGGCGTCCTTTGAAAAGCACGAGCGACTCATCAATCACCAGGTTGGCAAAGTGGTAGAAGAATTTCCTGTACCTTTGCAACAACATGGTCAACACATCCCGAACTTTCCATATTCTATCAGCTCGGTTTGGATTATTATTGTCTGCGAAGTGCAAAAATCGCAGAAGCAAGAAAAATCTATCACGAGCCATATATTTCCGGAAAATTGGGGTGTTGATGATTGGGTCGTGCTTCCAATAATGCTCCATTACATGCTTCCTGCAGAGAGGCATGATTAGCAACAACGCAAAGAACACAAGGGGAGGTGTGGTGGAGTGGTCATGCCACTGGATTGGTAATCCAATGGACCCGGGTTCATATCCCGATATGTCAATGGGAAGATATTATTGGGATTGAATTTGTGCTGTACCTAGTATCAGTGCATTACCACAAAAGCCCACCGAAATGCCAAAAAAATACCCTCATTGTTCCCTGATTAAATAACACTGTATGAATATTCCCATATTCAAAATATGTTACAGGGGGACAATGCCTAGTGAGTTCACTGCTCAATAGGTGGCGTTCTGAGAGTGAGGGTCTGAGTCTGGAGGGTGAGACGGTGAAGCACTTGAGCGAAGCAACCAGCCGCTTCAGAGATGGAGCTGCTTCGAGCCATGATGGATGCTTCACATTTCTCACTCCCCAGACTGGAACAAGACCTCACGGGCTTCACCGTGTTGAGCGGTGGAATGTACAGGCTCTCAGCCTATGCCCGAGAGGGAGTAGTTGGAATATAGAAAAAAAAAAAAAAAAAAAAAAAAAAAAAAAAAAAAGGAGCTCAGGGACAGTCGTATCAACCCATGCACGAATTCTTGCTCTAGGAGATATCATATCAATTCTTTCCCTCACCCAGGTAAAATATCCATTGGTTTGGGAAACGAGATGAGATAATACCTCCTGGTCAAAAAATGCACAGAAGAAATCAGATTCCGTGGACTGGTCATTGCAGGGCCAGTCTGCTGTTGAACCAGCCAGATTGGCATTGAACTGGTGCAAATCTGGTTGGAAATGGGACCCTTCAGACCAGGCAAAATTATACGCCCGTGGGGGATCAGGATCAGCCCCTCCGTCAGCCACGTCGTCTGCGCCTTCGTCGTCAGACAGGTCTTGGTCATGGTCACGGTGCAGAAGTACATCGTCGTCTTCCGAATCCTCTGCACCTCCCTCATATTGGTCTTGATCCTCCTCAGACTCGCTCCCACTATCACCACCCCAGCCATAGTTCCTGGGATCGAAGGCTTCCCCTTCTGCAGCGTCGTCGTCAGAGGAGTCAGGAGGGAAGAGGAGGGCGTCAAACTTGGATGGCGTTAGACCGGCTGCCAAAACTCTACGAGGCCCTCCAACAGCAGCAGGGGCATGGGTGGGCATGGGTGGTGGAGCAGGGGCGTGCGTGGGCGGGTGGTGCAGGGGCGGCCGTGGTGGGCAGTGGTGCAGGGGCGGCCGTGGTGGGTAGTGAGGCAGGGGCGGCCGTGGTGGGTGGTGGTGGTGGTGGCAACGCGGGGGTGGTAGAGGCGGGAGGTGTCACCTTACTCCTCTTGAACTGATAAGGGTGTCCTTTACCCTTACCCTTCTTGCCAACTACCCCCGATGCTCCTGCATCCCCAGGACGGCCACTTGTACTTCCTGTGGTGGTGGGCGCCGTGGGCGTCGTTGCCACAACAGTAGAGGCAGTAGTTGTTGTGGTAGCAGTTGTCAGAGCAAATGCTGAGGACAATGACCTCTTCGCACTCGTCGTGCTTGTTGCACGTGTCGTGCCTCTCCCACCACGTGTCGTGCCTCTCCCAGCACGTGTAGGTCTTCTTGGCTGCACTGGCTCATCATCCTCAGAAGTATATACGTAGGTGGGGTCCCTGGCACGTGTTCGTGTCCTGCCACGAGCACTAACACCGCCAGCAACAGGGTTGGGCGAGTCAACAGGGAGCGTGTAGGCTCCATAGTGACTGAGAGCGTACTGCGTGTGTAGACTGTGTGGGGTGCGTGCGGCGGGTGGTTGTGGGTGCCATCGAGAGGTACCATGTCGCACTAAACGTGGCGCAATTTGTGACTCCCTAGACAGCTTGGCGCCGTTTTGGTACGCCTTTAAAAATCCTGCTTCCGTGAGGCCTATCGCGTTCCCTATAGGAAGCCTTCCGTGAGGCCTATCGCGCTTGCCGGGTTAAGTACTATCCGATCAGGACTAGGGTTAACAAAACTAACCAACATTCTATGTTTGCTCTCAGTTTTCTCTAGTGTCACTAGTCCTGGGCATAAAATTCCAGCTTCGGTAACTCCGTTGTGAGGGGTAAAAATAGCAGAGTCGTACTCATGACAATTTCTAGCGTTTGCGTTCGCATACAATTCGATGATTCCATGACCAAGGATCTATATCTTTTTGTACTGCAACTGTGACTTTTCTAGGTTTAACCTTCTTTTGTTCTTCATGTACTACTAAATTAGCAACATCATAATCTAACGGTGCGATGTCTAACGGGACACCGTTTACTGCGAGTGATAAGGGAACAGTATTCAATGTGACTTTATTCCTAAAAAGAAAGTCAGTACCGAGAAGGACAGGAGTGGGGACATGCATACTCTCTACGACTGTGAATTTATGGGAATAAACATCTCCAAACTCTACTTGCAAATCAACTGAACCACAAACAGGCAAAGGTTTTCCATTTACATCATACAAGGGATCTGAGGAGTGTACCATTAATGTACCTGTCTTTTGCAACTCACTTACTGATGATTTCGTAATCAAGCTACATACCGCTCCTGTGTCCACTAATCCAAGGAAATCCCTATCATTAATTCCTAACTTAATCGCAAGCAAACGGTGAGTAGTTGGTCCTGTTAAAGACGCAGTGACTAATTTTGGTCTGGCGTCGACGTTTTTATTTTGCATAGCAGTTGCGCCACTAGTCCATGGTTGTGTCTCACTCACAGTCGCGCGGGAATGTGTTATTGAGGTCCTTTCGTCTCCTCTTCCTCTCTGTGTACAGTCCCTAGCAATATGTCCTGGGAGATGACAAATGTGACAAAGTCCATCACGCCTTTCCTTGTTACGGGTTTCTATTTTTTCCCAAGATACTGCGCAATTACGGGATATGTGCCGTTTTCCAGAGCTGGGCACTTTAGCCAACACTTCCGCAAATAGCCAATTCCGCCATGGCGGAAGTGTCATTTTGTTGGCGAATTAGCGTTGGCGCCAAAATGGCTGCCTATTTGCGGGTTTGAAGCTCTGGAAAGTACCTCCATGTTGCAAACCTCGAGTCCGCAAAATAAAAATTCCAGCCGCCAGCCAACCCTGGGCCGCTCCTGCAGCTCCAGCCAAAAAAAAGCATTTGACCAAGCCAACTACCTGTGTTCTGGAATCTAGGCCTATACATCGGCTCTTCACGTTTGTTCACTTACTTAGTAGCAAGCGTCGAGCTAACACCTACAACACACAGCAGTCCAAGAGTTCCAACCTGCTAGCACTTCAACTTTGTTTATATTTTCGGCCTATTGAAGTGAACATGGAGTCTACCATCATGCCTACCGCAGCTGCCAACAGCATGGGGAGCAGTTCACCACCATCATCCGACAGTGATGCTGCAGAGCATGCAGAAATCGAGGACCTAAGCCACCCCTGGCCCCACCTAGAAACCTATGGGGATAAATCTACAGTTATACTACCCCTATTTTGTCGCTATTCTGTTGGTACTAATGGGTTAATATTATTAGTAGTAGACTTAGTATGGTTTGATGATGCGCTGAAATGTATATTTGACTTGAAATAGATACATTGAAGTATTACAAACCTTCGCAAACCCATAAACAGGGAACGTGAGCAGGGTTTAGACCGTCACGCACCCATAAACAGGGAACGTGAGGGGGAGTTTAGACCGTCGCGGAAACAGGTTACTTTTCGGTTAGGTTAGGTTAAGTTAGGTTAGGTTAGGCTAATGTTAAAAATACTAAAATGCGACGGTCCTCGGTATTAAACAACACTGTATATCAAAGAAAAAAATAAAAACAACAACAAATTACCTGAAAAAAACTATCTGGTTGGTGATAATTTGTTATCAAAATAAGTTTTTTTCCTGTTTCCGCGTCTGCTGAACCATCCAAAAACAGGCTAAAAGGCGTGTTTTGAAGGGGAGAGGTGGTGGGGGGTAGTGGGGGAGGGGTAGTATAACTGTAGATTTACCCCTATGGGCCTGTAATTACCAAGAAGATGTCTCTGGAGAAGGGCTTTATAACTTTATAATCTAGCCTAATTTAAGGTTATAAAGTTAGGCTATCGTTAATTTGATTGATCATTGATAGCCTGTTAATTTTTAACCTAAACTAATGTTATTAGGCTACCCTAATCCCATCAAAATGCCTCAAAGCATGTAGGCCTAGGCTAAGTCTAACTTCTATATAGGCTAGGCTATATAGCCTAAGCCTAGGTCTATAATCACTAATCCCATCAAAATGCCTCAAAGCATGTAGGCTAAATATTGCATGTTCTAACTTCTAAATATAGCCTAGGCCTATAGGCTAATTACTAATATAAGTAATTTTATTAGGCTAGGCCTAGGCTACCCTAATCCTATCAAAATGCCTCAAAGCATGTAGGCTAAATAATATTGCATTTTCTAGCTTCTATATATATAGGCTAGGTCTAGGCTATAATCAGTCAATCACTAATTCCATCAAAATGCCTCAAAGCATGTAGGCTAAATATTGCATGTTCTAACTTCTATATACAGTATATAGCCTAGGTCTAGGCTATAATCACTAATTCCATCAAAATGCCTCAAAGCATGTAGGCTAAATATTGCATGTTCTAACTTCTATATACAGTATATAGCCTAGGTCTAGGCTATAATCACTAATTCCATCAAAATGCCTCAAAGCATGTAGGCTAAATATTGCATGTTCTAACTTTAATATATAGCCTAGGCCTAGGTCTAGGCTATAATCAGTCACTAATTCCATCAAAATGCCTCAAAGCATGTAGGCCTAAGCTAAATATTGCATGTTCTAACTTCTATGTATAGGCCTAGGCCTATAATCACACTCATTTTATTAGTGTCAAGTAGAAAGTGTTAATTTTGAAAGTATCATATAGGCCTAGACTAAATTTAGCCTACAATAAAATTTTATTAAATTTTGATCTGAAGCTAGGCCTTTATTCTGAGCATTAAAATTAATAGGCCTAGGCTACTTTCTATTAAATTACTTAATCTATCTAAAGTAGACCTATCTAGGCATATATAGCCTATTGCCATTCCCAAAGGGGGGACCACGAATAAATCGCCTCCTTGCACCTCTGTGATCCGGCGTACCTCCTCCTGGATGGTGCGGAATTGCGAATACTGATTATTACTGAAGCACTCTCCCCATAAACAAGTTGCCCCAACGTTTTACTGCCCATGTGGACAAACTAAGTGGCCTATGCTATATATATTAACCCTTTCACTGCGGGTGACGTTCTGGAATGTTTTGGCAATTTACAGCAATTTCCAAGCTTTAAAAGCCTGTATGTATATCCTTGAGGTCCATGGAAGTTGGGCAACATTATATTTAGGTAAATATATATATTTATTGACATTAGAGATTGAATTTATTGATTTACCCTTATTCTGTAGTTTAAATTTAAAATTAATAAAAAACAGTTTGCGTTTGCATATTTGCATTTGAGGACTAGAAATTTCACAAGGTTTGCACATTTGTGTTTGCTGAAGTTATGTTCTGGGTTTGCTGATTTGTGTTTGCTGACTTGACTTTTTGTTTGTGGTGCCCAGCTCTGCCGTTTTCCCATACAACGTTGACATCGTACATCGTCACCTTTTCTTTGACCTTTGGAGAAATGATCTATCTTGTTTGCAATTTACAATGTGGTGCTTTATGACCAGATCTGGTACATCTTTGACAAATGGTCTCTTGCTTATCGCCTCTACTGTTACTCGATTGATACGTGGCATTACCACGTGTTGCACCGACTGCGTTAAAGGTGAATTACATAAGCTGCATACCTCGTAAGATGTATATTTTGTATGCATCAAAACATATTAAGGATGCTCAGGTTTGTGTATAATAAAGTAAATTTAAGTCAGTAAAGAAAACAAATATTAAACAGTTTAATATCTGGCGGCGTCTGATAGTTGAGTGTCTTACATATTTCCCGCCTTCCAGTATTGTGATGACGTCGTAAATTCGATGATGACATCATAAATTCCCAATAGTTGTCAGGCAACAGAAATTTACCTTTAACTTGACCCTATTTATTTTATATGTTAGGGGCAAATATAAGGATATTCCCGATAATGGTGTAATACTAGAGCATTTAACGTTCTGCTAGATAACTTATCTCACTTTTTTATCATCTTTGTGTAATTCACCTTTAACTTTTTTACAGTTACATCGGCTCCTTCGGCTTCGGCAATCTTCGGGTTATTCTGTTGATACTTTAGGAATTTGCTCCAAATAAGTTCCGGATCGTCCTTGTCTTTCTCTTTGAGATGTAAAGTGAAACCAGTAGGCAAACTATTTAGGAAAGTCGCGGAAACAATGAGTTGATCGATGCTTGATCAGAGCCTAGTGCTTTCAGTTCAAGGGTAATTCCAAAAAGACGGGAATGGAATGCAAGGAAAGTTTCATTTTCGCCCTTAGCGGCTTTGAGAAACTCTGCGATTACTTTATTTAGATTCCTTTCTTGAGGGAAAATCTTAAATAGCTTAATCTTGAAGTCATCCCAAGTAGCTGATGTACCTAAATCTTGAAGAATAGATTGTACGTATTCTTTAGTGGGACCTAGGCTGTAATGTCGGATCACTTCAAATCTTCCTTCAGTATCCCACAAATTTATCGGAGTTTTTACTTCTATCTCGTCTATCCACCTCTTTGCGAAAGCAATGCATCTCACTTCCGGTTTCTCGGGGGCGGTAATTGGACCACCACAAAAATATGAGACGTTCTGAAGTCGGCTAAAATTATTACGCGCATTGGAAGTAAGACCTTCAGTAATGCATGCTGACAAACGTGTCACTACATCATCCACCATAATTGGTTCTTCAAAATTAGATGCACTATAATCACAAATACTTTCACTGACTGGTGAAGCTAAAATTCTTCCTGGCCAGTTGTCAAGGGAAGTAGGTAATTCGTTTGGATCAATAAAAGTGACGAGATCGGACTCTGATAAAGATCTTGCGTTATTCATTAATTATCCGTTAATTATTCAATGTCGAGATACTAAGTATTCATATTAAAGTTAAAATGTACAAGCTATCACTTCAAGTTATAAGTCAATAGATCGATTTAATGAATCACGATAAATCCACAAAAATCCAAAAGTCAAATGCATACTAAACAAATGCATTAAATGTGCGAAGTAACGAAAAGAATGCAAGTACCGAACGTAAATCACAAAATAGCTTAAACGTGCAAATAAAAGTATGCATAATCCCAACAAATAGTTTATAAAGTATATCTTGAAATATTATCTTATTTACGCTACTATAATATTATAATATAATAATATTATAATCCCATTTATCTCTGGTAATATAATATTATATTATAATCCCATTTATCGCTGCCACCAGTTGTCGTGCTTCCAAAGTCGGCAAAGCTTATGTGACAGTATAGTGGACGAGTTTATACAGAAGAGAAAGGCTCTCTAAGCCTCGTTCGCCCGACCACCTTGGTAGCGTTTAGTATGGTTCACATAGCCTTGCTTAGGGGATGATATCGACGTTTGCTTTTAATTCTTTATTGTTATAATGAGGTTTACTATTACTTACTATAAGTTGTGAGTCGTAGGTAACTTTAACAATTAAAGCTCTTCACAATTAATTCAATACAAGCTGAACACCGTAAATTATTATAAAGAATCTATTACGTTTGAGATGTCCAGTTAACTATATTAATACTTACATATAATTATTATAGGGATATACATACTACAATGAAACACTTGTTAGATAGTTTTGTCATTTACTTAATTTAGTTTAATCCTATACGAATTTCTATTAACCCGGGAACTGCGGGGAGACTCTTAAGAGTTCCCCCGGCGGACTGCGGGGAGACTCTTATGAGTGAGTGAGAAAAAAAAATCAACTTTTGACATCGAAAAAAAAAATATATATATTTTTATTTTTTTATTTTTTTATTTTTTTTGGCCCCTGGGCCATGAAAAATCTCAGTCCTCTACCTCCCCTCCTTCCCCACTTTCCTCCTCTCCTTCAGTTATCACCTATTTTCCCTGTTATTCCCTTATTCTGAGGTATATTTTTGTGCTAACATTAGCGAGTTGCAAGCAGGGTGTTGTCATCACTGATGGCAAGCGAGTGCAAGAGAGAGAGAGAGTATCGATCGACTGTGTCTCAGTGGCCTTGGGGGAAATTGGCGGGAAAGCAGCTTGCCTCACCCATACATTTTACAACTCGCGGGCTATATCTCCGATTTTGACCATCCAAACGCTGTTTTCACTCGTTTTATTGTTGTTTCAGGTTAATACCTTTATAATCAACCCATAATAGGCGCATATGGATAAGTATTAATGCTATTAATGGCACAATGAATATTTTAGTGACGGAAACACCTCAAATACGTCAGCACAGGGGACGTTTCCAATTACCCCCATGCGCACTTCAGAGGTTAAAGATCACTTTTGCCAAAAGGCACTCGTTGGTAATTATAATACCCATTGTTTAACCCGGCAACGGCGAGGGGGGGGGGATTGAACTAGCTGCCCATGGGCGAGCATATTGGCTCCATTCAGGCCTATAATCGTCATTTTACGATAAATATCGTTATTACTTATTCATATGAGCCTATTTTACCTTCACTATGAAGATAGTAACCTGTAACAACAATAAAACAAGTGAAAATATAATTTTTCTGGTCAAAATCGCGAATATAGATGGACCAGCCCATTCATGAATTATGGAGAAAATTGACCCAAACCCTTCCCTCCACGAGGGCTCAAGCCACACTGAGCCTACTCATTCACACACTCGGTTGTATAACACACTCGCTAGGCACGTAAGCACATCCTCCACACATTTTGCTAATGTTAGCACAAAAATATACCAACAAATTAGGGAATAACAGGGAAAATAGGTGATAATTGAAGGGGGAGGGGAAAAGGGGGAAGGAGGGGATGTGGAGGAGTGATATGAGGTATAGGGGGAAAAAAAAAAAAAAAATTGTTAAGTGCTACTGGGGCCGTTTAAATGTTTTTTTTAGGCCTCCCTCTTAAGAGCTTTGCCGCCGTCGCCCAGTATAGTAAAACCTCTTATGAGCTTAGCATGCGCTAGCTTTAAGAACTATTATTATTATTATTATTATTATTATTAACTCTAACCAGTGGCGATCGTGACTGGGGGAGTGGTTTAATTACTTTGACCAATGAATATGCTCTGAAAAGTATCTATTGGGTGTGGCTTGATAAGTTGACCAACCAGAGTGTATCTCAAAGTACTTTGGGGAGGGGCTATGCACTATACGCTGCATGCTGCCCTAGTTATATAAGAGGTCAATCTATATATGGCAAATCTATATATGGGAAGGTGTATTGGCCTCTTTTCGACCCCCCACTATGAGAGCGTGTGCTCCTTAAATGGGATCTATAGGTCTGGCAAACCTCGACAATGATTACCTTTGCTCACTCCTTACGAGAGTGGCTTAGATGTATAATGTATAAATTGTGTAATGTATAACTTGTATAATGTATAACGGTATAACTAAATACTAACATGCATAATTGCATATACATGAACATATAAAATCCTTTGGTAATCATTTGGTTATATAGGTATTTCCTTAAATATATAAAGGAATAAGTTCACGTGTGTCTATATATAAGTTACTTGTGTCTATTCACTATTCTCTAGAGTTTATTGATGATTTCCTATCGTTTCTTAATGTCAATTTTCTTCCTTAATGACCAGCGTAATGGGAGGCGAGGTGATAGGTTCACCACAGCGGCAGCCAAACTCCCATCCCCAGACGCCAATTCTATTCCACATTGTCCCTCACCACCACCTCCGCCTTTTCAACCCTTCTTTCATACCTTTGCCCCCACCCCCAATCTATCACCTCAACCCAAAACAGTTCCTCTCATACCCGCATCCTCACCTATTAAACTTCCCGCCAGCCGTGACACCACCCACTCTCCTGCCTCCCCCACACCTGATCCGGGTCCTAACCAACATATCCTACACTCCCCGCACCAACCTGTGTCTCAACCTACCCAATCACCACTACCTACCCATCTATCCCCTCCTCTTCCTTCTATCATTTCCACCTCTCATCCTGCAAGCCCTATTTCTACACTTTCCAAGCTTCCTAAATTCCAACCCAAACCCCGATATCGATCAACACCACCATTAACTCCTTCCCCAACTCCTTCTAAACAGCCTGTACACTCCCGTTTTGGCCGCCTAGTGAAGAGACCATGCTGATGGGAACCCAGCCTAACAACCACCAGCCGGAGAAAGAGCAGCGCAAAGACCACCCAAGTCCCATCGTGTGTTACCTGCAACTGCCTGGAAGTTCCCCATACAAGCACAACTCCGCCACCCACGGCTATGACCCTTCCATCCTCTCCGACACCTGGTACTTCTGCGTCCACACCACCTGTCAAAACACCTGAGACTTCAGGTCATGACCACAGTCGACCCCTGACCTCCACACTGACAACACCTCCTGACCCCAACATGAAAGTCTCACGCATTGCCATAGTTCGGCAAGGTGCCCTACAAAAAATCAAATCTCCACGCCACCTGCTCAACACTGTGATGCCCTCGGAGATACCCATCACCCTCGTCATCTTCCGAGACGCCAACGCTCCGCTCGTATCTGGCATTTCTTCCTCCAGCACCTGCAACCATACCACCGTGACGCCAACTGTAAGAAATACCAACTTAAGCCCCGGGGTGGGGACTTTTTTTTGGACGGCGATGGTAAGATGCGACGGGCAGACAATAAGCCACCACCCCGTCCTCACCCATCCATCATCCCAAAAGCCACTCCAGCCTCGTTGTTACGGATTGCGAGCATAAGAGAGCGCAACCCAGGCAACATAAAAAAACAACAACATCACCAACTCAAGAATAAAGAAACCGCGTCAGGGATAAGCTCAATAGAAAACGCTGCAGATAGGGGAAACCATTCTATCCCGCATAAACAAAAGCCTCCCGATTCATCCAAAAACACCTTTTTCCCCACCACAACTGCAATTCACATCCAAGCTAAGCCAAAGTCCGCCCACACATCCGACCCAAGGGCGTGCACACAGAGAAGCAACAAGAAACATGGGAATCACCTCGCTCCCCACATAAAGATCGAAAATACAATCTACATGTGGATGCTGATACCCCAGACACCTCCACACTTCAAGGCCCCCATAGGCGAGCTACACTGCAAACCATTCAACCCAGTTGTAGTTACAACAAGGCCTCCACAGCGTGCATCCAAGAAAAATATTCAGGAGTTGCTCACAAACCAAATCATCATAATCAAGGGAGTCGGAATAACCAACGAGACTTGGGGAAAATGCAAGCTAATTCTACCACCCATATCTCCACCACTTAACCGCCAACACACACCCAACCACTTCCGCCCCCTGCACGACTAGTCGGCCGACCAGAAGTAGCCTACTAGTTGCAACTAGTGCATCTTGCTCTTCAACAGTAAGAAAAACCTCGATGTCTACCATGCCCTTGATGCCCGGAGATTCCGTGTACAGGACACCTCAGAAAAACAAGGCACTAATAACAATAATAATAATTATAATAATGCTTTATTCCAGACACACACAATACAGAGGGAACCATCTGGGGTCCATATAAATCTTACAGTAACATATATACATACTGTACCTACAAAAAATACAATAAAATTAAACATAATAATACCCAGCACTGTGTACAGTACCATGCCTCACATCATTTAGCTACCAGTACAGTATAGAAATACTGGTACTGCACTATGAGGTTCAGTACCGGTATGCTAATTCTGTAGAGTAGCAGACCTGAATACATAACACTACTCACGCTGACTAACTAAAAGGCAAGCATTCAGCCTGCTGGCTTAGATTCAATTTTTGAATCCTTTCCTTTACAACGCTGAGGCTTCTTGTAATCGACAATTTAGGTGTCTAGAGTCACCCATTTATAATACTGGAGGCCGAGGAACACTGAATCTACTAGGTTCGAGTGCCGGTCGAGCAATTGCTCTGTTCGACAATTCAGACGTAACTCAGAAGTTCAGGAGTTATTATGATCCCTCAAGATCTGTAATATCACATAATGAACTCAGTGTTTTGAGTACGAATTCGCCCCAATACTCTAAAGCCGGAATTGTCTTACAACACAGTACGAGTTGTAAGGACCCCCACAAGCTTTCTGAAGTCTCATTCTTGCCCTACTTTGTCTAGTACTAAAGACGAAGTTAAGCCAGTGTGTGATCGTTCACAAAGTACCCCTACTAATAAGTCTAGCTTGCCTCTTACTCCAGGAAAGACTTTGGTTGATCTTAAAGTAAGGGAAAAGTTAGGCATAACCCACAGGTACAGCGTGAGTGAGTGTCCGAGAGCCAGCCAGAAGACAAAGGGAAACAGTTATTGAGTAAAGAAGATATTGAAGTTATTCGGCCCAGAACCTAGCCTGTGAGCGTGAGAGGGACATAAGTGACGCGTGCCCTGTCTCCTTACCTGACTGTCACGGGTCAGACCGTGACTGTGATTATATACTATAGGGTTAGCTATATTTCTCGAGCGCGGGAAAAATTGGGGAGGCAGGAACAGCTGTAGAGAAAGGGAGAGGTGAGGGGTGGAGGCACAGGCATAGGCCTGTGTACCGCTAGGCGCCTCGCGTGCGTGTGTGCGTTCTTGCTTGTGAGCATGGGTAGGCCGCCGTTACGCGTACATGTGTGTGTGCGTTCATGTTGTAGGCGTGGTCATAGGGAGTGTCCAGTCTTTTCATTGGCACCAAATTCAAAATGTGATGGGGGAGGGGAAAACCGAGGTTATAAAGGGGGCAGGAATGCCCAGGACAGGCCTTATTCTCCTCCTGCCCGACCCCAATGAGATAGTCCATTTTTGTTGTGCCCGCGATGAATGGGTCGGCAGGGCTGCGAGGGCACCTCGTGCCCTAATTCAACCATAATCAGGTGAGTCCAATTCAGTTAGACAAGTGTCAATGTTGATTGAGATATCCAGAGTGATGTGTGGTGGTGAGAGTGATGTGTGGTGGTGTGCTTGTGTGCGTTGGCCAGTCCCCAAGTCTGAGCCAGACCGTGCACATGGCCAAGGTTGTGACGCCGACCGAATTAGCTTAATGCTATGGCCGAGAATGGCAGGTGTAAACATGACCCCACAGAGGGCTTGCTAAAGGCTAGGGATGCCCAGGGCGACATAGTTCTCCTGCGGCGATATCCCACTGATTTAGATATGCACGTGGCCAGGGGTGTGTGTGGATGTGTGCGGGTGTGGTGAGTGACGCCGTAATGCTTAACCCCACAGAGGGTGAGGTTACCGCTAGAGGATAGTCGGCTTGAAGGGCTTGTCGTACTGCCCTTTTTGAGACTCTTTAATTAGACAACTCTCATTAGTCTAGCGAGTCATGTGTGTGTGGATGTGTGCGGGTGTGGTGAGTGACGCCGTAGCATCTTAACCCCACACAGGGTGATGGTTACCGCTAGAGGAGTGTCGGCTTGAAGGGCTTGTCGTACTGCCCGTTTTGAGACCCTTTAATTAGGCAACTCTCATTAGTCTAGCGAGTCACGTGTGTGGTGTGTCGGTGAGTGACGCCGTAGCTCTCAACCCCACAGAGGGTGAGGTTACTGTTAGAGGATGGTCGGCTTGACTGCCTAGGACTTGTCGTACTGCCCGTTTTGAGACCCTTTAATTAGGCAACTCTCATTAGTCTAGCGAGTCACGTAACCGAGGTGAGGAGGTGAGAGAGAGAGAGAGCGATGAGTGTGATTGACGGGTACTGTGAGTGTGGGAAAATCTCGTCCCTATTCGATCATGCGGTCATTTGCTGGGCTAGACGTTATCAGTCTCACAGTAGACTAAAGGGTTGGTTGATGTGAGATTTCGTGTGACAAGCAGTAATCAGTATAATGATTTGGGGTAATCTTAGGGGTAGTTATAATACTGGGTAATTGTATTTAGGTAAGTGGATTAGATAAGTGGGTTAGATTGAGTGGCTGAGTGTGTGAATGAAATTGTCTCTTTGATTAATGCAATTTCAGTGTCGCTATTCAATAAAACCATTTTAGTAGGAATGTTTGTTTCTTTAATTCTTACTAACTTTAAGAATATAATTATTATCAATATATACCTATCATTACAATAAATCTGTGTACTCTATTATCCCGCAAGCTGGGAACTGCAATTTTCTTTTCAAATATATTACTGCATCGAGACAGTATAGATATAAATGTATAGCATGTTCTGGGACTTTTGTTGCCATAATTTCACAAGGGATATTTGTCTATTTTTGATCTAAAGTAACGACACTATCAATTATAGGTTTATTTCCTAGATAATGGGCAAGTGTTACAGTAACCTATTAGTCATGATCTATTACAATTGGCGATCTGGACAGGATTACTATTACAATTGGCACCGGGCATGATCTATTACAAGTGGCGACCGTGATACAGGACCAGTTTCTGATTTAGATGTACGGATAATGAAGGATTTGTTGTATAATTGTGTTCATACAAAAGTAGCCCCACGCGGGAGATTTTCTTTTCTTTTTTTCTTTCCCCTCGTGGTCAAGTCACATCCTGGGAGCGTCGGTGAACCTCCTTGTGTAAACAAGTGAATTCCTTTTCCCATTGCTCGCGCGCCCCACATTGTTTCATAATATTTAGTTCTACGATTCGCTTTGAGAAGTAATTGTGTCCGATAATTTTTGTTTGCTTGTCTATAATTGATCGCTGTTGATTTTTTTTTTTTGTGATTGTCGCTGTGATTTTATGCCATGTGAATAGTTTCCTTTAATTTCGTTCGTCATACGCAAGTGCTGTGATCGATCGTTTAAGGATAGAGGGAAGTGTTGTAATCCGACCGAGTCGTTGTTGTTTCTCTTATTCAGGTGTCATAAATCTTAGGCAGTAGGTGTTATGTGGAATAGTTTCCTTTAAATTCGTTTATCATACGCAAGTGCTGTGATCGATCGTTTAAGGATAGAGGGAAGTGTTTGTAATCCGGCCGAGTCGTTGTTGTTTCTCTTAATCCGGTATCATAAATCTAGACAGTTTCAGTTATATGGATCAGTTGTGTGTCGGGCGAGATTTGTTTGTTTTCTTTGATTGCTCTATTCCTCTCTTAAAAATCTGTTGTTCCTTGTCAAGGACAAGAGGGAGAGGGAGGAACAAGCATTGGATAGGACGAATACTAAATAAGTGAGGGATTGCGTAGAAGCAAGGGTTGAGATAGAAAGGGAAGACCATAGGAAAAGTTAGAGGAGACAGAGAGAGAGCGTCAGAGGAGGCTCGATCCTTCTTAAACTTGGGAAAAGTGTGGGATGTGTGTGGTGGTGCCAGATGTCGCCAGGGGCGCGGCGTAGGCTCGCGGAGAGTCTGGGTGCTGTGGTGAATAGCAACAGTGCATATTGCTAGCCAGCATCAGGTGAAAACTCGGGAAGGCCATCGTTGAATGAGGTCTGGGGCGTAAGTCGGGTTAAATAGTGGGGAGACTGATGATAGAGGGAGTCAACAATAAGTAGCGTGATATGGAATACGGGAGGGAAGGGGATGAAATGTTGTTTGTTCGCTTTTATTCTGCCGCTTCCAAATTTTATACAGGTACTGAGTCAGCCAGGCGTTCGTCGGGAGATTGGAGAACCCACGGCAGGAATCCTGGCCCTCAAGAAACTACGCCCAAGGATCCCTCGTCAAGTCAAAACAAATGTTTATACCCAGCGGTCCATAGAGTTGAGCCGATTTTTTTTTTACACTGTTTCTTCACATACCTCATTTAAACCGTGTCTCACAACATCTCTTTTACATGACATTAGCTGAGCTTAATTGTGTGTTCATTGTAAATGAGTGGGCAAGGCCACTAGTTTTCACTGTAAAAATAAGGGGGTTAACCACCAGGTTTATGTCGCTGGCCGTGAATGAGACCTCAGGAGTTTTCCCCTTTCAGTAGAAATTTTAACGTAAATGCAAAGGGGTTTTTCTACTCAAGGGTGATCATTTAATGCACCAGCGACAGGTTAGACTCACACTACAGTATGGAAGACACCCTGAATGACACCTGAGTGATTTTAGCAGAGCAAAATCAATGTTAGTAGGGGGGAATGTCACGGGTCAGACCGTGCCTGTGATTATATACTATACGGTTAGCTATATTTCTCGAGCGCGGGAAAAATTGGGGAGGCGGGAACAGCTGTAGAGAAAGGGAGAGGTGAGGGGTGGAGGCACAGGCATTGGCCTGTGTACCGCTAGGCGCCTCGCGTACATGTGTGCGTGTGTGCGTTCTTGCTTGTGAGCATGGGTAGGCCGCCGTTACGCGTACATGTGTGTGCGCGTTCATGTTGTAGGCGTGGTCATAGGGAGTGTCCAGTCTTTTCATTGGCACCAAATTCAAAATGTGATGGGGGAGGGGAAAACTGAGGTTATAAAGGGGGCAGGAATGCCCAGGACAGGCCTTATTCTCCTCCTGCCCGACCCCAACGAGATAGTCCATTTTTGTTGTGCCCGCGATGAATGGGTCGGCAGGGCTGCGAGGGCACCTCGTGCCCTAATTCAACCATAATCAGGTGAGTCCAATTCAGTTAAGACAAGTGTCAACGTTGATTGAGATATCCAGAGTGATGTGTGGTGGTGAGAGTGATGTGTGGTGGTGTGCTTGTGTGCGTTGGACAGTCCCCAAGTCTGAGCCAGACCGTGCACATGGCCAAGGTTGTGACGCCGACCGAATTAGCTTAATGCTATGGCCGAGAATGGCAGGTGTAAGCATGACCCCACAGAGGGCTTGCTAAAGGCTAGGGATGCCCAGGGCGACATAGTTCTCCTGCGGCAATATCCCACTGATTTAGCTATGCACGTGGCCAGGGGTGTGTGTGGATGTGTGCGGGTGTGGTGAGTGACGCCGTAACGCTTAACCACACAGAGGGTGAGGTTACCGCTAGAGGATAGTCGGCTTGAAGGGCTTGTCGTACTGCACTTTTTGAGACTCTTTAATTAGACAACTCTCATTAGTCTAGCGAGTCACGTGTGTGTGGATGTGTGCGGGTGTGGTGAGTGACGCCCTAGCATCTTAACCCCACAGAGGGTGATGGTTACCGCTAGAGGAGTGTCGGCTTGAAGGGCTTGTCGTGCTGCCCGTTTTGAGACCCTTTAATTAGGCAACTCTCATTAGTCTAGCGAGTCACGTGTGTGGTGTGTCGGTGAGTGACGCCGTAGCTCTCAACCCCACAGAGGGTGAGGTTACTGTTAGAGGATGGTCGGCTTGACTCCCTAGGACTTGTCGTACTGCCCGTTTTGAGACCCTTTAATTAGGCAACTCTCATTAGTCTAGCGAGTCACATAACTGAGGTGAGGAGGTGAGAGAGAGAGAGAGTGATGAGTGTGATTGACGGGTACTGTGAGTGTGGGAAAATCTCGTGCCTATTCGATCATGCGGTCATTTGCTGGGCTAGACGTTATCAGTCTCACAGTAGACTAAAGGGTTGGTTGATGTGAGATTTCGTGTGACAAGCAGTAATCAGTATAATGATTTGGGGTAATCTTAGGGGTAGTTATAATACTGGGTAATTGTATTTAGGTAAGTGGGTTAGATTGAGTGGCTGAGTGTGTGAATGAAATTGTCTCTTTGATTAATGCAATTTCAGTGTCGCTATTCAATAAAACCATTTTAGTAGGAATGATTGTTTCTTTAATTCTTACTAACTTTAAGAATATAATTATTATCAATATATACCTATCATTACAATAAATCCGTGTACTCTATTATCCCGCAAGCTGGGAACTGCAATTTTCTTTTCAAATATATTACTGCATCGAGACAGTATAGATATAAATGTATAGCATGTTCTGGGACTTTTGTTGCCATAATTTCACAAGGGATATTTGTCTATTTTTGATCTAAAGTAACGACACTATCAATTATAGGTTTATTTCCTAGATAATGGGCAAGTGTTACAGTAACCTATTAGTCTTATGATCTATTACAATTGGCGATCTAGACAGGATTACTATTACAATTGGCACCGGGCATGATCTATTACAAGTCACTTGTAGTAACAAGTAACTTGTTTGGGCTATTTAGGGCATATTCAGGCACTCCTGAATGATAAATCAAGCATCTGCATTAAATGAAGTGTATTCTGCCGAAAACTAGGCGAAAATAGCTTCAAAATAACACCAGAACGGACCGTATACGTGGTCTGGTTCACCCGCAGTGATCCCAGTGAAACGCGGGAACCCCGCTATTATGTAACACTCGCTCGCTTGGCTGCACTTATGCGAGAGACAGAGAGAGACACGCGCGAGACACAGCCTAGCTCAGTGAGCCGCTCAGTGCTCTGAGGGTCGGAGGTTGGCCCCTCACGCTCCCGCCCACTGTCACTCGATTTTTACGTTTTTTACAGGCTTTTAAGGGGAGATTTCCACTTGAGGGATTTTTTTCTTGACTCCTTTCTCCCTCATGTTTAGCCCCATTGCTTTTCTAATTTTAAGACGTTCGCCCCATTATTTTGACGATTTTAAGAACTTTCGACCCATTTCTGTCAAATTTAAGACATTTCGTGCCATTTAGGTGTCGATTTTATCCTGGCGAGCGATAGCGAGCCTGTAATCTAAGAGGAACCGGCTTTCAGCTGGGACATTTTTGTACCGAAAAATGTACAAATTTATCTTGAAAGGGGCTCAAAGGGGTGTAATCTTAAACTTGATGGATATCTAGGGACCAAACTAAAAACCTCCCCTTAAAGCCTGGAAATTGCTGTAACTTGCCAAAACATTCCAGAACGTCACCCGCAGTGAAAGGGTTAAAGATTGTTTTACTCTTTATATTATCTCTTTATTCTTAGTTTATTATTATTATTCTCCTTTAGTATTTTATCTTATTTATTCTTATTACTGAAAGACATTTGACTAAATAAAAATGGTAAGGAAATATTAGAAAGTCACATATAAAATGGTAAGGAAATATTAGAAAGTCACATATAAAATGGTAAGGAAATATTAGAAAGTCACATATAAAATGGTAAGGAATATTAGAAAGTCACATATAAAATGGTAAGGAATATTAGAAAGTCACATATAAAATGGTAAGGAATATTAGAAAGTCACATATAAAATGGTAAGAAAATATTAGAAAGTCACATATAAAATGGTAAGGAATATTAGAAAGTCACATATAAAATGGTAAGGAATATTAGAAAGTCACATATAAAATGGTAAGGAATATTAGAAAGTCACATATAAAATGGTAAGGAAATATTAGAAAGTCACATATAAAATGGTAAGGAAATATTAGAAAGTCACATAAAATGGTAAGGAAATATTAGAAAGTCACATATAAAATGGTAAGGAATATTAGAAAGTCACATATAAAATGGTAAGGAATATTAGAAAGTCACATATAAAATGGTAAGGAATATTAGAAAGTCACATATAAAATGGTAAGGAATATTAGAAAGTCACATATAAAATGGTAAGGAATATTAGAAAGTCACATATAAAATGGTAAGGAATATTAGAAAGTCACATATAAAATGGTAAGGAATATTAGAAAGTCACATATAAAATGGTAAGGAATATTAGAAAGTCACATATAAAATGGTAAGGAATATTAGAAAGTCACATATAAAATGGTAAGGAATATTAGAAAGTCACATATAAAATGGTAAGGAATATTAGAAAGTCACATATAAAATGGTAAGGAATATTAGAAAGTCACATATAAAATGGTAAGGAATATTAGAAAGTATTATATATAAAGTATTACATATAAAATGGAATTGTATTTATAAACGTAAATAAGGTATTTTACAATTAATCAAAATAATAAGCAATGAAAGTTATGATAGATTTCAGGATCGTTTTGCATACGTTCTGATTTCACTAAAGTACAAATTATAGTTTAGTAGGCTTAAGTAGACAATATAATTGATATGACTTTTACAATGCCTATTATGAATAACAAATAACTTTATATAAAGTCAGGTAAATATTAAACTTCTACAATGCTTAAGTATGAATGACAATGGCTTTACATCAAGTCAGTTAAATATTAACAGGTAAAGTAGTCAATATTCAATCACAAATCATCTCTGAATCAAACCTTAATTCTAATCACCAAAAGTAAACAGTAATTCAAAATATATATATATCTCTCCAATTAAACATATATGATTCTCCAAACACAAAATCTTAAATCAAATGAGTGTATGTTTCTAGCATACCTCTGGTTAATTAACAGTCACGAATAATCCCTAACTAACGAGTAAGAGGTCGCTCCCGGACGTTGCTTAACATAAAATAACCCCTATTATACAAGCCTGTGAAGTCTGTCTCGTCTCCCCAACACACTCTGCTCGTCTCCCCAGCTAAGAAAGCACTAGTTTGAACTATCAAATCCCAGGCTTATATATCATTTCCCGGACCAAGCTAATCCAATCAGAAGTCAGGATACACGTGCCTAATCCAATCCGATGCAGGCAGGGTGTGAGAGCCAGTTACCGACGAGAACAGGTGTGCGGGAGCCAACCAGGTGTTAGAAGTTGGTGGGGGAAGGGGGGGCTGCTCATCACGTCACAGGTGCCCCGCCCCTTCCGCTCGCTTTGGCGGGAACTAATTGAGGAATGTGAAGGATGTGTGGAATGTCACGTCCACACCAGCACGCTGCTTTCTCTCTCTCTCCCTCTCTCTCTTTCTCTCTCTCTCTCTCTCTCTCTCTCTCGTCACGTAGGTGTAAAGTCGCATTCAATAGGTTGGTCTGGTCACACGTCACATCTTGGTTATCTTCCAGATGTCGCACCTCCACCGCTAGAAAAGAGTTCAAGAGGCGGAAAGCATATGACAAATTTTCAGACTCTTGACAAACAATCTGCCAAAACATTCTGGACCCCCTTAATATGTTTGACATCTAAGGCGTACTCCTGCAGCAACAAGCTCCACCGGGTCAGCCTTTGATTCTTGTTTTGGAACTTGTGCAAAAACTTTAATGGGTGATGGTCAGTATATACAGTAATGGAACCAGGGGCAGATTGAACATAAACACTAAAGTATTGGAGGGACAAAATCAATGCTAACAGCTCCTTTTCTATTACAGAGTAATTACGTTGAGCAGAATTTAACTTTTTACTAAAATAACAAACAGGATGCAATACATTACAGTCATCCTCCTGGAGTAACACTGCTCCGACCCCAGTATTACTTGCATCAACAGCTAGGGAGAAAGATCTGGTGAAATCAGGGGCATGGAGAACAGGATAGTTAGATAGAATGTATTTAGTAGCACTGAAAGCCTCCTCACAATCGGAGGACCACTCAAACTTCACATCCTTTCGGAGAAGATCTGTTAAAGGTGCTGTTAACCTTGAGAAATTTAAAATAAACCTCCTGTAGTATCCAATCATCCCTAAGTATCTTTGGATTTCTTTCTTATTGGTAGGCATTGGGAAATTTGAAATTGACTCTACTTTAGCATGAGGAGGTGCAACCTGACCCTGCCCTACTATATATCCAAGATATTGGACAGTACTCTTAATGAAAGTGCACTTTTTTAAGTTCACTACAAGATTTGCTTCAGTAAGGTTAGTAAAAAGCAGTCTGATTTGTTTGAGATGTTCTTCCCATGTATGGGAAAAAAGAAGGATATCGTCAATGTACACCACACACCCAGGTACCCCTTCAATCACCTGATTCATTAGGCGCTGAAAGGTAGCTGGAGCGTTTTTCAGGCCATAAGGCATTACTTCACAGCAGAAGGCTTGATTGTTTACCACAAAACATGAAATCTCCCTTGCTCGGGGTGTAAGAGGTACTTGCCAATATCCTTTCATAAGGTCAATTTTACTTATATAACTGGTTGTGCCAATCTGGTCAATACAATCATCAATCCGTGGCAGTGGATAAGTATCATTCTTTGTTACGGCATTGACTTGTCTGTAGTCCATACAAAATCTATAACTCCCGTCTGGCTTAGGCACAAGTGTGACCGGACTACTCCACTGGCTTAAGGCTCTAGTAATTATGGCATTGGACAACATGAAATCTAATTCAACTTGCAGAAAACTCCTGCGCTGTGGTGAGACACGGTATGGGGATAATTTGATGGGTGCTGCATCCCCGACATCTATGTCATGCACGGCCAATGAGGTGAGCCCTGGAGTATCACGGAACACACTGTCAAACACTAATATATAAACCTTCTTACTCTCCCTCGTCTTCAATGCCCCTGTGTAATCTAATCCTACCGCTTGGAAAGGTTCTACGTGCTTTACACGGCATTCAGGTAGAGGTGGAGCTGGTCCAGTTGCATATGGTTTACCTTTTAGTCTCTGGCATATTACACACTTTCTTACTACGCGTCGAGCTACTTGTCGAACTCTGGGTATCCACCATGTGAGACGTAAATTTGATATAATTTGACATACCCCGTAGTGTTTTACTTCCCTATGTGCACGTATGATCAATAGATCAGTAACGTGATGTCTTGTTGGCATAAGTATTGGGCGGTTTGTGCCATCTGGTACACCCGACCACTTCAGGCGACCCTCACGCCTGATGAGGCCATTGTCTAGGTGCAACCTTAGTTGACGCACTATATTAGGCATTAATGTCTTATTCGAGCTTTTCAAGGATTCTAATTCATTGGAAAAGGTTTCTACTTGAACCCATTTGATCAAAGTTACTTCAGCTGCTTTAAATTCACGAGCATCAATGTTGTAACCCCTGTTGCAGAGTTGGCCCGTTACTTTCAGCTTGAGATTGGATACATATCGCAATACCTAAGCTACAACTCTGACTAGTTTATTATAGTCACCGAATCTTGCCCACTCTATGATAGGACCCAGTGGCTCTTTTGGTTGGGCTGTAACTGCCACTGTTTCCAGTGGCAGAAGTCCCTCACCAACAGCATGCTATATCGTTCATTCACTTTCATGGAGCAGCCACTTTGGACCATGCCACCACAATTCGGACTTCATTAACTGGCTAGCCGTTATACCCCTAGTTATGAGATCACTAGGGTTTTCTTTTGTATTTACATAATGATAAGCAACATCTGGCAAAAGGGCTCTAATCTCATCTACCCTATTCCGCACATAAACTGGCAGAGACTTTTTGCTATGTATCCAGTTGAGTGCGACCTGACTATCGCACCAAACGTGAACGATTTCAATATTTAATTCGCTCTCGTATGCTGCGCGTACATGTTGCACCAGACATGCTAATAGCAGCATGGCAGTCAATTCCATTTTAGGGATAGTTACCTTTTTAACCGGGGCTACCTTGGCCCGGGCTGTAACTAAATGTGCCCCAAATGAAGTAACGACATATATGGCTACCCCGTATGCCGTGGCGCTAGCATCGCAAAACGTGTGTAACGTAACGTCACCGAACGCCGCCACTTTACGAGGTATAGGTTTAGTACATAGGATGACATATTCATTCAACAACAATATCCCTTGGTCATTCAGGTCCTCGGGCAAACTGTCATCCCATCCTATTTTACGTCTCCAAACTTCCTGCATTAGAATCCTAGCTCTTATGGTAACGGGTAATTCTAGACCCAAAGGATCAAAAAATTGCGCAACTTTGCTCAACAGACTTCTTTTGATGTGCGCTCCTGTCTGCTGAGCAAAAGACCTTGTTTGAAAAGTTAGTATGTCATGTTTAGGTTGCCAGATCATCCCCAAATTTCTGGATTTTCCTGGTTAAGAGATGCCGTACCGTCCACCTGTATCAAATTCTGAAGATCTTCACTATTAGTAACCCACTCGCGGAGAAATAGATGTGCATCCGCAAACAATCTGCGTGCTTGCCAGTATGCATATAACAAATCATCCTGACTATCGCTAGAACCCTGCAAATTGTCAATATATAATCCGCGAGATAGTTTACTTGTGTCCTCATGAGTGTCAGCTAGATGTTTTCTGATTGTGGCATTTAACAAAAACTGTGAGCACGTGGCCCCAAAGAGTACAACCCAAAAACGGTATATTATGATTGGACTTTCAGAGTCGCTAATGTCGCTGAACCAAAGAAAGCGGGTAACATCTCTATCTTCCTCCTTTAGCTTGACCATCAAGAATGCTTTCTCGATGTCACTGGTATAGGCGTACCTCCCCAGCCTAAACCGCAATAGATGTTGGGACAGGTCCGACAACATGGACGGACCTGTCAACAGGCAGTCATTTAGACTGGGTTGTTGACCTTGGTGGGCAGAACAGTCATACACCACCCGTATTGGTGTGGTGACGCTGTCTTTCCTTACCCCATGATGGACCAGATAGTGAACCCTACCCTTCTTAAACGGTTCCTTGACATCGACTCTCTCAATAAAGCCCCTATCTTCATAACTCCGAAATACATCGTCATACGCCTGGCGCGTGCTCGGTTTGTTAGACAATTTACGCTGTAATGCGCGCAAGCGACCTAATGCCAAACCATAATTGCTAGGCAGGCTTATCTCACTGTTCTTCCAGGGTAAACTAACTTTATATTGCTTGTCTGAGGCACAGTAGCACACAGACTCGTCAAATCTTTGTAGCGCAACTTCCGAGTCATAATCAGTCTCCATAGGATTAATGCCTATGTGTTCCAATCTCCACAGTCGTTCCAGGTCGAACTCGGCAGCCATCTTAGGGTCACTAGGTTGGGAATCCTCCCTTCCCAACTCCTCTTCCGCGGTTACATTGACTCAATATATCGAGACCGTGTCGACCAGGACCTTTGACTGTGTAGTATGCACCTTTCCGCTCATGCAATATCCAAATTTAGTGGGGATTAAAATTACACCACACATCTTTTTAAATCCAGGGTATACTATATTATAATAATGATCCACACCAAGTAGAACATGCACCTCACTCTGATTTCCCATGGAATCTGACAAGTTAACCCCTTTGCTACGTAATGCGTGTTCCACCTTCTTCACACCTACAGATACATATTCTGGTAGGGTGTCTACTACGATACAAGTCATAAAGTACCGGTTTTTACGGTAGAAATATGAAATCTCCGCTATCTCGTAGTCTTGCTTATCAGTAACCCCTGTGAAGCCCTGTAATCGAAGAGTCTCAGCCCCTACGATTCGGTGCTTCAGTCCCACTAGTACGGACCTCTTTATAAAGGAACGTTGAGACCCTTGATCTAGAAGTACCCGACAAACTTTGTTACTGTCATTACCTTCCATGGGAATCTGTATTGTGGGCAATATAGTGGTGTCTTGCGTGTTACCTAGTGCCACAGTTGTAGTACCCTCTGGATTGACGTCTTTGACTTTATCTGCAGTAGGACACAACTTATCAAAGTGATGTCCTTTGCAGTGGCGACAGGGCCTTAAGTATGTAGCAGTACATTGTCCCTGCTTACCATGTTCTTTACTTAGACAACCCACACATAGCTTCAATCTTTTCGCCTGTGCTAGTTTTGTCTCATTTGTTGGGTATTTTACGCAGAAACTCCATTTATGTTTGTTACATAGCTTACATAGAATCTGAGCAGGTTTCTTATATGCACCCTCTTTCTTTTCTTTAGTCCCCACTGTCATGCTTACTGTTCCCCTCTTCTCCACATTCTCACTCCCTCCCGACACATACATTCTCCCTTTGTTCAACTGTAGATTATTGATTTCCTTACTGAACTGAGTTTTGAACTCCCCCAGCTCAAATGATCTTACCTTGTCAAGTATTGCCATAGGAAGCTTCTGACGCAAGATAACGACTATCATTTCCTGCATGGTAAGCCCTAGGGTGTCTAGCGATCGAGTATGGCACTCCATATTTGCCCTGAAGTTTGTCAACTCATCAACCTTATACTGTGGTTCTGCGAGCCTTAAACAGGCAACGACATGGGCCATCTTCAACTGCTCTTTATCCCCGTATGTGGACTCTAATAAGTGTACCGCTTCAAGATAACTACCACCCACTACTGTAAAACCCTCTATTAAATGTAAGGACTCTCCTTCCATTTGTCCCTTCAGATAGTGAAACTTGCGGACATTATCCAAAGAGGATTCATGAACCGTAGACCGAAATACGTCCCAAAAAGCTAACCACTCAGTTAACTTGCCCCCAAATGTAGGAAGATTGAGCTTTGGGAGGTGTACAGTATGTTTTGGGTCAGCCCTTCTATGGGCCTCATTATCGCCTCCCTTCTTACTCGCGACAGCACGCTGTAATAGGTACTTTGCTCTAAAGACAGGTTCGTCATAGAGGGCACGATTATCACACTCTGTAACTATCTCTTCCTCCTCTGTCATGTCAGCCACAATCACCTCACTCAGAGCCGTAATACGACCGTGGGTAGCCTGGACGTTTTCTAATCTAGCCTCCAATTCCTCTAGTTCAGCAGTAGTGATGAAAGTGTTGACGTCCACAATTAGCCTATTTAATACTCCCCGAAATCCCGCCCTTTGATTTTTAGGGGCTTTGATCAGCACCCCACTAGATGGTGTCTCTTTATTGTCTTTATTCATTTTGCATGTGAGCCTATAGGCTATGTATCTACAGTATATGTTACGTTACAAAGACAACGCCCAAATAATAGTCTAATTAAGAGACGCCGACCGGCGGACTTCTATGTTATGGAGAAAAAATAGTACACTAAATAGCAATACCTACTAATGGATCATATTGAACAAGATTTTTTTTTAGGTCAGGTCATATGTCACAGGAAGTCTTAAACGGAAAAGAAAATTATTGGGGAAAGATGATGGGTGGGATGCAGGACTTAGGCAGGCGCAACGATACAACCCCGGCGTCCCTCTCTAGCCAATGCTTCGTTAGCCCTACAATCTTATCATACAGGACTTGATTGGTGTCTAAATCGAGGTGGACACCATCCTGGTCGAGGTCCCGGATGCTGAGAGTGAGCGATACAAAGCGGTGCCTCGTCTCTACTAACCGACACCTCAGGGCGCGGTTAACAGAGTTTTTAATGGCTTGGTACTCCGCCGCTGACAACCCTCGGACTCTCGTCCGGCTCTCAATTGCCACAATCCTACAGCTCCCCCCGGACTCACGCTCCAGATCCAGCGCCACCTCTTTGATAGCGTCAGCTAACTAGCAGGGTACTGTACCGGGGCGTATATCATTGCCGCCCAAAAACAAAAAGATCATATGCGGCCTAAACTGAACCACCTGCCCCCACTGTGGGGAGGCTCTCAGGGTGTCAACGGTTGCTCCCGGTACCCCGAAGTAGGACAGCTTGAATGTCCTATCCCCTTCCGACGCCCAATACGACTCAGTTCCTCCGTCGGCTGCCCTTAGCCTAGTGGCATATGAATGCCCTACTATGGCTATTCGCTGAGGTAACGGCGCCCGAGGTACAGGAAGATAGCCAAGCCCCACCCCTCCGGGGTCCTTGCTCCTGCATTCCCTTGCTCATTGCCTAAGAAAATCCCCTACTGGTAGCTAAATCCCGGGTCTGGGCACCAATGTGGTAAACTATCAATGGAAGTTAAATATTACTAAGCTATAATGAATCAAATAAATCAATCTAAATGAAAACTACTCCATATCTAAATTGAATTCAATCTGAAACAAGCTAATCTATATCCAAAGGTCTCACATAATAAATTTATATATAGGGTAAGGTTATAAGGGTTAATATTAGCCAGGAATTAACTCACCAATAGTTCCACGTGGCAATGAGGCAAGGGAGAACGTTTTACCCAATATGGCGGTGGACAATGGGGAACGAGACTTCGGTCCCGAGACACGAGTCAAGTTAAAGAAAGAATAAATGATTACATGGGAATGGACATGAATATTATGCTTATCTGTCAGTCAGTCATGGCGTCGATGAGAGCGTCGTGATGGTGTAGCTGTGTGTATTGCTGTATGTGTATTGTGATTAGAGGCACAAAAGCACGATCAACTGAGGGCGGAAAATTAGATGTTAACTGGTTGGTGTTCGTGAAGGCTGTGGTGTTCCTCGAAGGCACACCTTGCTGCCTTGGCAAAACGCCAGGAGCCCAAATTATCGTACCGCATCTAGGTTGCTCTATACGATGAATTATATTAATATATACGATAAATTCATATATACTACATAAGACCATGGCAATATTGCTTAATAGCATATTAGGCCTTTTATAACTTAACTTATTTACAATCTTATAATATACGATCTACTCGTCCTACGTCGCTCCGATCATGACATCACAGAGACATACGAGATCACAAAAGAGTCATAGCCTATCGTATTTACGATAGGGAGACTGTGATAAAACATGGATTAGTTCCTTAGCTTTCTCTGAGGGAAGATGACATAATTTAGTTGGTAATTCCCCACATGCTACTGAATTATATTTAAAGTTGGATAGACCACAAGACAAGTCAAAATCGATACCTTCAGGATCTGGGACAGTCTGCTGCGGGATCTGTGGGTAAGGACTACAAACATCACCCGCACCAGGATGTCCACAGGTCCTTATTACTGCCACAGCAGGAGAATCTGGAGGAGAGGAGTCAGGGGACCTATGATAGGGTTTTAACATATTTATGTGAAATACTTGCTTAGGCTTCCTCCTGTCTGGGGTAGCCACTAAGTAGTCAGTAACACTCACCCTTTTTGCTACTTTATATGGTTCTCTAAATTTTGCTGATAAAGGTTGGCCGAAAAGGGGAATGAGAACCAAGACCTCATCACTGGGCTGAAACTCCCTCACACGGGCTCTTTTATCGTACCATACTTTCATGGTGTCTTTAGCCACTCTTAGATTTTGTGCTGCAAACTCGCACGAGGATCTCAGCCGGGTTTTGAACTCTGACACATTCCTGAGGAGATTTTGCTTCCCTTCCTGACCAACTAGGCTGTCCTGCAATAGCTGCAAAGGGCCACGTAACTTGTGACCGAAAACTAGTTCATTGGGTGAGAAACCCAGAGATTCAGTTGGAACCTCACAGGTGGCAAACAACAGAAAAGGTACCCCCTTGTCCCAATCACCTCCAGTTTCCTCACAATATTTTCTTAACATAGATTTTAGAGTTTGATGGTATCATTCGAGGACCCCTTGACTCTCTGGGTGGTAGGAGCTGGACTTCACATGGTCGATACCCAATTCCTTCAGGGACTGCTGAAATACATTGGAAGTGAAATTAGTACCTTGATCACTCTGCACCTCATGGGGGAAACCCATTCTGGTGAAGAATTTGAGCAGTTCCTTAATAACTGTTTGGGCTGAAGTATTTCTTAACGGTATAGCTTCTAGGTATCGAGTTGCCATGTCCATTATAGTTAACAAATATATATGTCCCTGGGATGTCTTTGGCAATGGGCCAACGATATCCACTACCACCCGAGTGAAAGGGTTCTCGAACACTGGTAAGGGCACTAGAAGGTGTGCAGGCACCTTTTGATTAGGTTTTCCTGTCATCTGGCAGGTGTGACACACTCTACAGAACTCCACTACATCTGCATGCATTCCTGGCCAGTGAAAGTGGGCTCTAATGCGATCTAAGGTTTTCCTCACACCTAGGTGCCCTGCTAAGGGTATACTATGGGCCATTTCTAGTATATCTCTACGACAAGGTTTAGGAAGTACTACCTGATGTACGTCCCATGCCCCGTCATCAATAGGTCTATGTGGCGGTCTCCACCTATGCCACAAAACTCCTTTTTTCATATAAAAACATTCACTCTTCTCCTTCTCGCTCTCCTCTTCACTCACGGCACTGGCAGCTAACTCCTTACACTCACTGTCATCTCGCTGCAACTCTACTAGGCCACTAGGACAATTAGGAGAGGTTTCATGATCATTTGACTCAAGGTTAGCCATAAAGGTTTCAGTCAGATCTACTTCAGTCTCCACATCAGGCACAGTTAGAGCATCATTCACTACTCTTTCATCCCTTTTATTTACCTTCACAGTTGGTACAATTATATCTGAGGGAGCTGCTACTTGGGCCATAGATCGAGTGACAGCACACACTGGGAAAACCTATGGCATCTCCTTCTCGAGCTCACCGGTCAGTGGCTCGTCAATAGGGGAAAGTGACAAAATGGGGTCTGGTCGGACCCTCTCACCAGCCACATCATTCCCCAAAAGGAGTGTTACCCCAGGCACAGGGATGTCCTGAGGCCTACACAAACCTATACAGGCTTCACCCTTTAGCAAATCACACTCAATCTCACCATTCACCAAGTTAGCAGAAAATTGACCTCCAGCACCTCTCATTATTACTGATTCGCCAGTTTGGCATTCAGAATAAGGATTCACCATGAGGGTGCTAGTAGAACCAGTATCTCTTAAGATTTTGACCTCATGTACACAACCATTTAATTTCACACATCCAGATGAAATAAAGGGATGGTAGCTATCCTGAACTGATGGGGACACTAAGACAGGCTTAACCCTTGCAGGTTGTACCACACACGCTACTACACCATTTCCTGTCTGATTTACGTTAGCTAGGTACTCCTGCGGTCGGGAGTCCTGCGTCAAAGGCACATTTGGGTGGTTTGGGTTATTTGGGGAGGCAGTTACTGCGGCTACTGTCGGCCCCGATCTCTCGGCTCTCTCCTTGGCCCAACATTGATAAGCTAAGTGGCCTCTCTTGTCACAATAGGGACACACTTTCTGGGATACATTCCCCTTGTAAGCATTATTATTATTGGTTTGGGCCCCACCTCTGTTACCATTACCAGGAGTCACATTCTTAGTTGGGGGAGCATTTTTAGTTTGACTAGCATGGAGAGACGTTACAGGCTTTTGCGAGTGACTAGATTTATCAGATTTGTGATTGGAGAACTTATTATTATCATAGGGCTTTTTCCCACGAATTTTTTTGTTTAGTACATATGTATCAGCCATGTCTGCAGCTTCGGCAAGAGTTTCTACCTTTATCCCTCTCAAATGTTAGGCTACTGATGAATCTACCTTCCATAGGAAGTTCTCAGGCAAGTTTAACTCTTTCAGACCCTTAAACTCAGTGACATCCTTACTTGTTAGCCAGTTATTTAAAGCTTTGTTCATGGTCCTGGCAAACCCTGTATGAGTTTCCTCGAATTTGTTATGAGTCTTTCTGAAAGTCTGTCTATATGCTTCAGGCAGCAGTTTGTAGGTTTTTAGAATGGCTGCTTTGAGACGGTCATAGTCTTGCCGAACCTCAGACTCTATTGAAATGTAAGTTTCCCGACCTTGTCCTGTCAACACCGTTTGCAACATAAATGGCCACCGATCCCTTGGCCATCCCATACCTGTAGCAACCTCCTCGAACAACACAAAAAAGTCCTGAACATTGTCCTCGGTGAACGGGGGAATTACACTCGTCATGGGTAATCCCGGAGGTGGAGCAAGCACATTGTTTTTGGACTCTGAGCAGTTAATTGGGCCATGCGATATTCTTGATCTAGCTGAGTTTGTTGTGCCTTTGCTTGGGTTTGTTGTGACTGTGCCTACAGCTGAGCGTCTGCCTGGGCAGCATTTAACTTAGCTAAATCAAGATATTGCTCAGGGGTAAATCCCTCTGGCAAATTTTCACCAAACCGCATCTGTATCCCATTACCGAGTCCTCCACCAACCGTTCCGTTATGCTCTCCGCCCACATCCTCGTCTCCGTGAATCCCACCATTCGCTCCGTTAGGCTCACAGCCCTCGTGAATCCCAAATAATTCTGACTTTATGATCTGTGCTATTTCAGGTTTTGTCATGTCCGAGACCGTTAGCTCAAAATACGAGGCTAGTACTATTAACTCTGCCTTGGACAAGAGATCGATGTCATCGGCAACGGGTGACGATTCTAAGAAATTCTTAACATCTTCCTTATTAATAATTTCAGGAATGATTATGATATGATATGAACTTAGTGAAACTTATACAAAACGTATCCTGGCAAGGTCGCCAGTTAATCTGTTACGTATCTTGACTTAGAAGTGGTTAACTAAATAAATAAAGATAGAACAGTTAATGTGAAAGTGTAGCAAACAGCTGAAGGCCAAAAGAACGTAAAATATTAAAGTTAGTTCTGTTGTTACTTGCTTTCCCTCAGTTGTTGGGACAGTTATCCTTTATACTCTGATACACTTCAATTATATTTAATCAGTTAACTATTTAAAGTTACATTGAAGGTTTTAATATGAAAAAGGCTATTAATTACGAATACAAAAGTTCGGTATGTAAGCAAGGTTTTAAGACACTAGAATATCTCAATTAATCTTGATTATTAGCAAAGTATTAAGATCTTTTTATATAATTGATTCAAGTTTGTTAACACTTTAAAGATTGTTTTACTCTTTATATTATCTCTTTATTCTTAGTTTATTATTATTATTCTCCTTTAGTATTTTATCTTATTTATTCTTATTACTGAAAGACATTTGACTAAATAAAAATGGTAAGGAATATTAGAAAGTCACATATAAAATGGAATTGTATTTATAAACGTAAATAAGGTATTTTACAATTAATCAAAATAATAAGCAATGAAAGTTATGATAGATTTCAGGATCGTTTTGCATACGTTCTAATTTCATTAACACTTAACCCGGCAAGTGCGGGAGGACTCTTAAGAGTTTCCCCGGGCGACTGCGGGAAGACTCTTAAGATCCTGGGCTAAAAAAAATCCATTTAAAACACCCCAAAAAAACTTGAACCCTTTTTTTTTTTTTTTTTTTTTTTTTTTTTTTTTTTTTTTTTTTTGCCCCTGGGCCCTGATAAATATCACTCCTCCACATCCCCTCCTTCTCCACTTCCCCCCCCCCCCTCCTTCAGTTATCACCTATTTTCCCTGTTATTCCCTTATTCTGTGGTCTATTTTCGTGCTAACATTAGCGAGTTGCAAGCAGAGCGTTGTCATCACTGTTACCAAGCGAGTGCAAGAGAGAGAGAGAGTAGTATCGATCGACAATCTCTCTCCAGACTTGGGGAAGAGTGGAGGGGAGGGAGGTTGCCTCAGCCATACATTATGTAACTCCCGGCCTGTATCGCCAATTTTGACCATCCAAACGCTGTTTCCACTTGTTTTATTGCTGTAACAGGTTAATACCTTTATAATCAACGTAAAATAGGCGCATATGGATAAGTATTAATGCTATTTATGGTAAAATAACGATGTTAGTGATGGGAACAGCTCAAATACGTGCGCACAGGCGTGTGGTGTCTCATACCCCCCATGCGCACGTCTTAGGTTAAAGAGCGGGGCCCGACTTAAGTCCGTATCTAAAATGCAGCAAGTTAGGAGCATTATTAAGGCTTTTAAAGGGTTAAAATTGAGTGCAAATGGCTGGGAGCGCAGCAGGCCACACGGCCGACACCCAGGGCTTACCGCTGCCCACTGACTCACGCTCCCTCTGTTCTCGAGAGGCCGGCAGTGTAGCCAGTAGTGAGCGTAGCTGGAAAAAATATGCCGCTATACGCTAAACTCCCATGTTAGTGGTAGCACTGCATGAAAACGACGAGTGCTACGTAGCTCGTTCTGGTCTCATTTTGAAGCTTGTAGCGCCTAGTTTTTTTGCTGAATACATTTATTTTCATGCAGATACTTGATTGATCATTCAGGAGGGCCTGAATATGCCCGAAATAGCCCAAAAAAAAACGCTAGACGAGGGTTAAAGTACAAATTAAAGTTTAGTAGGCTTAAGTAGACAATATAATTGATAGGACTTTTACAATGCCTATTATGAATAACAAATAACTTTATATAAAGTCAGGTAAATATTAAACTTCTACAATGCTTAAGTATGAATGACAATGGCTTTACATCAAGTCAGTTAAGTATTAACAGGTAAAGTAGTCAATATTCAATCACAAATCATCTCTGAATCAAACCTTAATTCTAATCACCAAAAGTAAACAGTAATTCAAAATATGTATCTCTCCAATTAAACATATATGATTCTCCAAATCACAAAATCTTAAATCAAATTAGTGTATGTTTCTGACATACCTCTGGTTAATTAACAGTCACGAATAATCCCTAACTAACGAGTAAGAGGTCTCTCCCGGACGCTGCTTAACATATAATACATGAAAGATCACTTCATAAACTTGTAATAAATATAATAGTCAGATTTACGTGACTGAGGAGCAATTACTCACGACTTGACTTTCACCATTGGATCTGTACCCGGATGACACGTAGGTAGCGTATAAACTCAGGTCTGAATAAGTGTTCAAGTTTTATATGTAAGTGTAGGTCTTTATAACCGGATAAACATATATATTTTCCACGTTGATTAATACAGGAACCTGTAGCTGAAGAAGTATACAAATATTTTCCGCACGATAGAAGTGTGTATTGTTCTCCCGAAGCAGAGTAACGAATAATAAATAAAGAAGGGAAGATGGAAAATCTTCTTTAACTGACATAAACACTTGTGAATCTTAACATACCTCAGTCTAGACCCTCACTAAAATCATCGTTACCATTACGAACAAGAAAACACTTACAGGATTGAGTAGAGACTAGACGCTGGTAGAGCAATATTGGAGCACACTGGTGTAGGCACAGATGTCTTGGTTCTTGACTACAGGGACCTGGGATTTCACACTTCCCAGCTACGTTCGGGCCCAAACAATTCCAGTTTACGTTCGGCTCTCTCTCTACCTTCTCTCGTCTCGGCACAATGCACTCGATCACTATTCACGCTGAACCTGGAGGATGACAACAAAGGATCCCCTACACTTGGTATGCTTAAGGTATTTCCAGGCATAGGCAGACAGTGAGTGAAAATACTATCCTGAACCTCAAAGGATGCAAACTTAGACTGAGTGGTCTTAACTAGGCTTGCATCGAAAGTACCGGAGTAATTTGGAGACATTTCGAATTGAATTATCTACTAGCCTCCCTAAGTGTGGATGATTGCTAGTTGATAAGGAATGAAGTTCCTCACCGAGATCTCTCCTTTTGTTTATTCCGAGTTCAGAACCCAAAGTGGTACTTAAGTCAGCAGGCTGATGGCTTGCTTTGACTAGGCTCAACGCCCATAGTGACTCTGATTTTGTTGGCACTTTGGGTGCCCGGTTTCGGGGCAAGAGGGACATGGATGATACTCTGGCTTTGCTTTATTTCAGGGAGCCGTCGCATTAAGGTTTGGTTTCACTTGGGAATTACGTGAGGAGGATGCAGGCATTGTTTGAACTTGAGGATTTGGCTTGTGCTGGCTCTGAGGGAGATTTAGGCATGATGTGTGAGATTCTATTATTGTTTGCCTGTTTACTTCTTCACTATTTACATGGTTAATATGGTTGAGCACTGGTTTTGAATATTTAACTTGCCTCTTATTATTCACTTTCCTCTGATTTTAATATTGCACAAGGGCACGCTGCAGGGGTTGGTGGCGAATTTGCATAGTGTTGCTGGAGTCCTTGGCATCCACTTGTTGGTCTGGGCGGCTATCGCAGTTTCCCCGCCGACTTGCGTTTTCTTTTTTTGGTCCTGGGTGGTTACTGTAGTAATGCGAACTGCATTTTCCTTCTCCTCCCGTCTCCTGTTGTTGTCGTTGTAGTTTCTTGGGGGTGTCTGATCGCCGTTGCAAGTTCTTATGGAAGCAACGCGTAGGTGTTGCTCGGAGATGGTTGCTGTGGTTGCTAGATGGTTAGTAGGAATGGTTGGGACATTTTCCTCCCGTGGCATCTCAGATTCAAGCTTCTTTATTTCGATTTGTTCACAATATTTGCAGATTATAGAATTAACCGCCATTAGACCTTTCTGACATGACGAGCCCGCCCGCTCAGCTAGAACCTATAAGCAGGGTCCAGAGAATATACATGAGGATTAGTTCAGCACCTGAATAGAATAGAATTATATTCTCTGGACCCTGGACCCAAGATATACTAGGACCTTTCTGCCGGAAGATGTCAGTTGATTCTGCTCTATAAGATTAGACCGTCCCGCCCGTTTGTAAGGTTTACATTTAAACTGTTCTTGCAATGCATGCAATGAAAAAGCCTGTAGCCTTGAAATTCGTGATTGTATCTGTTATACCAGGTTTTTACTGGGGTTGTATTGACTAATTAGGTAAGTTCTTACTTGACTGGGGAAAATGAGACCAACACGAACACAAGTACGAATCTAATAGAAGATAATATAACACAGAGTACAAACATAGATTGTTCTTATTCGACAGTAACTAGGTAATTATGTAACAGCACGATCGAGGATCCACTAGGCGCCTCAAGGAGGAGATGTTGGGCAGGTTCCGACGATCTTTGAAGATGTGGCTGCGTTGTACTCCCGACGACGAATCCTGGTCCGTGGTGGTGATCCTGCCATGTGACGGTGGCAAAGTTAGTGAAGACTTTCTTGAGGATCTTCTGAAGAACTTGGATGTTGAGGTCTTATACGAATATGAGCCGTTTCACCAGGGTCTTACGGTTTTGTATCGTAGGACTTAAGTAGGGAGTCGTTTCACCAGTGTCTCACGCTCTCCACTACGAGTCCTTGACCTAGACCTCCTACAGGAGCCTCTGGAAGAACTTTGTTGTTGAATCTTGGGTTTATACGAGTACGAGCCGTTTCACCAGTGTCTTACACTCTCGTATCATAAGACTTAAGTAGGGATCGAATTGTTTCACCAGTGATTTTTTTTTTCTATGTGATTGAGGGAGGCAAAAGGCAGAATTGCCTATAGCGAGTCCCTCCCCCATAGTTGAAAGAGTGACAGGGCCAAAATCAAGGGATGATTGAGCCAAATTGCCTGGACTCACGGAGTTTGAAGCAATTTAAGTCATAGGAAGAGGGAAAGACTGATTCTGGGAGAGAGTTCCAGAGCTCAGCTGTTGAGTAGAAGAAAGTTTGAGAGTAATGTTTCACTCTTGGGTTAGAGAGTTGCACAGAGTAGGGGTGGGATTGAGTTGCAAGACGGGTACCACGTGCCCTATGTAAAGGAGGTGGTATGCACTTGGAAAGCTCTGAGGAACACTGATTATTATAGTAGCGATAGAATAGCGAGAGAGATGCATCATTCCGGCGGAGAGAGAGAGATTGCAGAGAGTTGGTGAGTGGACGGGAGTTAATGATACGAAAGGCCTTCCTTTCAACTTTGTCTAGGAGAGCGGTGTGAGAGGAACCTCCCCACACATGTGAACAATACTCAATACAAGGATGCTCTATGCCCCTGTACAGAGCAAGAAGCTGTGCAGGGGAAAAGAACCCCCTAAGGTGGTTGAGCACACCCAGCTCCTGGGAGGCTGCCTTAGCAAGACTGGTAATATGGTCCTTCCAACTGAGAGCAGAAGAAAATGAGACACCAAGAATATTGAAAGAAGATGAAGGATTGATTTTTGTATTATTGAAGAATAAGGGATAGTCCGCTGGGAGTTCCTTACGGGTAGATAGATGGAGAAATTGGGTTTTGGAAGCATTAAAGGTAACAAGGTTTTCTCTGCCCCAATTGGAGATATTATTTAGATCAGAATTTAAGAGTTCTATGGCTTCATTACGTTTGTCGTTGAGGGATTGCTGGCTGGGGCGTTCTGAAAAACTAATGGAGTAGTGTAAGGTTGAGTCGTCTGCGTATGAATGGATGGGAATTGAGGTACAGTTGAGGAGATCATTTATAAAAATTAGAAAGAGAATAGGAGATAGGACAGAGCCCTGAGGAACACCAGAGTTTATAGGGTGAGGAAGTGAACGATGGCCGTCCAAAACCGCGGCTATGGAATGGCCGGAAAGGAAATTAGAGACAAAGGCACAGATGGAGGGATAGAAACCGAAGGAGGGTAGTTTAGAAATTAAAGATTTGTGCCAGACTCTATCGAAGGCTTTCGATATGTCTAGTGCAATAGAAAAAGTCTCACCGAAGTCCCGAAAGGAGGATGACCAAGAGTTAGTAAGATATGAAAGAAGATCACCAGTAGAGCGACCCTTAAGGAAGCCATACTGGCGATCTGAGAGCAGATTATGAGAAGAGAAATACTTAAGAAATTTGGAAGCAAGAATAGTTTCAAAAACTTTAGAAAGACAAGAGATGAGAGCAATTGGACGATAGTTGGAGGGTTGAGAGCGGTCACCCTTCTTTGGAACAGGTTGAATGTGAGCAAACTTCCAGCATGAAGAGAAGACGTTAGAGGATAGACAGAGACGAAAGAATTTGCCTAGGCAGGGAGTCAGCACGGAAGCACAGTTTTTGAGAACAACAGGAGGAACACCGTCCGGACCGTACGCCTTATTAGTATTAAGCCCAGAGAGGGTAGAAAGTACATCTTTAGAAGAGATTAGGATATTAGGCATAAGTAAGAGAGAGGAGGGTGGAGAGGGAGGAATAGCACCGGAATCATCCAAGGTGGAGTTTCTAGCAAAAGTTTGAGCGAAGAGTTTAGCTTTGTCAGAGGAAGAAGTGATGGTTGTGCCATCAGAGTGGGAAAGGGGAGGAAAGACGAGGGAGAGAAATTGTTGGAGAGGTTTTTGGCTAGATGCCAGAAAGCTTGGGAAGAGCTAGAGTTGGATAGTTCAGTGCATTTATTATTGATGAAAGAGTGTTTGGCAAGTCGAAGAACAGATTTGGCTTGATTCCGGGCAGACACATAGGAAGAATGAGAGTCTTGAGTTTTAAGGCGTCGGTACCGTTTGAATGCTTCCTCCTTATTGCGGACAGCAGTAGAACAGGCGTGAGTAAACTAAGATTTTTTAGCATTAGTCTGAGAGAAAGAGAATGGAATGTATGCTTCCATGCCCGATAGGATTACCTCGGTAATTCGTTCAGCACTCTTCGAGGGTCCCCGGCCACGGAAGCAGAAATAATTCCATGGGAAATCAAAGAAGTACTGCCGGAGAGCCTCCCAGTCGGCAGCGCCAAAGTGCCACAAGCGCCGCCGGTTAGGAGGATCGGGTGGCCGTACTGGAGAGATAGGACAGTTGACAGAGATAAATTTATTAGTGGCCCCTCCATCATTGACGAACATGCCTATTACATAAGGCATCCTCTTCAAACACTAATCCGCCGTAGTTTGAATCTACCGCGCAGAGCATTTAAAAACTGAGGAGCCTTCACCATGAGCGCACGCGACCTCACTCATGGCTTCAGTCATTATGAATTGGGTTCTCACTACGAAAAAACTTCGTAAAAAATAAAAACAAAAAGAAAATAAGAATAACTATCTAATAAGCTTTCCATCATATCGTGGATGTACTTGTGTGGATCTTTGACCAGACGCTACTGCAGGCGTCATTCTTCCTTCTCTGCTCTGCGCTCAGCCTTCCCGGACCTGTCTCCCCACGCTCCGCGGGTTCCGCATTTGTTGCGTCCCTAGTGAGTTTTTTCTCATTTGTTTACTCCGGGATGTATCGAGTAAGGTTAGGATATGCGTAGCAGGAGTGTCCTGGGCTGGTTGCCCGCAGTGCAGTGTATTTTGGGTCGTGTGTTTGGGGCATCTATTTCGGATGTACCCTCGTGGTCCTGTTGTGGACAGGTGAACTTTTTCACAGTTAGCTAGCTTTGTGATGCAGGCGGCTTTCATTACCTTATTGCTTCCTTTTATCTTTCTGATGAGGTAGCGTATTTTTGCTGTCGTTCCCAGCGTATTTTTCTTCACTTAGTGAAGTTTTTTCTGGGTCCCGAGTCAGTTCTTCCCTTTGCCGGAAGTGTTTGCTACAGTGGTGTGTTGGCGGTGGTTCCTGTTGTGATATAATTCAGTGCTTTTTGTTTATATTCCATGTTACTGTTATCCGTCTGCCTAGGCCTAGCCAGCCTCTCGTAGCTTTATCACATATACAAGTGTTATTGATTTATTTTCTAAATGTGTACTACTGTGTCATGTGTATCCTGGTTTAGTTGTGTATTGGCTAATTCCACGGACTATTTATGTGTCCTGGGTTAGTTGTGTATTGGCTAATTCCACGGACTATGTTGGGCCCGGCGTTAGTTGTGTTTTACCTACGCCTCGGTCCGGTGTTGCGTTCAGATGGTATCTGGACGGGGTGGGTTTTTTCCGGCGGGTTTTTCTCGGTTTCACCTTGATAACCCCGGCTGGTTGCCAAGTTTTGGCCACGCGTGGTTTAAAACAGGCTTGTTTCCCCGGCGAGTGGGTGTCTGTGGCTCCCCAGGTCTGCATCTCTGGGGTGCCTGTTTCAGGCTCCTTCTGATTCCCGGCGGGTTGGCTGTACCCATCTAACAGTGTTCATACGGACACGTGTTGTTTGTAGTTTTTTCGGTTTTGTAAAGCCAATATAAAACTATGCTGTAGTTGTATTTCCTCCCCGGCGATCTGTTTCAAAGAAGTGGGGATAGGAACAATTGGGGTTAACTTTTAAACTTTAAATCACCCGGTGGGTGCAACCTGGAAGGGTGGGATGACCGAATTTGCAAAATTCAGTTTAGTTGACCAGACAATTGAGGGATGCATTGTGTATCGCCTCCTTCAACATACGGCGCTTTAGGGCACAATTGGGGTTAACGTTTTTTTTTTAAACTATTATTCACACCCGGCGGGTGCTTCTTGCACGGATGAGAATAACGAATTTACAATTCAGTTAGTTAACCAGACATTTGAGGGATACGTTTTGTATCGCCGCCTTCAACATACGGCGATCTAAAAAGATACTTCGGCAGAAGTTAGATCTCGTATATTTGTCAGGCTTCCCAGTTTTTTATCTACGAGATAATTCGGGGGCCGGCGTCTTTTTTAGTTTTTTTTTTCCAAAATCTAATCTGGAAACAAACACCACCGGAAAGACTTAATCACTTATAAACGCCATGATGGTCTTTATATATTATGTCAGAGGGTATTCATAAATCTTTTGGACAAATTAAGATATTCTGAAATCCTTTACTTAGGAAACCCCACCGCGTAGCGAGCTGTGGTCGTTGAGTATTACGTCTCGTTACCCGGCGGGTTATTTAACACCTGTGTGCGAACATGAGTGGGTTAACCTTATGAGCATTAATTCCTGGAAATTTTATTTTTCCAGAGCTGGGTCCCGGCGGGTCTATGCAGAACCTGGAGTAAGTTTCCCTCCAGTCTCTGTCATGGCTACCTTTGCCCCGGTTTTTGCTTTATGCATTACGCCCTCCTGTTCAGGTATCCCTAATTTTGCGCACACCCTTTGTATAAAATGTGTTAAAATGTCTCGTTTGGTGGGGGTTACCTTTCCGGCGTTTTTCTCGTTGCTCCGAGAACACCGTTTTTGTTTACCGAGTTTTAGTCAGGATGGCTAAAATAGGTAAGTTACCCCGACGAGTTTGGTCGCTTGAGGGCTCATCAGAAACTGCGTTTTCTGTGGTCGAGCCTGGGATCAGGCTTCCTGTGTTATTCATTGCTTTATGCATTACGCCCTCCTGTTATGTCTCGTTTGGTGTGGGTTACCTTTCCGGCGTTTTTTCTCGTTGCTCCGAGAACACCGTTTTTGTTTACCGAGTTTTAGTCAGGATGGCTAAAATAGGTAAGTTACCCCGACGAGTTTGGTCGCTTGAGGGCTCATCAGAAACTGCGTTTTCTGTGGTCAAGCCTGGGATCAGGCTTCCTGTGTTATTCCCGGCGAGGGGGGCTCCACACAGTTATTTTGTTTGGTCTTTCCCTCCCGGCGACCTTTTTACAAAGAGGTCTGGGGCAGGTATAATTGGTTTGACATTGCATATAAAACCCGGCGGTTGTACCTTCGGGTGGTTATATTAACGGATTTGCGATTCGCGATAATTTGCCAAACAATTGATTGATACAATAGGGTATCACGGCCTTCAAGACGGCGATCTATGAGGGCTTCTGGCAGAAGCCGGATTAGAGATTAAGATAGGCTTAGACTTTTTATGGGATAAAAAGATGCCTGAATCTTACTAGTGTTTCAAGTGTAAAGGGATACTTGAAGGACTTCATCTTTAATAAAGATATGTTTCATCTTTATGAGGATTCAGAAGTTATGCTTAATTCTTTCGAACAGGTAAAAGATATGCTGAAATCCTTAATAAACAATTGAAACAATGTTGGTTGTTTGTTTAGTCTTTCCCTCCCGGCGATCTTTTTACAAAAAAGGTCTGGGGCAGGTACAATTGGTTTGACATTGCATATAAAACCCAGCGGTTATACCTTCGGGTGGTTATATTAACTGATTAGCAATTCGCGATCATTTGCCAAACAATTGATTGATACAATAGGGTATCACGGCCTTCAAGACGGCGATCTATGAGGGCTTCTGGGAGAAGCCGGATTAGAGATTAGGATAGGCTTAGACTTTTTATGGGATAAAAAGATGCCGGAATCTTACTTATGTTTCAAGTGTAAAGGGATACTTCAAAGACTTCATCTTTAATAAAGATATACTTCATCTTTATGAGGATTCAGAAGATATGCTTAAAATCTTCTGGACAGGTAAATAAATCCTGAAATCTTTAATATGAAACTAAAGGAAAACGAAAAGTAGTGGTGGAGTGCTACGGTTCGTTGACCGGCGGTCTTGTGACACATATTTTGTACCATTTTTTGGGTGTAACCCTATGAGCATTAATCCCCGGAAAATTCTCTTTCCAGGGCGGAGTACCGGTGTTGCACCAGGTGACCAGGTAGTTCCCGGGGGCTGGATAGTTTTCCCCCAGTCTCTGTCATGTCGGCACTTGAACCTCTCATTGCTGTATGTTCAACGCCGTTAAGATCAGGTATCCCTATATTATTTTTATTTGTTAATGAAATAATTTAATCACTGAATAATAATAACCATATATATTTTCTATGATTATATTAGGATAATATTGTGTTTATTTATAGTAATTTATTTTAATACAATTAAATATAAATTAAATTAATTAGTATACTTTATGATTTTGCTCACCAGCTCTGCTTTCAATGTGTTAATGAGCTATGGGAGCTTTTAATTATCATAAACCTTTACAGGGCTCTCTTTCAGAGAGTATACCGAGCTCGCAAGCGAGGGACAGCCACAGCCAAGGTGTATGGCGATACTCACAGTCCTGGCAGGACAGAACACATCCCTTTGTGACTCAACTAGTGCTGACGTCCACGGGATGCCGATGTACCATCTTCTACCCCAGTTTTAACATGGCAACATGTGGAGGTCCCGGCTTCGGCGGGATCTTCCCATGATAAGCCAGACTTAACGGATGAAGAACAACGATCTCTGGTCTCAGAGATGGAGGTTGAAGAGTCCAGTCACCTTCTAGGCGACTCTCAGGGTACTGTCGAATCTCCACTGAGTTCGTCATCGGCTAGGTATGTACCGGCGGAAGAGATTGATGGACTACTATTGAATGCACTTAATAGGTTCTTTGGCCCTACGCCGGAAACTCCTTCTGATACGGGAGATCCCGCGATGTCGACGAATGTGCGACCTCTGGCTACATCCTTTGCTTCAGCTAAAATACCTAGCCATCCGCTTGTGTCAGACCCAATTTCCAATGTGCCAGGCACAGCAGCTCTCACTACTTCCACTGTGCGAGTCATATCAGACATATCTCCCCCTCCTTTAGACAAGGCGCCAGTCAAAAAAACAGGAGCTATGCCTCTTTTTACGGCCCTGATGAGTCAGGGGTAGCAATGTTACGGAAATGTTTTGGATGTTCATATTAAGGACATTCCAAGTTATTATACCCATGAATTATTCTTACCACCAAATCCCTCCAGAACGCCATTCTTGGTTCTCTCTTCCGGTTTTTGGTGCCGGCGGAGTCCCCTCTGCTTGGCTGCCATTAGCACGCCTTCCCCAGCTTACCTAGACCGCGAGAGGTTAAGAGGAAAAGCGTTTAAACTGTTTTCGCAATATATGGTTCCCAGCAAGTAACAAAGTCTCTGTTACGCTCTTCTCAGGCAATAGAAGCCGCGGAAGTCAGGAAAGCCATTGAACTTTCCCGGCGCTTGCTTCTCCAGACTTCCATCCAAGTCTTTAGGAGATATTCGGACGGCCTTATTAGAGGCAGTTCGAGCAAGGCAGGATCTGAGGATGTTCTTAGTGAAGAAACTTCTTGACCGTATTGCAAGCCAAGTAGTTCTGTCTCCAGTTCTAATTCCTTCTTTGATTTCACCAGCAGTTTGGAAGACTGTTTTCAATTTGGCACAAGCATTCAAGCAAGGTCCCCGCAAGCCCTGATGCCCTTGTTAGAACAAGGGATCAGGGTCTGGTGGTATCTGGGCGACTAACTGGTGGTGGCAGAAACAGAAAAGTTACGCATCAGTCATGTCTACGTTACGTTAAACCATCTCATATCTCTAGGATTCAAGGTCAACTTAGTAAAAAGTCAAACCCTTGTTCCCCCACGAGTATTTCAGGGGATAGGGCTGGTCGAGGACACAGCTTCTCTCACTCTGAGTCAGAGTGTGGACACTCGAAACAGATTTCGCAAAAACTGTTTATGTTTCTCCACAGTCTGAATACGACACAGAAACTTTGGGAATCTCTAGTCGGTTCTCTCAACGGGGTTCAGCTAACTGTGAAGTTGGGCCGGTTGAAAGTCTAACGTTTAATCTTGGAGGGCAACAAATTTTTCCCACTATTACCGGCGGGGATAGTATGGCCTATCCCAACGTTATTACACAACTTACTAGCGGTTTGGGCGACGAGAGAAAGGTTGCACGCAGTCATGTCATGAACCTCTCCTCCGCCGTCGGTATGGGTGGACATGGATGCGTCAGGCACGATAGGTTGGGGCTTTTAGTCAAACCTCGGGCATCAGGGTCAAAGGTTTTGGTCCCATTTAGAAATCTTCCACATCAATGTCAAAGACTTACTAGTCCCCTTATCTGTCCTTCAGGCTCACGGCTCTGCTTTACGGGGCTAGTCGGTGGCCTTCAGAATGGACAATCTGAATGTGGTTCACTGTATTCAGAAACAAGGGTCAATAAGATCTCGGAAGTGGCTAAACGTGTCAGAAAAGATTTTTATACTAGCCAACAGGCTGAACATTCATCTTCACGCATCTTATCTCCCAGGCGTTGCAAACGTCTGGGCAGACGCTCTGTCTCAGAGACAAAGCACTTCAGTGGAATGGGCGCTCTTGCGTGTGCGGAGCATTACCATCCACAAGTGGATTTGTTTGCGTCTGAGAAGACTTGCAAACTCCCACTGTACCTCACCCGCCGGACGATAACGCCGGCGGGCGGACCTGACGCTCTGATGACGGACGAGAACAGGTTGAGTTCCATTTATCTCTTTTCCGCCGCCAGACGCGTCTCTAATGTGCCACGTAGTCAACAAACTACAGGATTAGCGAGGCGTAGTCTCGCTAATCGCGCCCCTGTGGCCGGTGCAGTTTGGTACCAGCATTTGTACACGTGGTGCCCGCACCCAGTGTCACTCCCGGTCGGGTTGTTCCACTTAGAACACAATTGGCAACCTAGAAACCTCGCGGACTTGTTCATTATGGACATTCAGGAGGCCAAGTGGCAAGCACCATATGGTAGCGACGTGACCAAGATATTCACGAATCAATATACCCAGTCTACAAAGCGACAGTTTCAATCGCATTGGCAAGGTTTTATGTCTTGGATTCTTAGAACAAACCAAACTGTGCCCTCGGTGGCGTTGGTTGTTAATTATTTAATGTATCTGTTCATGCAGAAACATTTATCTGAAATTGATTTATGAGGGCAGGTTTTAAACTCCGCCCACCTCCCCGTCAGCTCAGGCCTACATGGTCTCTGGACAAAGCATCGTAGTTATTCTCGTTCCCGTATGTACCAAAGACTGCAGATTTTACAAAAGGGCAGTATTCCTTATGGCTTTGGCTACTGGGAACAGAGTATCTGAGCTGGCGGCGATGAGCAACACACCTATTTGCCTCAGGTTTGATAGGCTTCATGAGTGTATTCACATTGCACCTTCCCCAGGATTCTTAGCCAAGAATGAGCACAGTGAACACGTGTTTTCAGAGTTCACGGTGCCGGCGTTAAAAAGGGGAAAGGTGCACCATCTTTTTTGCCCAGTGCAAGCTCTAACCAAATATTTAAGAGTGGCACCTCTAAATCACCAGGGTGCTTTATGGGTCGCAAGTCCGGGTGAACGCTTGATGGAGCGTACACTGGCTTCTCTCTTGGTCAAGGACTTTAAAGAGAAGAATCCCGGCGTTGTGGGTAAGACCCACGATTTACGCAAGGGGACAGCCTCTTTACGTTTCCTTAATAATCTTTCGGTGGAAGTTATTAAGTCCACACAGTTGTGGGCCTCTAATCAGGAGTTTTTTGACGCGATACCTTTCAGTAGCTCTGGACAAACCTTCCTTGCCATGTATAGCTTTACGGCAGAGGGTCTAGGTGGCCCTTTTAGTCACGTTTTGTTTAATTTCAAGAAAAAGGGGGGGGGGGGGAGGTGCAGTCAGTGTGACATACGACACCCTAGATCCCTCCGGAGTATGTGTTCGGAACATACGAGCTGGGATACTGTTTGTAGGCATTGTTTTATAAAATTTCTCTGTAGTATTTATTGCAGGAAATTGTGCTAAAGGCCAATAGTAGTGTTACAACAATTCTTGTTGTAAGTAGCTTTGGCTGTGAAGCAATAGATTTTTGAGAAATCTCGGTAGTTGCAACTACGACTTTTACTTTTGAAGTAATTACTTCTCCATCAGTACACGAGTTCAGTACTTCTATGAATGTACAAGAATTCATTTATGTTTGGTTATATTTTTAGGAATATATCCACTAGTTAATGGGGTTTATATGTGCACATGTAAACTTATAAGTTTTTAGTTTTCACCACTTACTTTAAGTGGGGTGCCTTCTTAACTAGCAGATCTGTGTACAGAGTCTCAGAGTTAACCCTTTTTCAAGCAGGCTTCTTTGAAGCACGCTCCTGCTTGTACCCCTTTTTGAAGATTTAGGCTGTATAAAGTTTATGCACCCGAATATCTCTTTTTTACAAGAGTAAGAATACTATGTGGTTGTTTGATTATCTGCTTTTCTAGAGTTATGATATGATTACGAATGTCCCCCTCCAGTCTTAGAAATCAGGCATGTTCGTCAATGATGGAGGGGCCACTAATAAATTATAGGTTTGACTCCTGTAAGGAGATAAAGAAAACCTAATATTTAGTAGTGGCCCCGTAATCATTGACGACTGGGGCCCTCCCGACCATCCCCTTCCCATTCGTTGATGTATTCAGGATTTTGGTTTACTTGATATGTCAGTGAAGGAAGAATGACGCCTGCAGTAGCGTCTGGTCAAAGATCCACACAAGTACATCCACGATATGATGGAAAGCTTATTAGATAGTTATTCTTATTTTCTTTTTATTTTTATTTTTTACGAAGTTTTTTCGTAGTGAGAACCCAATTCATAATGACTGAAGCCATGAGTGAGGTCGCGTGCGCTCATGATGAAGGCTCCTCAGTTTTTAACCCTTAATTAGCGGCGAGCAACATAAGTCGAGTTAAATAAAGCTGGACTATGTGGCGGCGCTCGACATAGGTCGAGTGGCAATTTCAGCACGTAATGTGGCTGAGAGAGAGACAAGTGGTGGAAGACTAGCGAGCGTATGACTGCTCCAGACCACCGCGGCGAACCTACTGACACAAATCTCAGCTCCCTCCTCCCTCTCTCACTCGCTACATACTCAATTATGTACCGAAACTACCGAATTACCTGCTTTTTGCACTCGCGTTGCACGGTTATTGCAAGAAAACTATCCATCATACAAGGATCGTTATGCTGTCATTCGAAAGCTCTGTTTATGCCCTTTCAGGGATAGGTACTTGTTTTACGTTCTGGGTCTTATTTAGGCATGAAAATGATCACGTAAACAGCCCTATTTTGGCTAAAAACACCCCGCTGTGCGGTACATATAAATAAACCGCATAGGCCGCTCGTAAGGTGTTAAATGCTCTGCGTGGTAGATTCAAACTACGGCGGATTAGTGTTTGAAGAGGATGCCTTATGTAATAGGCATGTTCGTCAATGATTACGGGGCCACTACTAAATATTAGGTTTTCTTTATCTCCTTACAGGAGTCAAACCTATAGTTTATGGTCGGAGGAGCCCAAAGGAGAGAACAGATCGACAGTATAAAGAAGAAGGGTTAGAAGTTAGAAACAAGTCAAGAATATTGGGCCGATCTCCGATGCGATCCGGGATACGGGTGGGTTGCTGAACTAACTGCTCTAGGTCATTTATGATAGAAAAGACGTAGGCTTGTTCACCAGGTGGGTCAGTAGTGTGAGAGGAGAGCCATTGGCGGTGGTGAACGTTGAAATCTCCTAAGATGGAGATTTCTGAGAAAGGAGAAATAGATAGAATGTGTTCCACACCCTCTACTACGAGTCCTGACTTAGAAGGAAGCCGTTTCATCATTGTCTTATGCTCTTCCAACCAGTCTTAGCCTACTGTTTTTGTAGGTTTATTAAAACTAGAGCTCTTGGTCAGTACTGCATACTCTGGCAAAAAAACAAAAAAATAGAAGGAAACATGCTTACATTACTGAAATGTTTGTGGACATGCAGTAATGCAAGTAATGGTCACTCTTCTGTAAATCTAAAATGGCTTACTTAAGAATGGGAAAGGGGTGGGACCTTCTATTTTTTTTTCTTTTTTTTTTTTACTGCATACTCTGGCTAAAGTAAATCCTGTATCAATTGACTACTTGCAAGTTTCAGGCTATAAGGAAGTTGAACCTGTAAACATCAATATTAAACAGAAATGCAATGATAATATAGGTGAGAGCAGTGGAAATGAATTACTTAAGAAGTGCGTGCAGAGTTACATGGAGGGATAGACAGACTAATGAGGAAGTAAGAAGGAGGTGTGGTGTGGAGGTAGATGTGCTGGAAAGTGTGAAAAAGAACAACTTGAGATGGTTCGGCCATGTAGAACGTATGGAAAGCGAGAGAATGACTAAGAGGGTGTACGAGAGCGAGGTGGAGGGACAGAGAGGGAGAGGTAGACCGAATGAGAGGTGGAAGGATGGAGTGAGGATGTACATGAACGAAGGCAGTGCTGGTTGGGGGGAGGGGCGTTGACTGACTGGGGACAGAGGTGCATGGGGACGGTTCGTTCGTGGCCACCCCTTCGGGGATCACGGCGTCAGGCAATAGATAGATAGATGGATAGAAAGTACGTTGAGTTTGGTTGTATGTGTTTATAAATACACTACAGCCGTATTTTTAGCTGGTAAATTTGATAAATATCGATGTCTACAACTTCAACTTCCTTATAGAACGAAACTCGCAAGTCGGCAATTAAGGCAATGTAAAGATGTTGGGTGGTCACCAGTGAGGTCCAATAAGGATACGAGCAAATCCAAGATACCTTTGAGAAATGCGTCGAGTAGTTTCTACTCCCTCAAGGCAATTTCTCGGTAAACAGTCCCAAGTCTTCTGGTTATCAACCCTACCAGTGTGGTGTTGATATCCTTCCAACTCTACTGATGATTAGGTGGGCTGAGATAGTCTTACCATTTCCGTTGTTCTCCTCGGTGGGGCATTTCGCGGCTAGAGGGGCGGCTGTGCTTGGAGGAGGGTCAGAGTCGACTGCGGTAGCCCTTCTGGGAATCTGCGCCATGGCGGTGGTGCATCTCAGGGTAAGAAAGGCGCGTGGTGTGTTGAGATGTATGCACTATTCTTTCCCCACGATGTCTTGAGTGGCCATCTCTGGTATGTGCATCATTGTCTGTTGACGTCCTCACAGGAGTGTTCTTTCCTGGGGTCGGGGGAAGTGCCTGAGTAATACCTGCAACCCGAGCGAAGCGTGGTGAGAAGGCTCTTGTGCCCTCTTGTCTTGGTGGCGTGGTGGCAGTGGTTGTTGTTTGCCGGGCCTCACCTCCTTCGTTCCTTTTGTTCACGCTTTTCTTTCCTATCTCAGTATCTAACCTTGTGTATATATGTGATGATTAGATTAAATCAAGCTCATTAATTAGAAAAATCACAATCAACTAGTTTGCCAATTGTCCATTTTCAGCCGATGTTGATTGGCGTTATTAGGGGTTCGACCCCTACGGGGAACCCCTATTGTAATAATTGAACCCACTTATTCAACCAAATTATTCTTACACGCCGGTTTTTACGCAATAACTCCAGAACCGCTTTTTGGATCGGGATCAAAGTTTCACAAGAGGTGCGTTTTTGTATTAGGCAACTTTTAATATGCTAAACATCCGGTATGGCGGCCAAACAGGTCCGTGGCAGCCGATTTCCCGAAAAATTTGACGCCTAAATACCGTCTCTCCCACTCCTAGGAAATTATTGGGCTTTGGCATATGGACTCCACTACTAATGCTCCGCAAATGTTATAGAGAAGGTTTTGCTTTTGCTCGTGGGGTTTTTTCCGGCAATATTGAAAAAAACTTGAATTCCACTTAAAATTCTACATCTTGAAAACTACGCCGATGATCAAAGCCATGTTTGCGTAGTTGGGTGAGGCTCGCGATTCCGAACGTTTTGATACCAAAAGAATATAAATGGGTGGAATAGTTTGGCCGCAGCATTGAAAACTGTCTATTCTTAAATTACTTTAAAACCGTATTCGCTACCCACACAAAGTTTACCGTCTACAGTCTATAGGCTTCCACGCATCCCCCAGTTTTGCTTAATAACATAGGCGATTTATTATTCAGATCTATTATTTTGTTTTATTTAACTCTCTGAAAACAGTTAGAGTCCCTACGAATTCCTCCAATTATTTAGCCAACACTATACATACCTACCCTACCAAATAATAATGATAATTCAAATTTATTTTTGGTGAATAACAGAGGTTAATAGACAGAGGCTAAGGTTTTTAACAATTCCTCCCTTTGCCAAATGCTTTGTTTAATAACAAAGTTCTAGACCTTCAAAGTTTTGACAATTTTTGGTGTGGTGTGACTTACCTTTCCTCCAGCCTCAAACAGCAAGCAACGTTATCAGGGGTTCAAGAAGTATTGCACGCTTCCATAAAAATATATTTATTAGTGGCCCCTCCATCATTGACGAACATGCCTATTACATAAGGCATCCTCTTCAAACACTAATCCGCCGTAGTTTGAATCTACCGCGCAGAGCATTTAAAATCTGAGGAGCCTTCATCATGAGCGCACGCGACCTCACTCATGGCTTCAGTCATTATGAATTGGGTTCTCACTATGAAAAAAAAATTGTAAAAAATAAAAAACAAAAAGAAAATAAGAATAACTATCCAATAAGCTTTCCATCATATCGTAGATGTACTTGTGTGGATCTTTGACCAGACGCTGATTCAGGCGTCATTCTTCCTCTCTGCTCTGCGGTCAGCCAGCCCGGACGTGTCTCTCCACGCTCCGCTGGTTCCGCATTTGCTGCGTCCCTAGTGAGTTTTTTCTCATTTGTTTACTCCGGGATGTATCGAGTAAGGTTAGGATATGCGTAGCAGGAGTGTCCTGGGCTGGTTGCCCGTAGTGCAGTGTATTTTGGGTCGTGTGATTGGGGCATCTATTTCGGATGTACCCTCGTGGTCCGGTTGTGGACAGGTGAACTTTTTCACAGTTAGCTAGCTTTGTGATGCAGGCGGCTTTCATTACGCGTTATTGCTTCCTTTTATCTTTCTGATGAGGTAGCGTATGTGTGTCCTGGTTTAGTTGTGTATTGGCTAATTCCACGGACTATTTATGTGTCCTGGGTTAGTTGTGTATTGGCTAATTCCACGGACTATGTTGGGCCCGGCGTTAGTTGTGTTTTTGGCTACGCCTCGGTCCTGTGTTGCGTTCAGATGGTATCTGGACGGGGTGGGTTATTTCCGGCGGGTTTTTCTCGGTTACACCATGAAAAAACCCGGCTGGTTGCCGAGTTTTGGCCACGCGTGGTTTAAAAACAGGCTTGTTTCCCCGGCGAGTGGGTGTCTGTGGCTCCCCAGGATGGCGTCTCTGGGGTGCCTGTTTCAGGCTCCTTCTGATTCCCGGCGGGTTGGCTGTACCCATCTAACAGTGTTCATACGGACACGTGTTGTTTGTAGTTTTTTCGGTTTTGCAAAGCCAATATAAAACTATGCTGTTGTTGTATTTCCTCCCCGGCGATCTTTTACAAAGATGTAGGGTTCGGAACAATTGGGGTTAACTTTTAAACTTTAAATCACCCGGCGGGTGCAACCTGGTATGGTGGGATGCCCGAATTTGCAAAATTCAGTTTAGTTGACCAGACAATTGAGGGATGCATTGTGTATCGCCTCCTTCAACATACGGCAATTTAGGGCACAATTGGGGTTAACGTTTTTTAAACTAATATTCACACCCGGTGGGTGCTCCCTGGAAGGGTGGGAATAACGAATTTACAATTCAGTTAGTTAACCAGACAATTGAGGGATACGTTTTGTATCGCCGCCTTCAACATACGGCGATCTAAAAAGATACTTCGGGAGAAGTTAGATCTCGTATATTTGTCAGGCTTCCCAGTTTTTGATCTACGAGATAATTCGGGGGCCGGCGTCTTTTTTAGGGGGGTTTTTTCCAAAATTTAATCTGGAAACAAACACCACCGGAAAGACTTAATCAGTTATAAACGCCAGGCTGGTCTTTATATATTATGTCAGAGGGTATTCATAAATCTTTTGGACAAATTAAGATATTCGGAAATATTTTACTTAGGAAACCCCACCGCGTAGCGAGCTGTAGTCGTTGAGTATTACGTCTCGTTACCCGGCGGGTTATTTAACACTTGTGTGCGAACATGTTTGGGTTAACCTTATGAGCATTAATTCCTGGAAATTTTCTTTTTTTCCAGAGCTGGGTCCCTGCGGGTCTATGTAGAACCTGGAGTAATTATCCCACCAGTCTCTGTCATGGCTACCTTTGCCCCGGTTTTTGCTTTATGCATTACGCCCTCCTGTTCAGGTATCCCTATTTTTGCGCACACCCTTTGTATAAAATGTGTTAAACTGTCTCGTTTGGTGTGGGTTACCTTTCCGGCGTTTTTTCTCGTTGCTCCGAGAACACCGTTTTTGTTTACCGAGTTTTAGTCAGGATGGCTCAAAATAGGTAAGTTACCCCGACGAGTTTGGTCGCTTGAGGGTTCATAAGAAACTGCGTTTTCTGTGGTCGAGCCTGGGATCAGGCTTCCTGTGTTATTCATTGCTTTATGCATTACGCCCTCCTGTAATGTATAGTTTAGTGTGGGTTACCTTTCCGGCGTTTTTCTCGTTGCTCCGAGAACACCGTTTTTGTTTACCGAGTTTTAGTCAGGATGACTAAAATAGGTAAGTTACCCTGACGAGTTTGGTCGCTTGAGGGCTCATCAGAAACTGCGTTTTCTAGGGTCGAGCCTGGGATCAGGCTTCCTGGTTTATTCCCGTCGAGGGGGCCTCCACACAGTTTTCTAGGTGATCAGGCTGACACCTGTTGGACTTGGTTTTCTCTGCTTTTCAAAGCCATTGCAACAATGCTGTCTGTTTGTTTGGTCTTTACCTCCCGGCGACCTTTTTACAAATAGGTCTGGGGCAGGTATAATTGGTTTGACATTGCATATAAAACCCGGCGGTTGTACCTTCGGGTGGTTATATTAACGGATTTGCGATTCGAGTTAATTTGCCCAACAATTGATTGATACAATAGGGTATCACGGCCTTCAAGACGGCGATCTATGAGGGCTTCTGGGAGAAGCCGGATTAGAGATTAAGATAGGCTTAGACTTTTTATGGGATAAAAAGATGCCTGAATCTTACTAGTGTCTCAAGTGTAAAGGGATACTTGAAAGACTTCGTCTTTAATAAAGATATGCTTCATCTTTATGAGGATTAAGAAGTTATTCTTAATTCTTTTGGACAGGTGAAAGATATGCTGAAATCTTTAATAAGCCATTGAAACAATGCCGTTTGTTTGTTTAGTCTTTCCCTCCCGGCGACCTTTTTACAAAGAGGTCTGGGGCAGGTACAATTGGTTTGACATTGCATATAAAACCCGGCGGTTGTACCTTTGGGTAGTTCTATTGACTGATTTGCAATCCGCGATCTTTGAATTTCCTCCCCGGCGATCTTTTACAAAGAAGTGGGGTTAGGAACATTTGGGGCTAACTTTTAAACTTTAAATCACCCGGCGGGTGCAACCTGGAAGGGTGGGATGCCCGAATTTGCAAAATTCAGTTTAGTTGACCAGACAATTGAGGGATGCATTGTGTATCGCCTCCTTCAACATACGGCGCTTTAGGGCACAATTGGGGTTAACGTTTTTTCAAAAAACTAATATTCACACCCGGCGGGTGCTCCTTGGAGGGATGGGAATAACGATTTTACGATTCAGTTAGTTAACCAGACAATTGAGGGATACGTTTTGTATCGCCGCCTTCAACATACGGCGATCTGAAAAGATACTTCGGGAGAAGTTAGATCACGTATATTTGTCAGGCTTCCCAGTTTTTTATCTACGAGATAATTCGGGGGCCGGCGTCTTTTTTAGTTTTTTTTTCCAAAATTGAATCTTGAAACAAACACCACCGGAAAGACTTCATCAGTTATAAACGCCATGCTGGTCTTTATATATTATGTCAGAGGGTATTCATAAATCTTTTGGACAAATTAAGATATTCTGAAATCTTTTACTTAGGAAACCCCACCGCGTAGCGAGCTGTCGTCGTTGAGTATTACGTCTCGTTACCCGGCGGGTTATTTAACACTTGTGTGCGAACATGTTTGGGTTAACCTTATGAGCATTAATTCCTGGAAATTTCCTTTTTTTCCAGAGCTGGGTCCCGGCGGGTCTATGCAGAACCTGGAGTAATTATCCCACCTGTCTCTGTCATGGCTACCTTTGCCCCGGTTTTTGCTTTATGCATTACGCCCTCCTGTTCAGGTATCCCTATTTTTGCGCACACCCTCTGTATGAAATGTGTTAAAATGTCTCGTTTGGTGTAGGTTACCTTTCCGGCGTTTTTTCTCGTTGCTCCGAGAACACCGTTTTTGTTTACCGAGTTTTAGTCAGGATGGCTCAAAATAGGTAAGTTACCCCGACGAGTTTGGTCGCTTGAGGGCTCATAAGAAACTGCGTTTTCTGTGGTCGAGCCTGGGAGCAGGCTTCCTGTGTTAGTCATTGCTTTATGCATTACGCCCTCCTGTAATGTATAGTTTAGTGTGGGTTACCTTTCCGGCGTTTTTCTCGTTGCTCCGAGAACACCGTTTTTGTTTACCGAGTTTTAGTCAGGATGGCTAAAATAGGTAAGTTACCCCGACGAGTTTGGTTGCTTGAGGGCTCATCAGAAACTGCGTTTTCTATGGTCGAGCCTGGGATCAGGCTTCCTGAGTTATTCCCGTCGAGGGGGGCTCCACTCAGTTTTCTAGGTGATCAGGCTGACACCTGTTGACCTTGGTTTTCTCTGCTTTTCAAGGCCATTGAAAAAATGCTGTCTGTTTGTTTGGTCTTTACCTCCCGGCGACCTTGTTACAAAGAGGTCTGGGGCAGGTATAATTGGTTTGACATTAATAATAATAATAATAATAATAATAATAATAATATTTATTCAGTTAGCATTTTACAGAGTTGGTACCACATCGTATGTTATAAATATGACATGTACCAGCCTTGCATAATTCCAACTAAGGATAGCCCAATAAGGCCGTTAGGCGTATTTCCATTGGGGTCCTTGTATATAAAACCCGGCGGTTGTAACTTCGGGTGGTTATATTAACGGATTTGCGATTCGTGATAATTTGCCAAACAATTGATTGATACAATAGGGTATCACGGCCTTCAAGACGGCGATCTATGAGGGCTTCTGGGAGAAGCCGGATTAGAGATTAAGATAGGCTTAGACTTTTTATGGGATAAAAAGATGCCTGAATCTTACTAGTGTTTCAAGTGTAAAGGGTTACTTGAAAGACTTCATCTGTAATAAAGATATGCTTCATCTTTATGAGGATTAAGAAGTTATGTTTAATTTTTTTTGGACAGATAAAAGATATGCTGAAATCTTTAATAAGCCATTGAAACAATGCCGTTTGTTTGATTAGTCTTTCCCTCCCGCCTACCTTTTTATAAAGAGGTCTGGGGCAGGTACAATTGGTTTGACATTGCATATAAAACCCGGCGGTTGTACCTTTGGGTGGTTATATTAACTGATTTGCAATTCGCGATAATTTGCCAAACAATTGATTGATACAATAGGGTATCACGGCCTTCAAGACGGCGATCTATGGGGGCTTCTGGGTGACGCCAGATTAGAGATTAAGATAGGCTTAGACTTTTTATGGAACAAAAAGATGCCGGAATCTTACTAGTGTTTCAAGTGTAAAGGGATACTTGAAAGACTTCATCTTTAATAAAGATATGCTTCACCTTTATGAGGATTCAGAAGGTATGCTTAAATCTTCTGGACAGGTAAAGATATGCTGAAATCTTTAATATGATACTAAAGGACAACGAAAAGTAGTGGTGGAGTGCTACGGTTCGTTGACCGGCGGTTTTGAGGCACATATTTTGTACCGTTTTTTGGGTGTAACCCTATGAGCTTTAATCCCCGGAAAATTCTCTTTCCAGGGCGGATTACCGGTGTTGCACCAGGTGACCAGGTAGTTCCCGGGGGCTGGGTAGTTTTCCCCCAGTCTCTGTCGTGTCGGCACTTGAACCTCTCATTGCTGTATGTTCAACGCCGTTAAGCTCAGGTAGCCCTATCTTATTTTTATTTGTTAATAATTTAATAGCTGAATCATAATAAACATATATATTTTCTATGATTATATTATGATAATACTGTGTTTATTTATAGTAATTTATTTTAATACAATTAAATATAAATTAAATTAATTAGTATACTTTATGATTTTGCTCACCAGCTCTGCTTTCAATGTGTTAATGAGCTATGGGAGCTTTTAATTATCATAAACCTTTACGGGACTCGGACGAGGGCTCCCCGTTCAGGGAGTATACCGAGCTCGCAAGCGAGGGACAGCCACAGCCAAGGTGTATGGCGATACTCACAGTCGTACCTCACCCGCCGGACGATAACGCCGGCGGGCGGACCTGACGCTCTGATGACGGACGAGAACAGGTTGAGTTCCATTTATCTCTTTTCCGCCGCCAGACGCGTCTCTAATGTGCCACGTAGTCAACAAACTACAGGATTAGCGAGGCGTAGTCTCGCTAATCGCGCCCCTGTGGCCGGCGCAGTGTGGTACCAGCATTTGAACACGTGGTGCCCGCACCCAGTGTCCCTCCTGGTCGGGTTGTTCCACTTAGAACACAATTGGCAACCTAGAAACCTCGCGGACTTGTTCATTTTGGACATTCAGGAGGCCAAGTGGCTAGCACCTTATGGTAGCGACGTGACCAAGATATTCACGAATCAATATACCCAGTCTACAAAGCGACAGTTTCAATCGCATTGGAAAGCTTTTACGTCTCGGATTCTTAGAACAAAACAAACTGTGCCCTCGGTGGCATTGGTGGTTTCTTATTTAATTTATCTGTTCATGCAGAAACATTTATCTGACAGTGATTTATGTGGGCTGGTTTTAAACTCCGCCCACCTCCCCGTCAGCTCAGGCCTACATGGTCTCTGGACAAAGCATCGTCGTTATTCTCGTTCCCGTATGAACCAAAGACTGCAGATTTTACAAAAGGGCGTATTCCTTATGGCTTTGGCTACCGGGAACAGAGTATCTGAGCTGGCGGCGATGAGCAACGCACCTAATTGCCTCAGGTTTGATAGGTTTCATGAGTGTATTCACATTGCACCTTCCCCAGGATTCATAGCCGAGATTGAGCACAGTGAACACGTGTTTTCAGAGTTCACGGTGCCGGCGTTAAAAAGGGGAAAGGTGCACCATCTTTTTTGCCCAGTGCAAGCTCTAACCAAATATTTAAGAGTGGCACCTCTAAATCACCAGGGTGCTTTATGGGTCGCAAGTCCGGGTGAACGATTGATGGAGCGTACACTGGCTTCTCTCTTGGTCGAGGACTTTAAAGAGAAGCATCCCGGCGTTGTGGGTAAGACCCACGATTTACGCAAGGGGACAGCCTCCTTACGTTTCCTTAATAATCTTTCGGTGAAAGTTATTACGTCCACACAGTTGGGGGCCTCTAATCAGGAGTTTTTGCCTCGATACCTTTCAGTAGCTCTGGACAACCCTTCCTTGCCATGTATAGCTTTACGGCAGAGGGTCTAGGTGGCCCTTTTAGTCACGTTTTGTTTAATTTCAAGAAAAAGGGAGGGGGGGAGGGTGCAGTCAGTGTGACATAGGACACCCTAGACCCCTCCAGAGTATGTGTTCGGAACATACGAGCTGTGATACTGGTTGTAGGCATTGTATTATAAAATTTCTCTGTAGTATTCATTGCAGGAAATTGTGCTACAAGCCAATAGTAGTGTTACGACAATTCTTGTTGTAAGTAGCTTTGGCTGTGAAGCAATAGATTTTTGAGAAATCTCGGTAGTGGCAACTACGACTTTTACTTTTGCAGTAATTACTTCTGCATAAGTACATGAGTTCAGTACTTCTACGAATGTACAAGAATTAATTTATGTTTGGTTATATTTTTAGGAATATATCCACTAGTTAATGGGGTTTATATGTGCACATGTACACTTATAAGTTTTTAGTTTTCACCACTTACTTTAAGTGGGGTGCCTTCTTAACTAGCAGATCTGTGCACAGAGTCTCAGAGTTAACCCTTTTTCAAGCAGGCTTCTTTGAAGCACGCTCCTGCTTGTACCCCTTTTTGAAGATTTAGGCTGTATAAAGTTTATGCGCCTGAATATCTCTTTTTTATAAAAAGTAAGAATACTATGTGGTTGTTTGATTATCTGCTTTTCTAGAGTTATGATATGATTACGAATGTCCCCCTCCAGTCTTAGAAATCAGGCATGTTCGTCAATGATGGAGGGGCCACTAATAAATTATAGGTTTGACTCCTGTAAGGAGATAAAGAAACCTAATATTTAGTAGTGGCCCCGTAATCATTGACGACTGGGGCCCTCCCGACCATCCCCTTCCCATTCGTTGATGTATTAAGGATTTTGGTTTACTTGATATGTCAGTGAAGGAAGAATGACGCCTGAATCAGCGTCTGGTCAAAGATCCACACAAGTACATCTACGATATGATGGAAAGCTTATTGGATAGTTATTCTTATTTTCTTTTTGTTTTTTATTTTTTACGAAGTTTTTTTCGTAGTGAGAACCCAATTCATAATGACTGAAGCCATGAGTGAGGTCGCGTGCGCTCATGATGAAGGCTCCTCAGATTTTAAATGCTCTGCGCGGTAGATTCAAACTACGGCGGATTAGTGTTTGAAGAGGATGCCTTATGTAATAGGCATGTTCGTCAATGATTACGGGGCCACTACTAAATATTAGGTTTTCTTTATCTCCTTACAGGAGTCAAACCTATAATATAGTCCGGTTTTTACGCAATAAATCCGGAACTGCTTGTCGGATCGGGACCAAACTCTGACACAAGGTGCATTTTTGTATTGGGCAACTTTTGATATGATATCCAAAATGGTGGCCAGACACGCCCATGGCAGCCTTTCACACCCAACCCATCTCGTCCTATCTAATTTTATGTTGAACTCTATTGTTCTTGATCCCACTATAGGACTCGGTAGCCTATTCCACATATCTACAACTCTGTTACTAAACGAATAGAGGCAGATCCCTTACACACCCAGTCTCTCTCTGTCGCTCGTTTGCTTGCACACCGGTACAAATGAGGCAGATCCCTTACACATGCAACTAAGATGAACATGGGAATCTGCAGAGAGACAAGTGGCCCACAAAAGGCAGATCCCTTTCACATCCAACCCATTTCGTCCATATGACTATCTGATTTTATCTTGAAATTCTCTATTGTTCTTGATCCCACTATAGCACTAGGTAGCCTATTTCACATATCTACGACTCTGTTACGAGAGAGGCAGATCCCTTACACAGCCAATCTCTCTCTCTCTCTCTCTCTTATTTGCACACTTGTACAAATGAGGCAGATCGCTTACATATGCTACCAAGATGAAATGGGAGTCTGCAGAGAGCCGATTGGCCCACACACGGCAGATCCCTTTCACACCCAACTCATCTCGTTCTATCAAATTTTATGTTGAAGCTCTATTGTTATTGATCCTACTATAGCACTCGGTAGCCTATTCCACATATAAGAACATAAGAACATAAGAAAATGGGAGTCTGCAGAAAGCCGATTGGCCTACACAAGGCAGATCCCTGTCACACCCAACCCTAATTATAAGCCCAGCTTAAAAACACCATCAGGACTTACCTCACCGAAACGATCAGAGGTCAGAAAAACGGGGATCTGCAGATCCCCACACCTGGGCCACACCTGACAGATCACCCTCTCACCCAACCCATCTCGTCCATATACCTATCTAATTGTATCTTAAAGCTCCCTATCGTTCTTGATCCCACTATAGCACTTTGTAGCCTATTCCACCTATCTACAACTCTGCTACCAAACCAATATTTGCCTATATCTTTCTTGAAACAAAATTTATCTAATTTGAAACCATTTGTACAAGTTCTTTCGCTATCACTGAGCTTTAGTACATTTTTCACGGCCCCTTTATTAATCCCACTAACCCACTTGAATACCTCTATCATGTCTCCTCTTCTCTCTAACGAATGTAAGCCTAATTTCTTCAACCTTTCTTTATACGGAAGATTTCTAATATTATGGATCATTTTTGTCATTCTATGTTGTACTCTCTCCAATGAATCTATGTCCATTCTGTAATAAGGACACCAAAATTGAACAGCATAATCCATATGGGGTCTCACTAATGACAAGTAAAGTTTTAAGATAACATCAGCAGTTCTGTTACTCACACTCCTAGAGATGAACCCGAGAATCCTGTTTGCCTTGTTTCGAACGTTTATACACTGTTTCCTAGGCTTTAAATCATTGCTAACAAACACACCTAGATCTTTCTCACAATTCAAGTTTTCTAATTCCATATTAGCTAGTTTATATTTAACATTTGTATGCATCTTCCCTATCTTTAATACCTTGCATTTGTCAATGTTAAACTTCATCTGCCAATTTACTGACCATTCGTGTAAGGTGTCTAGATCCCTTTGGAGGCACTCTATATCTCTATCTGAATAAATTGTTCTCCCCATTTTGGTATTGTCTGCAAATTTACTTATCCTACTAGTTATACCTAAATCAAGGTCATTTATGTATATAACAAACAACAGAGGACCTAATACAGATCCCTGGGGGACACCACTTTTGACTGCTCCCCATTCTGACTTCGTACCATTTATGCTGACTCTCTGCTTCCTACCAATTAGCCATGACCTAATCCATCCCAACAACTCCCCACCTATTCCATGCGCCTCAACCTTTCTCATCAATCTCTCATGGGCAGTGGCGGCTCGTGATAAAATAATATGGAGGGACTGCATATTTCCTATATCAGTAAAATTGTTATAAACTTAAAACATTACTACTGTACTTACTTTATTCTCTTTGTATACTGTTCACAAGATAACAATGGTGTAGGTCTTTCTTTTGTTTTAATTTCCTATCAATATTTTTGCTAAGTGTCAAATGAGAAAAAATAATGTTTTGCAAACATCTAACTATTTGCCATTATGCTCAATCAACCTATTATGGTTGGTGTTGTGGTGAAATTAATAAAATATAGATTATAATAATAATACAGCATAGCCTAGTTAGAAATACCCAAAAGCCACGATCGAAGCTTTGTAATAATAATGTAAAGCTTGCAAAACAAACTAACTAAAACAGGGACGACATAATATAAAGACAAAATAACTTATCAAAATTGCTGTGGAAATAATGCTTTAGTAAAATACTTTTTTGAAATGTAAGAACACAAAACCACCTCAATTGTTGGGGACTCCATGGTCAGACACTTAGCTAGGTCCACCTGTACTGATATTAGGAAGCTTGTCTGTCTGCCTGGTGCCGGGGTTGGGAAGGTGTTAGAGGAAATTGATTACATCATGAAAGATATTGGAGATAGCCCCATTATCTGTCTCAGTACAGGGAGCAATGATGTTGGTAAAGGTAGGACGGAAGTACTGCTTCGGCAGTACAGGGAGGTGTTAGATAAAGTTAGGAGGAAGGGAGGCATACCTGTAGTACACAGTATCTTGCCACGGAGAGGGGTCAGCAAGGAATGGTCATCTAGGGCAATTGGTATCAATTGTCGGCTGAAAAAATACTGTAATGCAAATGCAATACCATTCCTTGATAACTGGACCCGTTTCTATGGTAAAAATCAGTTGTACGCACAGGACGGGGTTCATCTTTCTCGGCTAGGGGTGGCAAATTTAGCTAGGTCAATAGATAGGATTGTCGCGGGGTTTCGCTGAAAATAAAGCCTGAGAATATGAGTAAGAATAATTGTCTAGATAGGGTAAATTGCCGTACTGGTACATCAGATAGGAATAGAAAATATCAGTCACAGGATTTTAATTGTACTGCTAGTAGAAATATGAAGGTGTAACAGAAGATGGGAATTCAGTTAGAAATAAAGGTAATTCCGATACTAGTAAAATAAATTCATTGCGATTATATTATACAAACTGTAGGAGTTTATGTAACAAAATGGATGAACTTAGAGCACTTGTTAGCAACGAAAATATAGACATTATAGCACTGACTGAAACATGGATTAATACAGAATCAAGACATTTTTTAGCAGAATTCCATATACCAGGATATAGTTTGTTTAAACGCGACCGAACAAGTAGGAGGGGCGGCGGAATAGCAGTGTTTGTCAGGAGTTCTTTAAAAAGCTGTATTAAATCAGGTATTAGACTAAATACTGATAACGACAGTGTTTGGGTTGAGGTTAGCGAAGGTAGTGAGACCATAATTATTGGAGTTATTTATAGACCACCAAATATGAGTAGAAACGAAGGTACAGCTTTATGGCAGGAAGTGAAAATAGCATCAAGGTTTAGCAATGTGTGTATTATGGGGGATTTTAATTTTCCGAATATTGATTGGCAGCATCAAATCGGCGACTCAGATTCAAAAGAGTTTATTGAGGCGGTACAGGATAGTTTTTTATTTCAATTCATAGACTCGCCTACTAGAGGTTATAATATCCTCGATTTAGTTCTCAGTAATAATGAACAAATGATAAATAATGTAGAGATAGGAGACCAACTAGGAAATAGTGATCATAAATCAATTTATTTTAACATACAATGGACAGAAAGGGCTAAAGAGAATACGACACTTATCCCAGATTTCAGAAAAGCCAATTATGGTGGATTAAGACGAGCCTTAAGAGTCGATCCTATGGTTAAACTATTAAGTGGACCCAGGTGCGCTAATGAACATACTCTCTCTCAGATACCTGTCTTAACTCAGGATAATTTGACAGCTACATATAATAATTTGATTTCTTCACTCCACAATGCGCAAAATAAATATATCCCCAAAAGAAAATTTAGATCAACACAGAACCAACCCAAATGGATGAATAATAGACTATTAGACCTTCTAGGAAAAAAGAGGAATATATCGAAAAATTAAGAAAGGCGAAATTCACCTACTTGCTTACTATCAGAATCTATCAAGAGAGGTTAAAAAATGTATAAGAATAGACAAAAGAAATTATGAAATCAGGATAGCCAATGACTCAAAAAATAATCCTAAGGCTTTTTACCAGCTATATAAATCTAAAGTTAGAGATAAAATAGGCCCCCTTAAAACTTCGATAGGAGAAATGACAGAAAATGATTTAGAAATGTGCAGTACATTAAATAGTCAGTTTCTATCCGTTTTCACTAATGCAAATTTGGCACAGATTCCAGAAGTCCGTAAGGTATATAGCGATAGTATAGAAAATAGGTTAAGTACGGTTACTATAAGTAGAAATGATGTACTTAAGGAAATTGAGAGACTGAAACCTCAGAAATCGCCTGGTCCCGATGAGGTATATGCCAGAGTATTAAAAGAATGCAGAGATGAGTTAAGTTACCCATTAACATTTCTTTTTAACAATTCATTAGAAACAGGTATAGTTCCAGAAGCTTGGAAGCTTGCAAATGTAGTTCCGATTTTCAAAAAAGGTGATAAATCAATAGCATCCAATTACCGTCCCATTAGTCTCACTTCAATCATAGGAAAGCTACTAGAGTCAATTATTGCTAGGAAAATGAGAAACCACTTAGAAACATTTAACTTAATCAATTCTTCTCAGCATGGATTCACTCAGGGACGTTTTTGCCTTACTAATTTGCTTAGTTTTTTCTCAGAGGTATATGAAGCAGTAGATAATGACAAGGCATACGATATTATATATTTAGATTTCAGTAAAGCTTTCGACAGAGTCCCTCATGAGAGATTGATGAGAAAGGTTGAGGCACATGGAATAGGTGGGGCGTTGTTGGGATGGATTAGGTCATGGCTAATTGGTAGGAAACAGAGAGTCAGCATAAATGGTACCAAGTCAGAGTGGGGAGCAGTCAAAAGTGGTGTCCCCCAGGGATCGGTATTAGGTCCCCTGTTGTTTCTTATATACATAAATGACCTTGATTTAGGTATAACTAGTAGGATAAGTAAATTCACAGACGATACTAAAATGGGGAGATCAATTGATTCAGATAGCGATATAGAGTGCCTCCAAAGGGATCTAGATACCTTACATGAATGGTCAGTAAATTGGCAGATGAAGTTTAACATTGACAAATGCAAGGTATTAAAGATAGGGAAGATGCAAACAAATGTTAAATATAAACTAGCTAATTTAGAATTAGAAAATTCAGACTGCGAGAAAGATCTAGGTGTGTTTGTTAGCAATGATTTGAAGCCTAGAAAACAGTGTATAGGCGTTCGTAATAAGGCAAACAGGATTCTCGGTTAATCTCTAGGAGTGTGAGTAACAGAACTGCTGATGTTATCTTAAAACTTTACTTGTCATTAGTGAGACCCCATATGGATTATGCTGTCCAATTTTGGTGTTCTTATTACAGAATGGACATAGATTCATTGGAGAGAGTACAGCGTAGAATGACAAAAATGATCCATAATATTAGAAATCTTCCGTATGAAGAAAGGTTGAAGAAATTAGGTTTACATTCGTTAGAGAGACGCAGAGTTTGCGAGAAAGATCTAGGTGTGTTTGTTAGCAATGATTTGAAGCCTAGAAAACAGTGTATAGGCGTTCGTAATAATGCAAACAGGATTCTCGGTTAATCTCTAGGAGTGTGAGTAACAGAACTGCTGATGTTATCTTAAAACTTTACTTGTCATTAGTGAGACCCCATATGGATTATGCTGTCCAATTTTGGTGTCCTTATTACAGAATGGACATAGATTCATTGGAGAGAGTACAGCGTAGAATGACAAAAATGATCCATAATATTAGAAATCTTCCGTATGAAGAAAGGTTGAAGAAATTAGGTTTACATTCGTTAGAGAGACGCAGAGTTAGAGGGGATATGATAGAGGTGTTCAAGTGGGTTAGTGGGATTAACAAAGGGACATGACAAATGTACTAAAGCTCAGTGATAGCGAAAGAACTCGTACCAATGGTTTCAAATTAGATAAATTTCGTTTCAGAAAAGATATAGGCAAATATTGGTTTGGTAACAGAGTTGTAGATGGGTGGAATGGACTACCAAGTGCTATAGTGGGATCTAAAACTGTAGGGAGCTTTAAGATAAAATTGGATAAGCATATGGACGAGAAGGGTTGGGTGTGAAGGGGGATCAGCCGGGTTGGGCCAATCAGCGCTCGCAGACCCCCATAATCAGCTCATGAGGCTGCCATTCTTTAATAAACCGTTTATTATTATTATTATTATTATTATTAATCCTGCGTTAATCTCTAACCGTTTTGGTAAGATGATCCTCAGGGTATTAGAGTGTTGAGCCTATAATTGGGCTTTGTAATTGATTTGGGGTTGTGTGGGACAGGGATCTGCCTTGCTTAGGCCAATCGGCTTTCTGCAGACTCCCATTTTCTTATGTTCTTATGTTCTTATAATTCTGACATTTTCAGTATTTTTGCTAAATTATTTACTCATAAACTTCAGAAGTTTCGTTATAAGCTAAGAAAATCGCCTACAGCCAGGTAGGCCGAGCTAGAAACATAGAAAATAATCACTGATTATGAAAAAAGGGAAACATTAAGTCTTAAATAGGCTAAGGGAATGCCTAAAAGGTGTTTAATAAACTGAATAAAATTGCGTCCCTAGACTAATGGTAGGCCTAGTCTATATAAATCATAAGTGTCCTTCATGCTCATGTATACTAACCAAAATGTATGATAGTGAGTACTAAGAACACTGAAACAAAGCTACGATCGTAGCTAACAGAATGCTATTCATGCACACGCATAAATCATATGTCAACACAAGACTGAGGGGCAGTGAGGGCTGATGCTGGTGTAGCTCAAAGAGTCTTTTGGTGCCGCCACTGCGGCTGGGAAAACTCTTGTACGGTACTAGATGTTATACTTATGAAATCTGCTTAATTGAGGTTAGAATTTAACACAATTTAACATAGCAAGCTGCTGAATAGTATACAGATGCTTAGTATTTTCAAATGTATGTTGTCAAATATTAACCTCCTGTGTCTATCTTCTATCATAATCATCTGCCTGACAGTGCTGTGAGCCAGGGATGTCTGCAGCTCAACAGCTCTCATGGACGAGCCGCCACTGCTCATGGGGGACTCTGTCGAAAGCTTTACTGAAATCTAAATATATTATATCATATGACTTGTCATTATCTACTGCTTCATATACCTCTGAGAAAAAACTAAGCAAATTAGTAAGGCAAGAACGTCCCTGAGTGAATCCATGCTGAGAAGAATTTATTAAATTAAATGTATCTAAGTGGTTTCTAATTTTACTAGCAATAATTGACTCTAGTAGCTTTCCTATGATTGATGTAAGACTAATGGGACGGTAATTGGATGCTATTGATTTGTCACCTTTTTTGAAGATCGGAACTACGTTTGCAAGCTTCCAAGCTTGTGGAACTATACCTGTTTCTAATGTTAAATAGAAATGTTAATGGGTAACTTAACTCATCCCTACATTTTGTTAATACTCTAGCATATACCTCATCAGGACCATGCGATTTATGAGGTTTCAGTCTGTCAATTTCCTTAAGCACATCATTTCTACTTATAGTAACCGTACTTAACCTATTTTCTATACGATCGCTATATACCTTACGGACTTCTGGAAACTGTGCCAAATTTGCATTAGTGAAAACGGTAAGAAATTGAATATTTAATGTACTGCACATTTCTAAATCATTTTCTGTCATTTCTCCTATCGAAGTTTTAAGGGGACCAATTACGTCTCTAACCTTGGATTTATATTTATTTGTTATTTATTTATTTTTTTCTATATTCCAACTACTCCCTCTCGGGCATAGGCTGAGAGCCTGTACATTCCACCGCTCAACACGGTGAAGCCCGTGAGGTCTTGTTCCAGTCTGGGGAGTGAGACATGCGAAGCATCCACCATGGCTCGAAGCAGCTCCATCTCTGAAGCGGCCGGTTGCCTCGCCCAAGTGCTTCACCGTCTCACCCTCCAGACTCAGACCCTCACTCGCAGAACGCCACCTATTGAGCAGTGAACTCACTATAGTTGGTAAAAAGCTTTAGGATTATTTTTTGAGTCATTGGCAACCTTAATTTCATAATTTCTTTTTTCTTTCCTAATATCCTTTTTTACCTGTCTTGATAGATTCTGATAGTAAGCAAGTAGGTGAATTTCGCCTTTCCTAATTTTTCTATATATTCCTCTCTTTTGTCCTAGAAGATCTAATAGTCTATTATTCATCCATTTGGGTTGGTTCTGTGTTGATCTAAATTTTCTTTTGGGGATATATTTATTTTGTGCATTGAATACTGACTCGATAAAATTATCGTATGTATCTACCAAGGTTGACGTCTCTTCCTGACTTAAGATGACAGGTGCCTGAGAAGGGGTACACTCATTTGGACACCTGGATCGACTTAATTTTTTGACCATAGGGTCTGCTAATAGGGCTCTTCTTAACCCACCATAATTGGCTTTTCTGAAGTCAGGTATTAATTAATGTTGTATTCTCTCTGGTATTATCTTTCCATTGTATATTAAAATACACAGAATTGTGGTCACTATTTCCTAGGTGGTCCCCTATCTCTACATTATTTACCATATGTTCATTGTTACTGAAAACTAAATCGAGAATATTATTACCTCTAGTCGGCGTATCTATGAATTGAAATAAAAAACTATCTTGTACTACCTCTATAAACTCCTTAGAATCAGTCTCCTATTTGATGCTGCCAATCTATATTCGGAAAATTAAAATCCCCCATAATGCACACATTGCTAAACCTTGATGCCATTTTAATTTTAATTTATCTACAACTCTTATACCAAGCGAATAGAGGCAGATCCCTTACACAGCCAATCTCTTTCTCTCTCGCTCTTGTTTGTTTGCACACCGGTACAAATGAGGCAGATCCATTACACATGCAACCAAGATGAAAATGGGAGTCTGCAGAGCCAAGTGGCCCACATAAGGCAGATCCCTTTCACACCCAACCCATCTCATAAACGTTACCTGTTACTTACACTACTTACTATACACCCATGTTATCATATACCTGCAACCAAAACACAATTGTAAGAAATAGGAACATAAGAAAATGGGAGTCTGTAGAGAGCTAATTGGCCCACACAAGACATACCCTTTTCACACCCAACCCCTCTCATAAAAACTCTCTCTCATTTATCTCTGTCTTCCTTACATTTATGACATCCTAGTCTCTGTCTCTCTCATAAATGAGAACATAAGAAAACCGGAGTTTGCAGAGAGCCGATTGGCCCACACATGTCAGATCCCTTTCACACCCAATCCATCCCACGCGCTCTCTCTCTCTCTCATATTTATCGCTATCTTCCTTACATTTACGACATCCTATTCTCTCTTGCCATACTCTCTCTCTCTCCCTCACAAATGAGAACATAAACAAAATAAGGAAACGGGAGTCTGCAGAGAGCCAATTGACCTAAACATGGCAGATCCCTTTCACACCCAACCCATCTCGTTCTATCTAATTTCAAGTTGAAGCTCTATTGTTCTTGATCCCATTATAGAACTTGGTAGCCTATTCCACATATCTACAACTCTGTTACTAAACAAATAGAGGCAGATCCCTTATACAGCCAATCTCTCCCTCTCTCACTCATGTTTGTTTGCACAATCTGTTCCTTCTGTAGTTTCTCCATGCCCGATAAGTTAAATGATCTTTTGATATCTGTGACATAGCTTTTGTATCCAACACAATACCCTGCTTACAAAACCGCTCGAACCCTGGACAACGTTGCTTGCAACTTTAATTAGGGGTTCGTCCCCTACGGGGAACCCCTATTGTAATCATTAAACCTGGAATTTCATCCAAATGTTTCTTACGCGCCGGTTTCGTCGCAATAACTCCAGAACCGCTTTTTGGATCGGGATCAAACTTTCACAAGAGGTGCCTTTTTGTATTGGGCAACTTTTGATATGCTAAACATCCGGCATGGTGGCCAAACAGGTCCGTGGCAGCCGATTTCCCGAAAAACTTGACGCCTAAATACCGTCTCTCCCACTCACAGGAGTCGACTGGGCTTTGGCATACGCACTCCCCTACTAATGCTCCGCAAATTTTATTGAGAAGGTTTTGCTTTTGCACGTGGGTTTTTTTCCGGCAATCTTGAAAAAACCGAATTCCACTTAAAATTCCACATCTTGAAAACTACGCCGATGATCAGAGCCATGCTTGCGTAGTTGGGTGAGGCTCGCGATTCCGAACGTTTTGATACCAAAAGAATATAAATGGGTGGAATAGTTTGGCCGCAGCATTGAAAACTGTCTATTCTTAAATTACTTTAAAACCGAATTCGCTACCACACACAAAGTTTACCGTCTACAGTCTATAGGCTTCCACGCATCCCCCAGTTTTGCTTAATAACATAATCTCTTTATTATTCAGTCCTAACTTTTGTTTTTTTATTGAACTCTCTCAAAACCGTTCGAGTCCCTACGAATTCCAGCAATTATTTAGCCAACCTACCTATACATACTTACCCTACCAAATAATAATGATAATTCAAATTTATTTTTGGTAAATGAGAGTATTGGCTAAGGTTTTTAACAATTCCTCCCTTTGCCAAATGCTTAGTTTAATAACAATGATATGGACCTTTAAAGTTTTGGCAATTGCCCGTGTGACTCCTATTTTAACCCTCCTAAAGTGTTACCACGAAATACCGCTAGATCCTTTCTCAAAAGTCGCTAGCATATTGCTACATAGCCAAACAATGTTAGGATAATGCTGCAATTTCTAAAGAGTTTTGGTTTGTTTGTTTTGCAAATTTTACAATGTAGTATGACTAGAATGTCTGAAATTTTCAAATTATCCCTAGTAAATGTCTCTAGATATAAAAGAAATGGCTGCTAGATTGAAGTAAATAGCTCTACATTTAGCGGTAATATGTAGCTTTACAACTGGCACCACTGCAACCACCACCACCTCCCTCCCACCCTCCCAGTAGTCTCCACAAAATACCGCTAAATCCTTTCTCAAAAGTCGCTAGCATGTTGCTACATAGTCAAACAATGTTAGAATAATGCTGCAATTTCTAAAGAGTTTTGGTTTGTTTGTTTTGCAAATTTTTGCAATGTAATATGACTAGAATGTCTGAAATGTTTAAATTATCCCTAGTAAATCTCTCTAGATATGAAAAAATGGCTGCTAAATTGAAGTAAATAGCTCTACATCTAGCGGTAATATGTAGCGATACAACTGGCAACACTGCCTAGCCCTTCCATCCTCCGTCCCTCCTCCCTCATCTATGTATCAACAATCACTCTAGTGAACTTTCGGTATTTAGTTTATTCAGCTTAATACTATTTATCCACATAAAATAGAAACCTATCACGATTGTTGTCTAATACAAACATAGATAATGCTATTACATATTATTTGAACATGATGTCGAATTTAGCAGTTGCTGTACGTGACAGTCTGTGACAGAACCGAAAGCTTCTCTTGCCGTGTAGTACTCAAAGAAAGCAGGGGTACTTAAGCCAAGTCAGAGATGCAGAGGTAACTTTTACAATGCATTATAACCCTAGACAGACACCAATATACCACTAAATCATACAAATATCACTACAAAAAAGATAGGAAAATATTATATTAATGTCCTAGGTATTTGAAATTATGCAAATGAGTAAAAGCCATTATGATATTATGATAATGGGATCGATTAGTATCTGGCAAAATTTTCAAAATTTTCTGAACGTATGCGAACTTCGGAGTATTTATCCCATTAATATACACATCTATCACTATTTAAATGTAATACAACCATACACAGTGCTATTACATATTATTTGAACATAATATAGGATGCTCTTTCCTTTAAACCATTTTCTATATCTATTCACGAAAAATATAGGCCTAGCCTAACTAAGCCTAGGCAGCACTACCGGTAGGTACGAATTTATCAGTTCGAATTTTGATTGAGAGTGGGATTAGGCCTAGGCCTAGCCTAGGGCTTAACATGGGATACTATTTGGGGTTTGGGAATAGACTGAGGCTGCTTTAGGCCTAATTAGGTCAAATTAGTCAAATCGAGACAGTTGCATAGCCTAGGCCTAGGCCTATTAAGCAAATATTTTACGGTTATACTGATGTTTTGGACCGACAGTTAGCCCATCGATCTTTTTAGGCCTAATAGGTCCGGTAGAGCATATACATCACTGCTATATATGTCATTAAGAGCTGAAATGTATTATAAGGGAGAAAAAAAACAAAAACGCTAAAATACATATATACTGTAAAACAATAAGTTTTTCAGCCAGTACCCAACCAGCGGGGGTGTGGGAGCGGCAGCCCCCACCCATATACTAGGTTAGGTTGTTAAGTTAGGCTAATAGGCCTAGCACATAGGCTAGCCTACAAAAAAAAACAAAAAAAAAAAACAGCGGGGGTGTGGGGCGGCAGCCCCCACCCATATACTAGGTTAGGTTAGGTTGGGCTAATAGCCTAGAACATTAAAAAAAAAAAAAAAAGAAAAAAAAAAAATCTAGCCTAACCCAACCAGCGGAGGTGTTGGGGGCAGTAGCCCCCACCCATAATACTAGGATAGGTTAGGTAAGGTTGTTGGGTTAGGCTAATGTCTTCCCAAAGTTGACTATTTTTATAACATGAGATATTAGGTTACCCACTCCACCCCGAGCCAGCTTTCGTCAAAAGTTGGCTCAGGTATTCACAAAATTGGGTTGTATGGGTTTGCAATTTGGGAAAACCCGAGCCAAGTTTTGATACAAAACGCTATATTAATGTATTTTTACGCGTTTAACCCCTCATTTTCCCTGAACTTCATAGCCCTCCCCACTAGGGGCGTGTTTTTTAGATTGTTGGATAATGGGTAAATACTCATTTCAGCTCCTCTTCAGTATAAAACCACACTATATCTGAAGGAAAAATTACAGAAAACAAACTAAAACTTACTGAAATCGCTGTCGGTCCAAAAAGTCAGGTTTACCTATTTTACCAATCTACAATAGGCCTAGTCTATTCGCTGTAAGTAGGCAAGAAATCATGACCTAGGCTATAACCTCTGTAACTAAAAAACAACTAGGCCTAGAGTGATCAAGCTAATATGTGACCATATGTCGACCATTTGGGAAGAGTCAGTCAAGGAATAGCCTAGATGTGGAAATTTGCAGCCAATTTGCTCTAGCCCTATTTGATATACAGAGGTTAGAGGTCATTGTTGAGGCCCCCCCCTCATGACATATTGTCATCATCTTATATATTGCCAGCAGGGGGCAAATCTATCTATCTATATGCTCAGGCCCAATCCCCATTTTGGGGGTAGCCGACTCAAGACAGAGCAAGAACAGGGAAAACACAAAAACATAAAACAAAAAATAAACACAGATAAAAAACACAAACTCTCACACATCCAGGTCACCCAGGAGAAGACCCAGAGACCAGGGTTACCAAGGTCGCTCCAGCACTCCCCCGGCCCCTGACCACCAGGAGAGGTTCCGATCTCGGCAGGCAGACATGCAGCGGAGCCAAAGCGACAAGCCCTCCCACCACACTTCCAGGCACACCCTTCATATTAATCGTCTCCCGGGCCAGCCTGATGGACTATTATCTAGTCCAACTTGCGCCCGACCCCTTACTCCAAATGACCACGTGTTCACTCAACTATTCACAAGCATTCTCCATTCACTCCTGTCCACCACCACTTCCCCTGCCTGATCTATAGTCATTCCTCTATCATCCAAAGCCTTTCTTACACAGTCTCTCCATCTCAATGGGGGTCTTCCTGCCCTTCTATCTCCTCTTGTACCTGACTCACATATTCTCTTTGTAAGCCTTTCATCTCCCATTCGTTCAACATGACCATACCAGCTCAGCACCCTTCTGTCCACTCTGGCTGACAAATGTTCCTGCTGCCCCACTCTCCTACGTATCTCTTCATTTCTCAATCTGTCTCTACGAGTAACTCCACACATACTCCTCAAGCAGCTCATCTCCATCATATCCAGCCCTCTTTTCTCCTTTTTCTTCAGAGCCCATGTCTCAGCCCCATACATCACTGTTGGCACAACAATTCCTTGATACAGTGCACTTTTTACTTTCACTCCGAGATTTCTCGTCTTCCACATACTTCCCATTGCTCCGAAAACCTTCCTTCCTTCACACACTCTCTGTTTTACCTCCACTTCCATACCTCCACTCCTGCTTATTGTTCCTCCTAGATATTTAAAACACTCTACTTGTTCCAATATTTCCCCATCCAGCCTCACATCTAGATTCACCCTATGCTCTCCCCTATTACACACCATTACTTTACTTTTATTGACGTTCACCTTCAGTTTCCTCCTTCCACAAACCACACCAAACTCTTTGACTACCCGCTGCAGTTTCTCATCAGAATCCGCCACCAATGCTGTGTCATCAGCGAACAGCAACTGATTCAACTCCCAATCTCTACCATTCTTTCCTACTAAACCCAATCCTCTTCCCATAGTTCTCCTTTTCACCTCCCTCACCACACCATCCATAAACATATTAAACAGCCATGGTGACATTACACAACCCTGTCACAAACCTACCTTTACCTCAAACCATTCACTCAACTCACCATTTCCTATTCTCACACATGCTCTGCTCCCTTCATAAAAACTTAACTGCTTCTAACAAATGTCCTCCAATTTCATAAATCCTTAACACCTTCCACATTGCTTCACGGTCCACACGATCATATGCTTTTTCCAAGTCCATAAAAGCCCAAAATATCTCCTTATGCTTCTCTAAATACTTCTCGCATAACTGTCTTACTGCAAACATCTGATCCGCGCACCCTCTTCCCCTCCTAAAACCGCACTGTTCTTCTCCTATTGCAACTTCCGTACACTTTATTATCCTCTCTATCAACACCCTGCCATACAGCTTTCCAACCACTGACAATAAACTAATACTTCTATAACTTGAACACTCCTGCCGATCTCCCTTCCCCTTGTACAACGGCACAATACATGCACTCTTCCAGTCTATTGGTACCATTGACACAGCAAAGCACACATTGAAAAGTCTCACTAACCAATCTATTATCACATCTCCACCCTTCTTTATACACTCCACAGCAATACCATCCAAACCTTCTGCTTTTCCCGCTCTCATTTGTTTCACTGCTTCTTTCACCTCATTTTCCTCAATCCTTTCATTCATTCCCTGCCACCTGGTTGGGTAACCTATCTCCATCCACCTCTGCTTCAATCACTGCTTCTCTTCCATCTCTTGTATTTAACAAAGATTCAAAATACTCGGCATATCTTTTCCTCACTTCAACTGGTTCCACTAGTAATTCTCCATTTTCATCTTTCACTGACTCTTCCCTCTTTTGTCCTCCTTTCCTTACTTTATTTACCTCCTTCCAGAACATCTTCTTTCGTTCTTCAAAATTCTCACTCAGCCTTTGGCCCCACCTTTCGTTTGCATCTTTTTTCGCTTCTCTAATTTTCCGTTTTGCCTCTCTCCTTTTCTCCTTGTACCTCTCCCATACCTCAACACTACCATCCTGTAAAACCCTCTCAAAACACTGTCTCTTCTCCTCAACTGCCTTTCTCACCGTATCATTCCACCACTCGCTTCCCTTCCTGATACCTCTGCCTCCTACTTTCCTTTTGCCGCATACTACCTCTGCACTTGCTTTCACTCCTTCCTTAAACTGTTGCCATTCAACCTCTACTTCTCTCTCTTCCATCTCTCTCACTTCCATCCACTTTTCATTTAGTCTTTCCTTGTACTCCCTCTCTTTTTCACTCTTCTCTAACTCACTAACTTTTATTACCTCTCTTACTTCACGCTTGTCTCTTACTCTCCTGTAACTCTTAACTCTTAGCTTTCCCTCCACCAGGTAATGATCTGACATACGCCTCACCTCTCATCACATTCACATCCAGCAGTCTACACAATCTTTCCCTTGTCACCAGCACATAATCCATCAATGCCCTCTCTACAATCTCTCCCCTCACAAGTCTATGCCAGGTGTACTTGTGTATACGCCTTTTTTTGAAGAACGTATTACCTACACTCAATCTACACTCTTCACATACATTTTTCAGTCTTTCTCCACTCTCGTTTACACCATCCACACCAAAACTACCGATGACTCCCTCAACAGGCTCATTTCCTACCCTAGCATTTAGGTCCCCTAAAACTATAACATTTTCATTTTCATCAAACCCTTTTAGACAATCTCTCAAATCCTCCCAGAAACCCTCTACCTCGTCTAACTCTCTTTCACTTCCTGGTCCATACGCACTTACAAAAACCCACCTTTCACCCATAAACTGCATTCTCACCCACATTAGCCTTGATGACACCTCTTTCCACTCTTTTATAAACTCTCTCAACGCCTCCTTCACAATAATAGCCACTCCTTCTTTCCCCCTGACTCCCTCGTCTACTCCAGACTTTCTACCTATCACGTTTCCAAAATCCACTTCTCCCTCTCCTTTCATCTTTGTTTCATTCAGTGCAAGGACATCATACATCCTTCTTTCAAATAACCTTCCAATATCCTCTCGCTTCTCATTCGTACTACATCCACGCACATTCAAAGCTCCTATTCTTAGGGTCCGGGACCACGAACGCGTTCCCTCGCCCCTATCTCTGTCTCGTTTTTTTTTAAATCTACCAAAAAAACGAGACAGAGAGGGGGCAAATAACCGAAAAAAATCGCCGTCAAAATAGACGCGAACTTAACCACGGCGATCGACACATGTAAACATGGCGGTGGAGCGGCGCCGAAAGCTTGCCATCATGTTCCCGTCCATTTTGAATGCCGTTGGATACAATAATATGTTGAGGGGGGCAAATAGGCCTAACCAAACTGCGGCGATCGACCATGTAAACATGACGGCGGCGGCGGCGGTGGACGCTTGCGATCATGTTCCCGTCTATTTTGACTGCCATTGGATACAATAATATGTTGAGGGAAGGGCTTTGCGGCAATTTGTTTGGTTGTTTGCCCCCTACTGGCAATATATATGATGATAACATGTCATGGGGGGGTGAGGGGGGCTTTCAACATATTATTGTATCGAATGGCCTTCAAAATAGACAGGAACATTATCCCAAGCGTCCAACGCCGACACCGCCGCGGCTGCTGAAGAACAAGGAAATTAGCAATAGATTTCATTGTGAACTGGAGGAAATTAATAGAAATAAGGAAGCTAGGCCTAGCGATGTAAATAGTCAATGGAATTTCCTTAATAATGACAATTATATGTATAGGTATAAAGTAAAAACAATATATTTTACATAATTTATTGCATATCTTACATATTTAAACAAATATATATTAAAAATATGTTTAACCACACCACTGAGTTCCCCCAAAATACTCTAATAGGGCTGGCCTGAAGAATTAGATCAAGATGGACAACCAATCAACACATGATAGGTAGGGAAGGGCAGGTTAACAACGGCGATCGACAAATGTAAACATGACGACCGTACACTCGGAAACTACATCCATCCCCATTAGCCTAACCTAACAACCTTACCTAACCTATCCTAGTATTATGGGTGGAGGCTGCCGCCCCCTAGACCCAGTACGTTGGATACAAAACTAACCCTCACGTAACACCTAGTATATGTCCCTAGTACCCAGTACGTGGGATACCACGCTAACCCTCACGTAACACCTAGTATATGTCCCTAGTACCTAGTATTTGGGATACAATACTAACCCTTACATAACACCTAGTATATGTCCCTAGTACCCAGTACGTGGGATACAAAACTAACCTTCACCTAGCATATGTCCCTCACTCAGTACACCTTTCACCCTCACTACCGTTCGTGAGTCTTCATACATCTTCATTATCACACGCACCAGCCACTCCTCTACGCCAAATTTTCTCCTAGCCTACTGCACAACTTCTTACTTTCAGTAGAGACGTGATTTTCCGGGCCCGTCGCAAGACCACCGTCTCAACCGAGCCGTCACAAGATCATCACAGGACAGGAAAAACAACACAGGCTTGCTCCAAGCCAGCACACATCTTACAAATATATAAGCTAGGCTATACAACTTTCATTTCATCGGAATAACATTCACCGCCAATTTAATTATCATAAGGATTATATAAATGCAATTCTGATATGAAAAAACAATCGGTAAATAGCATAGCCTAGGCCTAGTCAAAGCTGGGGTTTGTTGTTGTTTCGTGGACAAAATTTAACCAAGCGTACTGTCCCACATTAATTTATTGTCAACAATTGGATATACGTTACTGTGGGCTCTTATTACTCTACTTCCTAATAATAGGCAAGTAAATTATAACATAATGTTTGGATAAACAAATATACCGAAATAAATTAGAATGGAGAAACAGTAAGTTGAGTGAGATGTTTCAGCTTGCCGTCAACCCAGCTCCGGAGCTCTCTTGCCATCGCAAGAGAATATTGGTGTCTCGCTTGCTAAAGGTGGGCTTGCGACGGGACCAGAAAAACAGTTTTTCGGGTAGATCTTGCGACGGTGGTCTTGAGACGGGACCGGAAAAACACCTCTTAGATATCTTTCCTGCAGCTGCCTGACTATGAAGTTATCATACCTTCAAAGACTCTCTCACACTCACAGACCTTCATGACTTGGCCAAGCATTTTCAGACCTCTTATAGCAGTTGCAAGGGGAGCCTAACTCTGAAATCACTAGATAGTGCCTCCAGAACCATAAAAAAGAGGAGAGGGCTTAATTAACACACTTCCCTGTTGGACTCCGACGCGAACTGAAAACTCATCACTCAGTACCCTCACGTAACATCTAGTATATGTCCCTAGTACCCAGTACTTTGGATACAAAACTAACCTTCACCTAACACCTAGTATATGTCCCTAGTAACCAGTACATGGGATATAAAGCTAACCCTTACCAAATATCTAGTACCGTACTGTATGTCAATCCAAGGTCCTCCTGCTAACGAAGAAGTTCCTGAGGTTGGCGGGGCGTCTCCGTCGACTGCGGGGCATGGGTGCCCTCCCCTGAAATCTACGATGTCCCCGTCCTCCCTGTGAAACCTCTCCACCCTGGGGTCCTTTCCGCCCGGATAGGGTGACATAAGCTTCACAGCTTCACTACCCTATATCCTCAACAAGAAGTACTGTATATGTCCCTCACTCAGCTGTACACCTTTCACCCTCACTACCGTTCGTGAGTCCTCGTACATCTTCATTATCACATGCACCAGCCACTCCTCAATGCCAAGTTTTCTCCTAGCCTACTGCACAACTTCTCTGGCCACCTTATCAAAGGCCTTCTCCCGGTCTCAGCGGTCTGCAAACAGAACATCAGATCCCTATCTTTTAAGTACATACAGTACATACAGTATCTTTCCCTTATCATACCTTCTAAGACTCTCTCACAGACCTTCATGACTTAGTCAAGCATTTTCAGGACCCTTATAGCAGTTCCCAGGGGAGCCCAACTCTGAAATCACCAGATAGTGCCTCCAGAACCATAAAAAAAAAAGAGGAAAGGGCTTCATTAACACAGAGCCCTGGTGGACTCCGACGCGAACTGAAAACTCATCACTCAGTACCGGTACATCTTTCACCCTCACTGCCGTTTGTGAGTCCTCATACATCTTCATTATCACACAAATACCTTCATGACTTGAATTGTGCCGTGTCCTAGCATGAAACCAAACTGCATATCGTCAATATCATACCTTCAAAGACTTTCTCACAGACCTTCATGACTTGATCAAGTATTTTCAGGCCCCTATAATTTTCCCTATCCAATGAGTCCCCTTTGCTCGTATACAGTATATACTGTAATATACTTTTGTGCCATTCATCAGAGATTACTTCCTCTCTGATGATGAAGTTAATTAGCTCATTGAACACACCTACTCCTTTCTCACCTGAGACCTTAATCATCTCGGCTAGAATGCCAGAGCATCCTGCAGCTTTTCTGTCCTTCATTAAGTTATTGCACTGCTTACAAAAGCTGGCACAATCACAGGGAGGGGGGAGTATTGGCTTTTCGTTGCTAAGCTTCTCTATTCCATTCAAATTCCATGTTGAATAATCTTTCGTAGTGTATCACAAACTTATTTTACAATGGAAAATAATGCATGAGGAGGGCTGGGTAGGCCTATTAGTATTTTGTGAAATAACTTAAATTAGGTTAGGCTATAGTATACTTCATTAGGTTATTAGGCCTATGAGAAACCAGGCCTAGGCCTAGCTTAATTTTATTTCACTGCTCAACATATTTTTTTTTTTTTTTTTGCTTTTGAGCTCTGCATAGGGCTATATTCAGGTAGGCTTGGGTTTTAGTAAAATTGCATTAGGCTATGCTACATATTTTTACTTCTATTGGAAAGCACAGGCCTACACAATAGTACACATGTTAAAGAATTTAACCTAGCCTACCACAATTTAGCCTAGACTGAAAGAACAAACAAAAATAGGCTAGGCTAATTGCAGCTAAATAATTTAGCCTAGCCTCACCAATTTAGCCTAGACTGAAAAAACAAAACAAAAATAGGCTAATTGCAGTTTTGGTAAGAGTTGTAGTTGTGGGCATACCAAAAGCTTTGTTTATATAGCCTAGTTGCACGCTCACAGTTAGGCCTACATTCGCTTCTAATTTAACTGCTGGGGTAAACTTGGTAAAGCCACCCTCAATCCGCCGGCCGGTAACAAAACAATTTACCCAACGCCTGGCCGTGAGATACAATAATGGGTTGAAGGGGCTTTATCCCCCTATGACTTATTGTCATCATCATCTATATCACCAGCAGGGGCAAATAACCACAGTCAAATTAGACGCGAATGTAACTGCGAGCGTGCGACTACGTAAATAAAGGGGACGATAGACCCGCTAACACAACTCTTAACGCATTTTTTCCTAATGTATTATATTTTTTTATATTTATGACCTCAACAGTTGAAAGATGACAATTTTATGGTTTATTTTAGGCTATACAAACACATTTGCTTTGTAACTTAGATACTCATATTTATGCTTATAATTGCAGTACGAGTGGGTTTTTTTCTTTTTATATGTAGGCCTAGGCTAAACAAATGTTAGTTTTTGTTTTATAGGCTAAACTAGGCTGAATTTATGCTAATAAATATTAATTGGAGGGAGCAAATCTGTCAAGGAATAGCCTAGATGTGGAAATTTACAGCCAATTTGCTCTAGCCCTTTTTGAGATACAGAGGTTAGAGATCGTTGGATACAATAATATGTTGAGGGAGTCAATCGCCCCCCATGACATATTGTCATCATCATATATATTGCCAGCAGGGGGCAAATAGCCTAGGCCTAGCCTAACTACAACAAAAATCGCCGTCAAAATAGACGCGAACTTATATTAACTACGGCGATCGACCATTGCCCGCACCGGCCGTCCCCCGGTTATTGTTGAGGTCCTGAGGAACCGTATGACTTTGACGAGCTCTTCCCTCCGCTGTCTCCGCATCCCATGTATCGTCGTACGGTACCCCTTCCCCTCCACATCCTACATCTGGTCGTTCTACATATGCCTCCTAAGCCTCGCCTCGTCCCATCACTGAGCATGTGGATGGGCGTCCCTTTCTGGCTTCAAAGATGGATTCCTTCCGACAGCTCCTACTGGATTGTCTGGGGTTGGTTGATAAGGGCACCTCGCTTCAAGACATTGCTCTGGCCCTAGTACCGTGGTTTGTAGGTCTCTGGTTCACCACCTGATGACCTGCTATTGGGTTGTTGCCTTTACAGTGTTACGGTTCTACGAATGACCTAGAATGAAAGTGACACGGTGGTGAATTTTAACCTTAACTATAAACTAATTTAATTGTGACATAGGATCTCCGCGACTACGGTAGGGCCGGAGTGGGCGAGTATTCGCCTGAGGTTGCCCCAAGACAAGACAAGACAAAATTCTAGTGCTGGTTTTACTCAGATTTTGTGAGTTTTAATTTAGCCTAGCCTAGGCCTAAGAGTTCAGAAAATTTGCAAAATGCACCCCATACTAGCCTACCCATAGCCTAATAGGCCTAGTGATTCTTTTTTGGCAGACCACCCACAAATTTTCATATAGCCTAGGCCTAGGCTAGCCTAAGTTCTGGAATGCATGTTGGAATAGCCTTCCTATAAACTGTAGGCTAGGCTACTTCCTTTTAATTTAAGTTTGATTCTTTGGAAAATCTATTAGGCCTAGACCAGGGCAGGAAAGTAACATTTAAAATGACGTGTAAAAAGTCGCCCATAAACGGCGGGCCACTATGTTATTGTAATTTGGGAGCTTATTTCGTCTGTTGATTGACTTTGTCCTTAATTGGGGATCCTATGAATTAGCACAGATGATGATGACTTACCGTACATCATAATACGTGGGGGGGCAGAGCCGCAGAGACCCCCTCAACATATTTGGTGTCCCACAGTAACTTTTAATGGGATGGATGTAGTTACCGGGTGTACGGTCGTCATGTTTACATAGGGCGATCGTCGCGGTTAACTTCGCGTCTATTATGACGTCGATTTTTTTCGGCATATTTCATTTTATTCACTTCCGTTTATATTTAGGCTATAATCTAGCTTTGGCACGACAATAACCCTAACCTAGTCTTTCTTAAAGATTCTTCTAATCTTCCAGTAGCCTATAGCCTAATTTAGGTCATTTTTAAAGGCACACAATTAAATGGTTGGTATTTTAAACGACACTACTGCAGCATTATGAGAAACAATTTATTAGAGATAATAGGCAACAATAGATTCGCCATATTTTTCTCCATAAGCTATAGTCCGCATGGAGGATTTTCGTTATCGACAAATTGAAAAAATTCCCACTTCACAGACAAAATAGACAAATACACCAAAAATTGGGGTGTGGGGGCAGCAGCCCCCACCCATAATAGCCTACTATAATAGGTTAGGTATGGTTGTTAGGTTAGACTAGGCTAATGTCATTTCAAAGGGGTATAGGCCTATTAAACACTAGGATAGCCTATACCTGGTCAAGGGTAAGTCCTGCTGTAGTCAACTTGAATGCTACCTTAAATTGTAATATTAGACTAGGCATAGCCTATAGAAAAAATAGCCTAGCCTACTTATTTATTGTAGCCTATAATATAGGCCTAGCCGGGTAGAATGTAGAGTTCGGGCGTACCACCACCATTGTTTACACTGCGCAGAGCGGCGACGGAAGCTTGCCATCATTTTCCCGTCTATTTTGACTGCCATTGGATACAATAATATGTTGAGGGGAGGGCTTTGCGGCAATTTTTTTGGTTGTTTGCCCCCTACTGGCAATATATATGATGATGACAACACGTCATGGGGGCAAAGCCCCCCCTCAACATATTATTGTATCCAATGGCATTCAAAATAGACGGGAACATTATCGCAAGTGTCCGACGCCGCCACCGCCGCCGTAATGTTTACATATGTCGATCACCGTGGTTAAAGGCTGGTTCACACATAGCCGAGTCGGTGCGCGAGTCCAACACGAGTCACACTCGTCGATTATCGCCGTCGCTGGAGGCTGAGTCGGCCACGAGTAGCAATTGTTCCCGAGTCAAGGCGAGTGTAACACGAGTTAACTCGATTCAATACGAGTCAACACGTGTTCATGCAAGAGTTTGTACGAGTAACTGAGAGTCAAAACGAGTGTAACACGAACCCAACACGAGTGTCAAAAATTTGAAAAATAATGGCCACATTCCAGGGCACGTAAACAAAGAGTATGGACGAGTCAACGCGATTGTTACACGGATCAACACAATTTTTATACGGATCAACACGAAAGACAACGCGTTGACTCTCGTTGGATCTCTGTTGCACACGTGTTGACTCGTGTTACATCCGTGTAAACTCTCGTTGATTCTTCCTACATTTTTGAAATAACGGTATTTCAAATGACACTTGCTTTTTCGTGTTACACTCGTGTTTTTTTCTCAGTGGATCGTGTTTACTCTTGTTTTCACTTGTGTTTGAATCGTGTAAACTCTGGCATCATGGGGGCACCAAATTTTGGCACTCACATTCGTGCTTTCTACTCTTGTTGATACGTGTTGCATGTGTGTTACATACGTGTTGTTGCGTGTAGACACGTGTTGCTTCGTCAACGTCGAAATGATGACGAAAAGCGACGAATCACCAAAGAGTGTTACACGGGTTTACACGAGTCAACACGAGTTAACACGAATAACGAAGAGTTATTCAGAGTCAAACACGTATGTACACGAGTCTACACGTATTTAGGCCACACTCATGGGTACTTGCCACGGGACCCAAAAATTTCATGCATGCATGAAATTTTTGGACCCCGTGGCGAGTACCCACGAGTGTGTCGAGTATACACGAGCGTAGCACGAGTCTATACGAGTGTTGAGGAGTATCGACGAGTCATTGCTGAATAGCAAAATTTCATCACTCGTGTTGGACTCGCGCACCGACTCGGCTATGTGTGAACCAGCCTTTAGTTCGCGTCTATTTTGAAGGCGTTTTTTTCGGTTATTTGCCTCCTGCTGGCAATATATATGATGATGACAATATGTCATGGGGGGGTGACCCCCCTCAACCTATTATTGTATCCAAAAGCAGTCAAATAGACGGGAACATGATGGCCAGCATCCGCCGCCGCTCCGCGTAGTGTAAACAAGGCTGGCGGTACACCCGAACTCTACATTCTACCCCACTAATTTTCCAACTAGCATAACCGATGATTATCAATGATCAATCCCAGTCAGAAACGTCCATGCTTCCCTCCCATAAGTCAATGTCGGGATTACCACACTGTCATGCAAGGACTTCTTTACTTCCATGCTGATCACCCTATTTCTTCTTACTGCTTTCAGAGTTCCTACAACGCTCTTCCCCTGTTACACTTTCTCCCACACTTCTTCATCCATAGGCCTACTCACATCTTTACTCAACACACTGCCCAAATACTTAAATGAGCTGACATTCTTCATAGCCGTTCAACCTCACTTCACACTCTATGGTTGCACCCCTTTCAATGACCATAATATTGCTCTTCCTAGCATTTACCTCCAGATTCCGTTTTTCACACACTGTTCCAAACATATTTACCTGACCCTGCAACTCCCATGCACTATCGCTCATCAGAACTGTGTTGTCAGCAACAGTAGTACCGGTACTGTACTGTTGAGGCAACTTCCACTCGTTTCCTTCCCTTATCAGCGGTACACCAATGTCCGCTGCTCTTCCTTGTATTTCTTTCATGACTCCATCCATATACTGTACTGGTATATATTGAACAACCATCGGGACATCACATACACCCTTGCTTTAACCCAACATTCAGATTAAAGAACTCGCTCTGTTAATTATCCACACATACTGACACCTTTGCACCCTCATACATGCTCTTAATTGCTTTCAGCAACTTGCCATCTACTCCGTATATTTTCAGTACCGGTACCGGTACTTTCCACATACCTTCTCTATCAATTCTGTCATAGGTCTTCTCCAACTCCATAAATGCAGCATACAACTTTTGTCGCTTCTCCAGATATTTCTCCACAACACATTTCCGGGCAAAAATCTGAGCTACACATCCTCTTCCCTTCCTAAGATGACTACAGTATGCTAACCGTTTCCCCAGCAATACTGACTGAAAATGCCCAAATATATTGCATGTCCTCTTCAGATTTATCTACAATATGTAAAATTACACCAAATACCACTACAGTAGCACTGAAATCAATAAAACTCACTAACAGGATAAATAAATGGAAGAAATACTCCAAAAGATTAATATGTTTACCCTTTACCCAGCAATACTGACTGAAAATGCCTAAATAGATATCAATGATCTCATATCTACCACTCATAATCCAATACATTCCTACGCAGATGACTCAACACTCCACAGTTCCTTCACATTTACCAATTCTTTCACCCATCCCGATCTTATAAATTCAAAAATAAGCACTGCAATTTCTCTGAACCAGGACCTTTCTAGAATTGAAGAATGGGGACAAAAGAATCTAGTTTCCTTTAATGCACAGAAAACCAAGTACTGTACATTCAATTTTCTAACCGACAGAATCTCACTGACTCCCATATATTTTTTAATGATGTAAATATTCCCACTTCCCCTAGTATTGACATTCTCGGTGTAACATTAACTACTAACTTGAGCTGGACACATTATGTTAGAAGCATTGCTAAGAATGCCTCTAAAAAACTGGGACTCCTGTACAGAGTTCGAGAATTCTTCACTGACGAGCAGTTGGCCGTAATATATAAGTCATGTGCGTTCTCAGATGGATTACTGTTCACCTCTGTGGAGTGGAAGTGGAGTGGTTGCATTGAGGCAGTTGGACAAAATTCAAAATAAAGCTATTAGATTAATCAATAACCCTGCAATCACACAGGACCTTCCTACATTATCCATACGAAGAAACGTTGCATCCCTTGCATTATTCTACAGATATTTTCACAGCAATTGTTCCGAGGAACTTGCTTCAATTGTGCCGCCTCTCCACATCTTTCCCCGTAGAACTAGGGCAGCTGAGAGCGCCCATGAATTTACACTCTCTCCTCCACAATGCAGAACTTCTGCTTATCAAAATTCATTTATCCCTAGAACTACTACTCTTTGGAATTCACTTCCCTCGAATTGCTTTCCACAAACTTACAATCTACAAATGTTTTTAAATCCAGTTGTTACAAACATTTTATGAATGGAGGATGCCTTTAGGCACATGGACCTTTTTGTTTTATCTGTGTTTTTCCTTCCTCCGTTCATTGTCTATTAAAAAAAAAAAAAAAAAAAAATTTGCTCTTCAGATTTATACATACATACGTACATAACATTTTAAGACTGAGTGCTCCACACAGATGTGCAGTTTCAGTCTCTTTTCCTAATGGCGGCGTTCCAGGCAACCCTGTTAAGGGATGCTTTACTTGTCAAGTTTTTGGATTTGAGATCGGCACGTATAGTCCGATCCCAGGTCTTACTCGGTCCACCCCTTGGTGCAGCTCCCTCCACAATCGCAGACCTGCATCTTTTCACCCAATTTTGTTCATCCATTCTCTCCATATGTCCATACCATCCCAGTTTACTTGTACGCATCTCCTCGCTAATACTCTTTATACCTAAACGTCTCTTCAGCTCATCATTTGTTATTCTGTTGACATCATTTATCTGAAATATGTAAAATTACACCAATTACCAACTACATTACCAACAAATTTAATAAAGTACACTAACAGGATAAAGAAAATGTAAGAAATAGCCCTAAAGATGAATTTATCTATCTATCTATTGACGGACGCCTTGATCCCCGAAGGATTGGCCACGAACGAAACACCCCTATGCACCTCTGTCCCCAGTCAGTCGACGCCCCTCCTCCCATCCAGCACCGCTTTCACGCATATACTTCTTAACTCCATCCTTCCACCTCTCTCTCGGTTTATTTCTCCCTCTGTCCTTCCACCTCACTCGTACACGCTCTTAGTCATTCTCTCGCTTCCCATACGTTCCACATGGCCGAACCATCTCAAGGTGTTCTTTTTCGCACTTTCCAGTACATTCACACCACACCTCTCTCGTACTTCCTCATTCGTCTGTCTATCCCTCCATGTAACTCTGCACACACTTCTCAAGTAACTCATTTCCATCCCTTTCACTCTTGGTTTGAATCTCTCCAACAACGTCCATGCTTCGCTTCCGTAAGTCAGTGTCGGGATTACCACACTGTCATGCAATGACTTCTTCAGTTCCATGCTGACCACCCTATTTCATGTTACTGCTTTCAGCATTCCTACAACCCTCTTCCCCTGTTGCACCCTCTCCCACACTTCTTCATCCATACTCCCATCTTTACTCTGTACACTGCCAAGATACTTAAATGAGCTGACAATCTCCATAGCCTGACCGTTCAACTTCACCTCACACTCTGTGGCTTCACCCCTTTCGAAGACCATAACCTTGCTCTTCCCCGCATTTACCTTCAGATTCCATTTTTCGCACACTGTTCCAAAAATATTTACCAGACCCTGCAACTCCCATTCATATCATCAGCAAACAGCAGTACACAAACATCCACTGCTCTTCCTTGTATTTCTTTTATGACTCCATCCATATACTGTATATATAGAACAACCATCTGGACATCACACACCCTTGCTTTACCAAACATTCAGATCAAAGAACTCCCTCTGTTCATTCTTCACACGTACTGATACCTTTGCACTCCCAGCGATACACCAACATCCACTGCTCTTGATAGTATTTCTTTTATGACTCCATCCATATATACAGTAAACAACCACGGGGACATCACACACCCCTGTTTCAAACCAACATTCAGGTCAAAGAACTCGCTCTGCTCACTCTCCACACGTACTGCCGCCTTTACACCCTCATACATGCTCTTCACTGCTTTCAGCAACTTGCCCTCTACTCCGTATATTCTAAGTACTTTCCACAAACCTTCTCTATCCACTCTGTCATAGGCCTTCTCCAAGTCCATAAAGGCAACATTCACCTTTTGTTTCTTCTCCAGATACTTCTCCACAACACAATTCAGGGTAAAAATCTGATCTACACATCCTCTTCCCTTCCTAAAAACCTCCCTGCTCGTCGCCTATCCATTTCTCCGTTCTCACTCTCACTCTCTCAATCACTACCGGTACCCTACTGTATACCTTCCCTACTACGCTTAGAAGACATATTCCTCGGTGGTTACCACACACTCCTCTTTCCCCTTTGCCCTTATATAGGGGGACTATTATGCCAGTCTTCCAGTCATCGGGTGCACTCCCCTTCTCCCATGCTAGTTTGCACATTTTCCATACCCATTCTATCACTATCTCACCACCATACCTCAACATTTCCCCACACACTCCATCTGTTCCTGGTGCTTTCCCCAACTTCACTCTTTTCATGGCTTCCCACACTTCTGACCTCCTGATCCCCACCTCCTCCTCCACTACTTCTCTTCTTCTCCCTCCCATACCATATCCAGCTATGTTTGCTGGCTCTTCATTCCTTACATTTAGCAACTCACTGAAGTACTCCCTCCATCTTTCGACTCTCTCTTGCTTCTCGGCTAGCATTCTCCCATTCTTATCTTTCACACCCTTACTGTTTCCCTTGCTACCTTCCCTAACTTTCTTGACTTCTTCCCAGAACAGTTTCTTACTCTCCCTCCATTTTACACTCAGGTGCTCGTTTCTGTCTCTCGGAATCTTCATTCCCTCTACTACCCAACCACTCTCTATATGCTTTCTTCTTTTCTTCCACAGCTATTCTTACCTCTTCTGTCCACCATGCTGTACCTTTCACTCCCCTCCCTCTTCTCCTCACTCCACACACCTCCTCACATGCTGCACAGATCTCATCCTTAAACACCTTGCTCATCTCCTCCACTTCCTCCATAACTTCCAGGTCGAACCCACCTAGTCGTCTTTCCACTGCTCTCCTGTACTCCTCCCTGACTTCCTCCTCCTGCAACCTCTCCACCCTCCTCACCATTCCACCCTCCTCTCGCCTCCCTCCAGCTCTCCTCACCCACTTCTTTTGTATCCTAACCTTAGCTACCACTACATAATGATCAGACAGACCCCCTCCAATACCCCTATACACCCTAGCATCCATCACAGATTTCTTCATTCGTTCATCCACACATACATAATCAATCAATGACTTTCGTTCCACCACTGTCTTATCCTTCATCATCAACATCCGTTTCCACGTGTACCTGTGGATCATTCTGTGTCGGAAGAAGGTGTTGGCTATCCACAGCCTCCTCCCCACACATACGTCCACAAGTGCACTACCATTCCCATTCACCTCTGATGGTACCCCCCACCCTCCCACCACTCCCTCAACTTTCCTATCACCCACCTTACCATTCATATCCCCAATCAGAAATATTCTTTCGTTCTTGTCAAACTTCTCCAGGCACGCCTCAACATTCATCCAGAACTCCTCTTTCTTTCTTTCAAGTATATCCTCTGTCGGGGCATACACGCATACAATCAATACAATATTTTTAACATGAGGTTGCTTATAATAATTTGTACCTCTGCAGTTTCTCCATGGCTAACGAAAAAGGTCACATTCCTAAGAAGCCCCAACCAAAAAGGCCAAGCTTCTGTACAGAACAAATGCCACACCATTACCCTTATGGTGACCCTATCAAATAATCAAAACAACCACACTTCTTAACCCAATTCCCGCGGGGCCCCTCATATGACGGAGACGATTTTCCGGCTATTTTGTAGCCTGTGAGCCAGGCCAGCTTTTGCAAGCAGCACGGATGGACGTCAGCCGGAGCCTACAGGCCCCGCCACGACACTGAGGTTTGTGTGAGAGAGAGTTCACTTATGTGCAGCGTCACACATAGCGAAAACAGAAAATAATTGGTAATTATTAGCGATTTCGCCTAGGCCTATCGGATTTGGTATTTTTTAGCAATTTTGCCCTTCGTTTGCAAGATCCTTACAAGAAAACCAGACGTCGTACAGGGATGATTCAGGAGTAATTTGAAAGCTATTACCGTACTTTCACGAATACATAATTGTATTACGCCCTGGCTTTTGCTTATGCATGAAAATGAGCAGGGAATGAAGGCAATTTCGGGCAATTATGCCTACTCGTACAGGAGTCCTTGGAGCGGCTTCGGTCGCGCCGGGAATTTCCACACCTCACACCACACACACACACATCACACAGTTTTTCCTACACCGAGAAATGACTCTCCGGCTGTCATTTCTCGAAGACTTCTAGCCGGAGACATTGAGAGCAACCCAGGACCCACCTACACATACATATGTCCAACTTGCTCAAAACCCATCGCTTCGAGTCGCCACACTAATGGCTCAGTTCTCTGCAATTCATGCAGGAACTGGACCCACTTCACCTGCACAACACTTGCCTCCAAGAAACACTACACGAACACCTGGACCTGTTCCTCATGCCCCTCCCTCTCCCAGTCAAATCCCTCGCCTAAAACCCGTCCACCTCTCCTCCCCAACCCACCTAACCTTCCCATATCATCCACTCCCCCCCCTAAAACCTGTCCACCTCTCCTCCCTAACCAACCTAACCTTCCCATACCATCCACATCCTCAACTCAACATACCACACCCCATCCTAATCCATTCCAACCCCCATCTGCTCCCCAATCCCCACCCCACCTCACCCATCCCAACCCCCAGCCCCTCCCTCACCCCCACCCCCACCCCCTCCCTCACCCCCACCCCATCCTCGTGCAGCAGCACCCAACATACATCGTGCACATAACATTAACATTCTCCAATTGAACATAGATGGCATCAACACAAAGAAACTCTCACACTTCATCAAACAACACAACATACACATTGCCATCTTACAAGAAACAAAACTCCGCACAACACAAAAAACACCCACATTTCATGATTTCACCACCATCATACAAGACCGGGCTGTCGGCGGAGGCGGTGGACTCATCACCCTGGTACACAAAGAAATATCATACATAGTTACCAGTGTACAAACCAAATCCCTCCTCCCCCCAAATGATAACACAACAGAAATACAATCAATTAAAATATGCACTGGCAACAACTCCAACATAACCATCATAAACACATACATCCCCTACAGTACCAAATGAATACAGACCACACTTACAACACATCACAAACACCCCACACATCATCCTGGGTGGTGACTTCAATGCCAAGACGTCGGCCTGGTTTGTCGACAACCCCGACACAGATAGAGGGCTGGTACTACAAAACCAAACTGTTAACCTCATCATCCTTAACGACATCCATCAACATACCCATATTCCTCACCAAGCCCTCTATAACCCATCATCTCCAGACATCACCTTTTGCTCCCCAGAACTCGCCCCCACAACATCCTGGAGGGTGGTCAGAACCTTAGGCTCTGACCACCTCCCGATCATTATCACCACCAAAACCAGACTCACCCCAGCTAACCACAAACACACATACACCAATTATAAAAGACCTAACTGGAAAGCATTCACAAATGAGACAGAACAACACTTCACAACTCTAAACAGTACACCCATGACTAACATCAACAATGCTGTACACATACTCAATAAAACTATCCAAAACACTGACAAGAAACACATTCCAAGAGGTAACAGAAAAAGACACAACCCCAACTTCACACCAGAAATTCAAAACCTCATCAGACAACGCAACATACTGAAACCCTCCCCAGCACCCCACACACAAGACATCACACAACAAATCCAAGCACTCAACACCCAAACTAACAACAAAATACAAGAACAACAAAAACTAAATTGGAATAATTTCCTACAAACACTTGATCACAAAACAAACCCAAAAAAACTCTACAAAACACTAAACAGCATCACACTTTCCAACAGCAACACAACACAATCACATGCTGCAATCACAACAACAGACTCTACTCCTTCATGTAAACAACAAGCAAACACTCTCATCAATCACTTCTCACATGTCAGTCACCTAAAACCTCACAAAGACGACCGACGTGTCATCCGACGTAAGAGACAATTCCCCACAGACCCTGACTATACACCCTTCACCAATCACCAGACAAAGCATATCATCAACAATCTCAAGCACTCACCCGCTTGTGGCCTAGACAACATAAGCAACATACACCTCAGACACCTGGGACCACAAGGCATACAAGCACTCACTAACATATCAAACTACAGTTATTCACACAACACAATACCAGACATTTGGAAGCATGGTCTCATCACCACATTCCCCAAACCCAACAAAGACCCCACGCTACCCTCCTCGCACCGCCCCATCACACTCCTTTGCTCCCCCTCCAAAGTCATGGAACGCCTAGTGTTACAACTAATTACACCCGACCTACCCCTAGCTCCAACACAACATGGCTTTAGGCCACTGCACTCCACAAACACTCTTCTCACAGACCTTACACAAAGAGGTTTAGATGGCATCAACTCAGCTAGACCACCACACAGATCACTATTAGCCACACTCGACATTAGTAAAGCCTTCGATGCCATCCCCGCCACAACCTAACAAACAAAATCTACAACACAAACGTGCACAACAACACAAAAAGGTGGCTGGCCAACTTCCTAGCAGGCAGATGTGCAAACGTATCTTTGCCGGTCAGTCATCTAAAATCAGAAACTTTCCAAACGGAGTCCCACAAGGATCCGTCCTATCGCCCGCACTCTTCAATCTGTACATGCACGATATAACTACACCCAATACGCCCCAAATAAACTTAGCCTCCTATGCAGATGACATAACACTCACATGCACACACCATGACCCAAAAAGAGCAACAGATCTCCTTCAACCCTATCTCAACACACTACATGGCTGGTGCACTACAAACAGACTTAATCTACCCCCAGCCAAATCCACCGCAACCCTGCTCACAAGCTGGACAGAACACAAATACATCCCTCAACTCACCATAAACAACACACCCCTAACACATACACACACACACAAAATCCTAGGAGTAACATATGATACTCATATGACATTCAAACAGCACACCACAAACATTAAAAAGAAATGACACCCAGACTTAACGCCCTCAGGTCACTTGCTCACAACAAATTTGGACACAACAAAGAAACTTCCACCACAGTATATAAACAATACATAAGATCAGTGATCATGAGAGGCACTCAATTCCTGGCAGTTGCCTCCACGAACCAAGACCACCCACTAAACTACATGGCAACACACCCACAGACACCAAGAAATATCAAAACAACACCCAGCACACGGTATCACACACAATTACTGTCCTCTCTCCCACCCCGAACCACCTTCCAGAAGCACATCCATACTCATATCTCTCGCCGATCCATCCACTCACTCACAGACAACACGCAGCTGCAAGCACGACCTCCCGAAATCCATCCTTCCGAATCCTCCCTTCCTCGCGAGGACAGAGTCCACCTGGCCAGGCTGAGATGCGGACACCATCCAGCTCTCCTGAGCTATCAGAAGAGACTGGATGACTCCGTTGTCGATGCCTGCCCGGGATGTAACACAGCACCCCATACCATTAAACACATAATAGAAGACTGCATTTCACACAACCACTTACGCCAACAACACAATCTACACTCAATGAGAGCTCTGTGGGAAAGCCCGATCGTGGCCATGGCCTTCCTCAGGGACTCGGGGCTATTCGGCCAGGCAGCTTAGGGAACAACAACAACAACAACTCGTACAGGATTAATAGCTTTAACCAAAATGGTCACACTCCTTAATGGTCTAAGTGGCCATAGCCAAAAATGGCTACACTATATTCCTTCTGTACTTTCTCCATGCCCGATGAGATATATGATATTTTGATATATGTGGCACAGCCCTTGTATCCAACACAATACCTGCGTGCAACCCCGCTCGAACCCCGCACAACGTTGCTTGCAACTTTAATTATTATTTTTATTATTGTATTATTATTAGTATTATTAGTATTATTAGTATTATTGTTAAAGCCAAATTACGACAATCGACAAATCATGTTTCATGACAGTAGTACCGAACCTTTTTTTGTGCACTACAGCTCATAGAGATGGTATCAGTTTATTATGACTGTTCAAGCTAAATAGCACAGTGATTAATTCTATATCATATTCAAATAATATGTAATAGCACTGTCTACGGTTGGTATTAAACTAAAATAGTGATAGGTGTCAAATGTATTAGGATAAATAGTGTTAAGGCGAATAAACAAAATGACGAAGAATCACTATAGTGGTTGTTGACACTTTTGCCAGATACGCTTTAACCCTTATATTATATAGACTATCATAATGAATTTTACAATTTGCATAATTTCAAGTACCGAGGGTATATTATAATATTTTCCTATCTCTTTGTAGTGATATTTTTATGATTTACTGTTACAATGTTGTCTGCCCAGGGTTATATGCATGGTTGAAGTTAGCCCACTCCCCCCCTCCCTCCCCTGCTTAAAAACCTATTCTGGCACACCCTTAGTATGCATGCCAAGTATGGGCTCTCCATCTTGAAAACTGAGGGAGTTCCCCCCCCCCCTCGCTTAAAACCTATTCTGGCACCCCCTTAGTATGCATGCCAAGTATGGGCTCTCCATCTTGAAAACTAAGGGAGTAGTTCATGAACAAACAGACAGACAGACAGACTCACGACAAACTGACAGAAAGTGCCCTATATACTGTATAGTACTGTAGATATACTGTAGAGATTACGGTACACAAACTGACAGAAAGTGCCCTATATACTGTATAGTAGATTACGGTACACAAACTGACAGAAAGTGCCCTATATACTGTATAGTAGATTACGGTACACAAACTGACAGAAAGTGCCCTATATACTGTATAGTAGATTACGGTACACAAACTCACAGAAAGTGCCCTATATACTGTATAGTAGATTACGGTACACAAACTCACAGAAAGTGCCCTATATACTGTATTAGTAGATTACGGTACACA
>CM064486.1:53107641-53455466 GCA_032716605.1 Paralithodes platypus | reverse complement strand
GAGGGGGGAGGGGGGGGAGGAGATGGAGGTATAATGGGGGGGGAGGGAGGGGGGAGGGGGCATAACATAGATAAATACATAAACACGAATTATATATATATTATAGATTATATATAATATATATATAATAATTATATATAATTATATATATATATATATAAAAATATAATATATATATATATATATATATATATATATATATATATATATATATAATTATATATAATAAGAGTTTGTGGTGGGGGACATTTATGTTAGGTATAATAATAAATAATAATAAATAATAATAATAATAATAATAATAATAATAATAATAATAATAATAAATTATAATATAATAAAGCAAAAATATAAATGAAATACAAATATAAATACTTTTTTATGGGTGATCCCATACACAGGAATAACAGATATAATAATAAATAATAATAATACAAATAATAAAATAGGCCTAAACACAAAAATAATAAAAATAATAAAATGGTGGTGGTGGTGGTGGAGATGGTGGTGGTGTTGGTGGAGATGGTGGTGGTGTTGACACAAATGGGGTTGGGTTCATTTTATGACCTGACCCACGGTCAGAAAAGGGACCCTACCCTATTGGTGTCAACACCACCACCATCCCCACCAACACCACCACCATCTCCACCACCACCATCACCAACCACCACCATCTCCACCACCACCACGACCATCACCACCACCACCATCATCACCACCACCACTACCACCATCTCCACCACCACCACCACCATCTCCACCACCACCACCATCTCCACCACCACCACCACCACCACCACCAAAAATGTTGACTGTACTTACTCACACTGCTGAGATTCCCTCGTGGCCACCAAGCCGTATATGTAGAGTGCTTTTGCCCATAAAAAAACTTACCTCCCAAGCACTTTCCACCAATAAATTATCGAGCAAAAATGCAAGCACTTTCCACCACTAAATTATCGAGCAAAAATGCACAGGGCTGAGGGAGCATGGCGACATATGCTCGACCAGTAATGAAAGTTTTTTCACTAAGAAACACTAATACAAGGTAAGATACACTACTTGAACGGATAAATAGCAATATAATTGACTGATATTTATATGAAAGTGTTCCACAAACAAGCAAAAACGTTTGGCAAAAAAGCATGGCCCCTCGTGGGCTCCACCACCTTGGTCACGTAGCCTACACCAGAGAATGCTCGACCAGTAATAAAAGTGTTTTCACTATAAACACTTATACAAGTAAAATACACTACTTCAAGTGATAAATAGCAATATAATTGACTCAATATGGTATGAAAGTGATCCACAAACAAGCGAAACCATGGTCCCTCGTGGAGCCCACCTTGGTCACGTACACCAGACTAGCAAAACACTTCACTAACATGGTTTTTATACCCTAAATAAGAATAACACAATAATCCATCGATAACCCAACGATTATAGCACTTCGTTTGGGTTATTAGGGCGGTAATACCAGCCAGGCTGGGCAAAATGGAGGCCCCTTGGTTTAAAGGGCTGCACACACCCACCTACTAGGCTGGCTGATGAGAAGAAACTGACTCTCTCTACCACCGCGGGGCCCTCACAGGGACGCTAGGGGGTTGCTAGATTTTTCCACATGTACATCTAACTTATCGGACTTACCAGCCAAAAAACCGGCTCAATTGCGTCATAAACTTATTTTCTAGCAATATAATAAGTCCATATGACGCGATCGCGTCATATGTGTTTTTTGTTCACTCTGCCATATGACTCGATCGCGTCATATATGTCTGGGAGAGTTAATAAGAAGTCCAGGTGAAATTTCTGAAACAAGCATTTGGAAGACTTTGTCCTATTCAGTGACACCTTTACTGTCACATGTCTGTTCCGAAGCTTTACATCGTCTGTTCATGAAATTGTTCATACACCTCAAGTGATAGCGGAAATCGTTAGCTATGAGGTCAAGACAATAATCACCATGGCCCTCAATTTTCAAAAGGACCGCCTCATCCCTCAACTCCTTTGGCCTATTATGGATTGACTTCTGCCTGTCAACTGTACTGACTAAAGTTAATGTCCTATCGCCTTTGGAATCGCATTCCCTTTCACACAAGAAACACACTGCCTTAACCCGTAAACGGCAGCAAAGCTCATAAGAGGTTTTACTGGGCGACGGCGGCAAAGCTCTTAAGAGGGAGGCCTAAAAAAAACATTTAAACAGCCCCAGTAGCACTAAACAATGTTTTTTTTGTTTTTTTCCCCTATACCTCATATCACTCCTCCACCCTTTCCCCTCCCCCTTCAATTATCACCTATTTTCCCTGTTATTCACTCATTCGTTGGTATATTTTTGTGCTAACATTAGCAAACTGTGTGGAGGATGTGCTTACGTGCCTAGCGGGTGTGTTACATAACCGAGTGTGTGTATGAGTAGGCGCAGTGTGGCTTGAGGCCTCGTGGAGGGAGGGGTTGCCTCAATTTTCTCCATAATTCATGAATGGGCTGGTCCATCTATATTCGCGATTTTGACCAGAAAATTATATTTTCCCTTTTTTTATTGTTGTTACAGGTTACTATCTTCATAGTGAAGGTAAAATAGGCTCATATGAATAAGTAATAACGATATTTATCGTAAAATGACGTAAAATGACGCTGCCCATGGGCAGCTAGTTCAATACCCCCCCGCCCCCCCTCACCGTTGCCGGGTTAAAGTCCGTTAAACTCCTCCTGCCCTTCCGTTCACCTGATGTTTCTCCTTGCTCGGCTTTAAACCATTTGGCGGATACTAGATTGTCTAAAGTCCGTTTGAGGGTGTAACTACTGCGGCATTTTTCGTGACACATTGGTCCTTTTGAAAGGAATTGGTCCTGATTCTGCAGATTGTCCCACACTCTGCTGTAAACGTCATCCTTCCTTATTTCCACCGCGTTCTTGAATGTTGTGAACCCTCTCTTTGTCAGGTTATACAGAGGTCCCTGATAATCTGTTGTAGTTTGGCAGACGATACATTTCGAATAGTCACTTTCACTAGTAGAGAGTTGGCGTTTGTTTCCTTTGCCTGCTATCACAGCCACCGGTTCCATCTTTATACGCCAGGGGTCAGCACCTGTAGGAAATAAAAAGCCACTTTAAGACTTCATACAATCCACAAATGGAATAAAATTAATAATGTAGCTACCCTTAATATTTCTACAGTCCCAGAGAAAACGCAACCACCCTCCCTAGCACCACACAAAAGATGAAAAGCATCAACCACTTCAGTAAACCATCACTATTACGATCAATATAGGCGAGGGATAGCGAGCCTACATAATATAGCTGAAGGAGCCATCCAATACCCTACAATCATAGACAAACTAGCGAGCGAAGCGAGTCTAAAGGATTGGCATACTAATGTGTAGGCTCACTACTGCTTTCCAATATAGATAGTTTAATTCAAGGTTAATTCAAATGTGACATTCCTTTCCCAAAAACATTAGAGGGATGCAAAGAACATATTCTGGGTGTGAAAATCTGGATATATCAAGCTTAACCCTTCTTTGGCAGCGCACAACTTATGTCGTGTGAAATAAATATGGACTAAGTGGCAGTTCACAACTTATGTCGTGTGCCATTTTCACCACGTAATGTTGCTGAGAGAGAGAGATGAGTGGTGGGAGGAGCGTAGCAAGCGTATGACTGCTCCAGACCACCGCGGCGGACCTACTGACATGAATTTCACCCTCCCCCACCCTCTCGCACTCGCTACACAGGGAATTATGTAGGGAAAGTACCTAATTACATGGTTTTTGCACTCGTGTTGCGCGATCGTTGCAAGAGAACCAGTGGTCGTACAAGGATGGTTGGGGTGTCATTGGAAAGCTCTGTTTATGCCCTTTCAGGGATAGATACTTGTTTTATGCTCTGGGTCTTATTTAGGCATGACAATGATCACGTAAACAACCCTATTTAGGGTAAAAACACCCCGCTGGGAGGTACATATAAATTACCGCCTAGGCCGCTCGTAAGGTGTTAAAGTAGGAAAAATTTGAATGATTTGATAAAGGAGCTAAATTTTCAGCTTAACCCACTTTCCGTGACCTTTTGACCTCTGCTGACCTCATGGATGGTCCAATCACATTGAATCATATTTCATATAGAAGCCAACCTTATAACAAAAAGAATGAGTGGTAATTTGTTGCACTCACCCCTGTATTATGGGATATATGGTCAATTGAATTTCCCCTACCCCTAAATTTCTTGGTTTTTACAGTTGACGCCCCATGTTAAAAAAACGTCCCTACAGAATTCGCACAATCCAAACTACCTTGCTAAAGTAACTTTTCTGGTGTCTAACACCCCCACAGACATGATCTAGGGGTCAAACATTTTATAGCAGGGGTGTCACTTCAAAATCACTTTTTTACACATTTCCAGGCCTTGGATCCCAGACTATACAGGTGGTTTTATCACCACTGGAGAAGGAGTGATGGGTGAAATGAAATGTGGTGTCAATGATTCTGTGGAGCCTAAATTTTGATTATTAATTGCCGGCAATGTGTCATTATCATTTGGGCCAGGAAGCATAGTGATATTGTTATTAATGGGCTGAAACCTACGGACATATCTATTTCGGTAGGTGCGTGACTCTCCGTAATGATTTATGGTAACCTGGTAACAGTTTGGTACTGTGAGTATTTCAAAAGACCCTTTATATCTTGGCTTGAGTTTGGAAGGTACAGGAAGTTGGGCAACCATGACTAGATCGCCGACTTGAGCTGCGTTTTCTGTTACCCCAAAGTCTGATAACCCACTCTCATTATAGTGGGGTGGCACAAAATGTACAAATTTTACGAGCCTGCCTTCAAAATGTATAGGCCTATATAATATATACAACATTTGCTTACTATTGTTGAACATGAATGTAAATATATATTACAAAATGACCACTACAAAGTAAAACGAAGAATATAATACAGATGAAACATCGTAATATAATAAATATTATGAGGTATTTCAAAAACTGCAATGATCGACAACTAGACATATCGGCAATAACTTAGAATATATACAATTGAAGATTGTTTGTAACATCATATATGAGGTGGAATTATACAAAACATTTCTCTTTGTAACATTAGAGTAATAAATAATTGCTTAGGTTAACATTTCAATAATTCTGAGTATGAGTGGCGGAATATTGTAGGTGACGAACACTACCTTGCCCCTCAACTTTCTCTTCATAATTGCTGAGGGGCACAGGGCCCTGGGTGGGGCTTTGGTTTCCCGGGCGTTTCCGCACCCTCCTCAGCCCCCCGCCATGCAGTGGCTTCGGTCACCCAGGCTTTATTGTGGTCGGCGGGGAGGGTTCTGTGGGGGCACTCAGTTATGGCCTTGGAATTGCTCGGGGCCTTGGGGCTGTTCGGCCAGGCAGCTTGGGGAACAACAACAACAACAACAACCATGCAGCAGGTACAATACAAGGGCTATCCCGAAACTCAGTCCACCTCCCAGCTATAGCAGACGAATACTGGCGAGCTTGGCATATATTTACCCTTATGGTAAAGCAGCCGCTATGCCCGATCTACATTCGTGCCTAATCACGATTCTATGTCAATGTATTTAACTTGGCTTTTTTGTATTGACTAAACTAACCAATAATAAGTAACCTAATCCAATAAAATCAAGTAAAATACATCAAAATATAATCATGATTACTGATTGTAAACACGAATGTAGCGGCATCACGGCTGCGGCTATGCTCCGACATTTCTAAACAAAATTTTACATGTGAAGATTATTATTTGAGTCCTTATTTTGGGATTATTTTGATCTACTTGAATTTGTACAACATTGTGATGGGTATGCATATAATATAATGGCTTAATTTTGAGTATATGTATACAAAGTCTAATATAGGTTATCACCCTTTCATACGATTATGACGCTTCTTTCGGATATTCTGAGGATATAGCTAGGTACATTTATAATTATCACATCCAAATTGATTATTTGTATATGGATATATACACAAAGTCTTAAAACTGTTATCAAGCTCCGAAAGTCTGAATCGGGTTGTGTTTCGACCCTGTGTAGGAGCAGGGTTGAGTTGGCTTGATATTGGACACCCTTTTATGGAATTTGGGTGTGAAATACGACACCATTTCCAGTCTATCGGAGATAGTGATGGTAAAGGAAAATGCGGCAATAGTGAGGACTGACTATAGGTGTTTCGTCAGGTTGAAGATCCTGTATGTATTGGAGTTGTCGAAGTCGGTTTTTCAGGTGGACTAAGGATTGGTCAAAATTTGACGAGGACTCATATGGGACAGACAGGTGACGTAATGGTAGTAATAGGGGAGGTATCCCAAAAACTTGTTCGTGGGGTGAAACTCCGTCTTGGCGGGGGCAGGTATTTATCCTCCACTGTACTATCTTGACTTGACTGGGCCAGTCAGTGGTGTTCATTTGCTGTAAGCGAGTTCTTATCTGATTTGCAATGGTGCGATGACTTCTTTCACAAATAGAGTTCCCTTGAGGCCAATAAGGGGATGAATGGCTTATTTTGAAACCGCACATCTGAGAAAGTTGTGACCATATGTGATCTGTGAACTCGGGGGCATTATCTGAGTGAATAGCTTCAGGTAGGCCAAAGTAAGGAAATACGTGCTGTATCATGGCTTCAGCTACGGCTAAGGCAGAGTGTTCTTTGGCTGTACAGGCAATTACGTATTTGGAATACGTGACCACGAAAGTTATAATATATCTGAAACCTTTTATCCCTGCCATGGGTCCCATTACATCAACTGCTAGCAATTGCCATGGTTTGGATGCTACTAACTTTCCTGTAGGTCCGGCGGTGCGGGTACGGTCTTTGCCTAAAGCACGGGCCCGACAAGCTTCAGTAATTTTCTTGGCGGTGATATATGGAGAAGGAATCAAGTATACTTGTTGAAAAGTTGATGTTAATTTTCTCTGTGCCAAATGAATGCTATTGTGAGAGTGCAGGGATTGCATAGTTGCTAAGTCAGAGTTGGGAGTAATTACAATTTTACCCTCGGGAGTATATAAATTATCCCCTCTTCGTTGTAGTTGTGAGAAAAGGTGCCTATAGGTATCCAATCTGGTTTTTCTTGTTGTTGAAATTGTTGCAGGAGGTGTTGTTGATCTTGGTCTGCAGAATTTTGGTGGTGAATGGCTTGGATGGTTTGAGTCTCAATTTCTGGGTTGTATGTTGTTGACTCATTTGGAAGTCTAGATAGAGCATCGGCATTTGTATGCAACTTTTCAGGCCTGTAAGTGATTTCAAAGTCGAATTCCTCCAATGATTCACGCCATCTGACAGTTACTGCGTTCTTAGTGTCAGATTTGCGTAGCCATTGTAGGGCGTGGTGGTCGGTGATGATAGTGACCTTGACACCCGCTAGATACGCTTTGAAATGTAAAGCCCAAATTATTCCCAAACATTCTCTTTTTGTCACGGGATAGTTTATTTCAGCAGGGTTGAGAGTTCGGCTGGCACATGCAATAATGTGTTGTCTTACTTCTCTAGTTTGACCCCGAACTGCTCCAATACCATACTGTGACACATCTGTGGATATTATTGGAGGAAATGAACTGTAAAATTAAGGACACCACACAATAGTATATTACCTGGTTGCTGGATCGTAGGCGACGGGTAGGGTTAGTGTGGAGTGGAACTAGGCAACAAGAATGGCGGTATGGTTGACACATTGATTAAAAATAAAGGATGATTAAAGAAGTTTAATAGATAGTGAATAACAGAAGGGGGACTCAAGACTTAAATTATAATTAGGAGGATAATAGATGATATGTGAATTGATGGGAATCTACATTGAGGTTAGTACTAACATGTTAATGGAATGGAATGAGGTGAGGTCAGAGAACCAGTTGAGTTAGGTCTGGTCGGGTCGGTGGTTGGAGAGCGAGTGGGCTCCCTGTCGACAATTGCGGGAGCGTCGCTGTTCCGCACATGCGCAAAAATCCACCCACATCATCCACCCACATCCCTCCCACCTCCTGCCAGTGTTACCAAATCCGCAGAGCCCCACACCACACAGCTGGTGGACGGGGTGTTGCTGTTTGATCTGACCGGAACTGTACCTAGAGGCCCCAACATACTTAGTTGCGTTGTCACTCAGGATGATACGGGGAAACCCTTGTCGGCTGCAAAATTTCCTGAAAGCGTGGAGGAAACTATCACATGTGAGATTGGTGACTACTTCGATGTGTATCGACCTGGTGACAGCACAGGTGAATAGGATCATGTAAACCTTGACAGGTGAGTCTTTGATAGGGATTGCTCCACTATAGTCCACCCCAGTGACCAGGGGTGGTCCGCAGGGCAGGTAAAGGGAGTAGTCCGGTGTAGTCGTAGGGTTTACCTTGTACCCTACGACATTTTAGGCAATTGCGCAGTACTTTTTTCACCACCTGCCGGATTCTAGGGACCCACCATTTTTGTCTTATGTAGGTATCCACGTGGCCAACTCCATAATGGCAACAGAGCCGATGGCACCTATCTACAATTAGGTGGGTCAAGGGATGTTTGGAAGGCAGAAGCTTTGGATTCTTGCACATTTCCGAGATAGCCGCTAATCTCAATCTGCCTCCACAATGTATAATCTCTCCCTTCAGGTGTAGTCCTAACTGGCAAACTAAATTATTTCTGGACTGTTCACCCTTCACCAGTATTGAGTACTCCTGGGAATAACTTTCCTTTTGGCATAATTTGAGAAGAATATTGTCTGCAGTCCTGATTTCATTTATGTTGAGGTTAGCACTACCTGTGGGAGGCAGGCCTTTTAATGTTGCTTTAACATTTTTGATGAAACGTATCACCCATGCCGTGACAAGCTGTAATTTTTCATAGCTGCTATATCTGTCCCAGTCCCATAACTGTGTGTCATCTTGGGGCACCGTGCCTACGATTTGGGTCACGATACCAGCGGGCTGCTCTTTGAGAACTATATTTTCTGGCCATCCATCGGGGTTCGGGAGCCATCTAGGCCCATTCCACCACAACGCAGAAGAACTCAAATACTTAGCAGACACACCCCGAGATACCATATCACTTAGTTTCTCTTTAGTCGACACATACCGGAAATGAGCAGTCGGGACTAGGGCATGTATCTCGTTGATGCGGTTTGTAACATACACTGTGTATGTATATGATTTACCTTGTACAGTATCACTTTCATATCTAGTACAGTCACTTATGCATATGTAATATCTCTCTATGAGTAAGATTCATGTTAGCATCCAGGCAGTCATATTAGTTATGTCATATAGCCACTCTGGCAACTCAAGCCTGGGGCTCCTCTCACCAGAGGGCCAATACATGTTTGTGTACCACGAGACAGAGCTATCACCCTGTAGGCTCTGCTTCGTGCCTGTATCCCATATCCTTCTCAATAAGAACCTATATATCTACAGCGTGTCTACTTACTCCCCAACCCAAGATAGGCCTGTTGTGCATCTATGGAGTTAGCTGGGACACACATAACATGGCGCAGTGTGTATTAAGAGAAGTTTATGTGGATTTCGCCAGACGCCGCCAGCCGCCATTGTCCACACACCCGGCATCCCAGCCACCGTCTCACTGCTTGGATTACAGTGTTATAGTGCTCAACAGTGCGGTGCCGACGTTCCCAGTGCAGTGCCAGTGATATTATATGTGCCAGTGCTATATTGTGTGCTTTATTTTATATGTATTGTGTGTGGCATAAGCATAACGCCCGCACAAGTCCGAGCCTCGAGAGAGCGGGGCGTGAGATCCTCCCCCTCTGACTGCCAGCAAGATACTGAGGTGAGGGAGGCCGCGCACCACCGGCACCGCTCCACCGCTCGGTACATACGCACGCACACACACTGGGCACACGCACAACTGGCAAACTTTTATTTCATCACCCAAGCATTCCCTTCAGTGCTAATTGTAATTGGGTTTTATACATTGGTGAGGATACAGCTGGTGTGTATTCTAAATATTCTGCTGTTTTTGCCAGTCATTTTGATACCCCACTTGTATATGTGAGAGGCTAATAACTGTGCGTTTGTTATCTCCCTGTCTGTCTGTCACCCACACAAGATGTCAGACTCTGGTGATGTACAGGACGAAGGGGCAGGCACAAACTTGCCTTATGATGGGGAGGAATACACACCTTATTATCAGCACCCTCAGTCCCCAACCACACCTTCAGCCCCTTCTTCAGCTGATTTCCTGCAATTTTTCAAATACCTGGAGGAGTCTCGCATGTATGATGAGCAGAGGAGACAAGAGGAGGAGGCCCGCCGAGATCGTGTCCTGGAGGAGTCTCGCAGGCATGATGAGGCTATAAGGAGACAGGAGTTCCAGAGCTTATTTCAGCTGTTGGCTCCCACCAGGACCCCTCCCGACTCCTCCACACCTGCTGGTCACCTTGGCGGACAGCAGCCACATTCTTCTCCACATCCCTCACACAATCCTCCACCACAGAAGGCTACGGCCCAGACACCACCACCATTGAAGCCTGACGCTACATTCCAGATGTTCCGGGAGTGGAGGAGACGCTGGGACGACTATGCTGTCATGGTGGACCTGTCCAACCTGCCTGCGGCCAAACAGATGATACAACTACGCATGTGCCTGACTCTCGAGACACAGCGTGTCTTAGAACACACCCTCCAGATCGCTCCCTCCACAGACAAGACTGTTGAAGAGGTGTTGGATGCCCTGCAGCTTCATATCAAGAGTCTAAGGAATGAGGCACTCCGGCGTCGTGAATTGTTGAGCTGCAGACAGCATGAAGGGGAAACTTTTGCAGAGTTCTACGTCCGCCTCAAACGTCTCGCAGAAGAAGTGGATGTGTGCCCTGGTAACTCACCCATCTGTGTGGAGACACAACTCAAGACTATCATCCTCATGGGCCTCAGGGACAAGGAGTTAGTCCAGAAACTCATCGCCCTGGACTCCAAGTCAATACTACAGGATGTCGTCACTACGTGCCGCTCGTATGAGGCTGCCAAATCTGCGACCACGGCCATTAGTGCGCCCCATGAACAAGTAAGGGCCGTCTCTTCATACAAGAAAAACAAGAAACAGGGCAGTGACAGGACCCAACCCCCCAAGCCTCCATCGAATGCAGCTGATGCCTGCCAGAGTTGCGCTCGCCGACACGGGCCTGACAAGTGTCCCGCTGCTGGCAGCACCTGTAACAACTGTGGGCGCCACGGTCACTGGGCTCGGACAGCTAAGTGCCCTGCTCACAAGGTTTAGTGCCGCATCTGTTGTCTTCTGGGGCATTATGACAAGTGTTGTCCGTCGACTAAGAAGAAGGAAAGACGCCAAGGTGGCCCCACAGGCGATACGGGTGCCCCCTCCAACTCTGGTAAGCCCCCCGACGCTAGGAGTAATAGCTGTCGTCAGGTGGGATCGACTCCTTCTACAGCTTCGACGCCGCAACCCATCTGTGTTACCCTCTCCTTTGGCGACGCTACATCCCGCCTACGGATGTTACCGGACACGGGCGCTGACGTCACCGTGATTGGCCGGCGTCACCTTGAGGATTTGGCTATTCCCATGAGCAGCCTGCGAGCCCCTTCGCCCACGACAACGACAACGTTCATGGCGGACGGCTCCCCGATGGCACCTGCTCTGGGGGTATTTCAGGCTACCCTCACCCTGGGACAGAGAGAGTGTACTGCCCTGATCCATGTGCACGAGGGTGTCCAGACTCCTCTGCTTTCATACAGCCACTGCAGGGAGTTAGCCATCATACCTCTGGCATTCCCAACGCCCATACAAGAGGTCAAGCACGTCAACAGGTGTAAGGCTACACCACTTCCAGTCTCCACGTCGCCCGCTGAAGCCAATAATTACTTCCTGCGGGAGTTTAGCGACGTGTTGATGTCCAAAGACGACCTAAAGACTGTGCCCTTCAAGCCTATGGTGGGTCAACCCATGAGGATCCATGCGGCTGACACGAGCAAAGTGGCTGCAATCGGGGACTTTCCGGCACCAACCAACTTGACCGACCTCAGGTCATTCCTGGGTCTGGTCAACCAGCTGGCAGAGTTTACCCCTGACATCGCCGCCGCCGCTCAGCCCCTCCGCCCTTTGATGAGCCCCAAGAGGACATTTGTGTGGACTCCTGACCACGATGAGGCCTTCAGGCGAGTCAAGTTAGCCCTTGTCAGTCCTCCTGTTCTCGCACACTTCGACCCAGACCTACCCACCATTCTTCAGACTGATGCATCGCGACTCAACGGCATTGGGTATGCCCTCTTGCAGGACCACGGCAGTGGCCACCTGCGGCTCATCCAGTGTGGCTCTCGGTTCCTGGCGGACGCTGAGACCCGCTATGCTACTATTGAGTTGGAGATGTTGGCTGCTGTTTGGGCCATGTCCAAGTGTCGACTGTATTTACAGGGTCTACAGGATTTCACACTGATGACTGACCACCGCCCCCTCATCCCTATCATTAATCACTACACGTTGGACGCTGTGGAGAATCCCCGCCTCCAACGCCTGAAGGAGAAGACCTCACCCTATATCTTCAAGGCCGTGTGGCGTGCCGGCAAGTTGCTCTGCATCCCTGATGCCCTGTCTCGAGCCCCGGTCAGCCGCCCCACGCCAGAGGATGAGATCGCTTGTGCCGACGCCGCCACCTACCTCAGGACTATAGTGACAACCAAGGACGTTATCAACTCAGGACGATCTTCGGCACGATCTTCGGCACCAGACACAGACAGGACGCTACAGGATCTCCGGGTCGCGGCAAGAGCGGACCCTGCGTATGTTCGTCTACTCGACTGTGTGACCTTAGGATTCCCTGCCAACCGATACGACCTTCACAATTCCTTGCTCCCATACTGGAAGATACGGGACGAACTCTACGCTGATGATGACCTCGTCCTGTATGGAGCTCGGATCGTGGTTCCTGCAGCCCTCCGCCGACGCACCCTACAGCATCTTCATGACGGCCACCGTGGTGTGGAGGCCACTAAACGCAGGGCGAAGCAGGCTGTCTTCTGGCCGGGGATAGATTCCGACATCACCAACACTGTTCAAGCGTGTGAGTCGTGCCAGATCCTTCAGCCTAGCCTCCAGAAGGAACCACTCATGAATGATGACAACCCTACAAGGCCCTTTGAGTCTGTGTCGGCCGACTTTTTCATGGTCGCCGGGAAGTCTTTCCTGGTAGTCGTCGACCGTCTCTCGGGGTGGCCTGTTGTTGTCCCCTGCACAGGCGACACAACCGCCTCTGCGACCATCAGGATGTTCTGTCGCTACTTCCGGGAAGTTGGTGTGCCCCTTCGTCTGAGGACCGACGAGGGCCCACAATTCACCAGCCACGAGTTCCGGGACTTTATGAAGCGATGGGGAGTTCGTCATGTGGTAACATCACCGCATTACCCACAGGCGAACGGCCATGCCGAGGCTGCGGTGAAGTCTCTCAAGCACCTCACCTTAAAGACTGCACCCTCTGGCAACATTGACTGTGAGGACTTCGACCGGGGTCTCTTGGAACTCCGGAATACTCCAAACTTCACAGGCCGCTCCCCAGCCCAGTTCCTGTATGGTCATCCTCTTAGGACATGTCTCCCGGCCCATCCCAAGTCCTTTGCTGCGGAATGGCAAGCCAAGGCCGAGGACTGTGATAGACGTGCAGCCGACCGTGCCGAGCAGGTTAAGACCCGGTGCGATGAGCACGCACAACCCCTTCCCAGGTTACGTGTCGGTCAGCAAGTGCGGATTCAAGACCCGACCACGAAACGCTGGGACAAGGTGGGGGTTGTGATGAGCCTTGGCAGGTCACGGGCCTATGAGGTACGTCTCCCTAGTGGCCGTGTGTGGTGGCGGAACCGTCGATTCCTCCGCCCCGTGCCCCAAACTGGTGACTCCCTCAACCCTGTGGCCCCTTTCAATGACGCTGAACAGTCCTTAGCTTCTGACCCCCAAGTTACCCCACGTCGATCAGAACGGCTCAGTAGGAAAGAGTCCGCTCGAGAATGAACTGCGAGCGTGAGGGGGGAGGGAGGTGTATGTATATGATTTACCTTGTACAGTATCACTTTCATATCTAGTACAGTCACTTATGCATATGTAATATCTCTCTATGAGTAAGATTCATGTTAGCATCCAGGCAGTCATATTAGTTATGTCATATAGCCACTCTGGCAACTCAAGCCTGGGGTTCCTCTCACAAGAGGGCCAATACATGTTTGTGTACCACGAGACAGAGCTATCACCCTGTAGGCTCTGCTTCATGCCTGTATCCCATATCCTTCTCAATAAGAACCTATATATCTACAGCGTGTCTACTTACTCCCCAACCCAAGATAGGCCTGTTGTGCATCTATGGAGTTAGCTGGGACACACATAACACACTGGTAATTTCTTTTTACTATTTATCCAGTGTAAGGTAATCTGACTGTCACTCCACACATAGGTTTCAGAGATATGAAGTTTATCTTTATAGGCTACCTCAATAAAGTTTACAATTCTTGCGGCAAGCAAAACTGCAGTTAATTCCATTTTAGGAATAGAAAGGGACTTGATTGGCGCGACTTTGGCCTTTGCCATGACCAAATGGCTGCCTTCTGACCCAACAAGATACACAGCAGTCCCATATGCTATACTGCTGACATCAGCGAATGCATGTAGGGATACAGCATGATCGTATACAACCCTCTGAGCAAACTTAATACGACTTACTTTTGTAGATGTTTAGGTGACAATCACCACGGTCGATCTGGGGATCCGCCGCTATTGAGCTTGTCCTGGAATCTTTACGACTCTGAATCTTACGATTCTATACAGGACTGTCCATGCCATTTGTATCGGCACTAGCTCAGAGAAGAGTGTTGAGAGGGGAGAAGGGGTGTTGGAGAGAGAGGAAGGTGTTGGAGTGGCTTTGTTATGTGTGTTTAGTCTGTATACGTCGTCAGGATGTCCCCTGACTGGGTGCAAGCATGTGAAACATGCTAGGACGTACTACCACACCCACTAAATGTCCGCCGTGGCAGGGATTCGATCCCGGGTCTTGCAGATTCACACGCGAGCGTGCTCACCACTCGACCCACTACAGAGTACCAGATCATCTACTATACCCAGTCATTCCGTGTTCAAGTCTTCAGAAAGATCCTCGTCCCAATCCATTTTTAGTCTCCACAATTGCTGGAGAAATATTCTAGACCTTATAGACACTGGCAATAAAACACCTAAAGGATCAAAGAGTTTGGCAGAAAATCTCAAACATTCACGCTTTATCACATGCTCGACCGGAGTGTACTGTACTCCAAAGGAAAGATAATCAGAAGCTGTCTCCTATATTAGTCCAAGAACTCTCACCAGTTCCTGCTGTTCAGCAGCAACACCATCCCTTTGCAATACCTCTCTCAGAACAAGACTATTGGTAGCCCATTGATGCAGGAACAAGTGGGCATTGTCCATAACTTCACGAGCCATACCGTATGCACGGACGAGGGAATCTTCATTGTCCTCCGTACCTTGGAGATTATCGATATATAGCCCGGCCCTAATTTCCTGTACAATCTTTGGGTCTACTTCAACAAGGGAAAGATGTTTGAGGATGGTTGCGTTCAGCAGAAACTGGGAGCAGGTAGCGCCAAACAATACAACCTGGAACTGATAACAATGAAGAGGCGAGTCCAGACGAAGAGGATCTTTTAGCCACATGAACCTGGTGTAATCTCTGTCATCTTCATGTAGTTTCAACATCAAGAAGGCCTTCTCAATGTCACTGACCCACGCATACTGATGCAGACGGAATCTCAACAAGACTTGAGCTAACTCCGGTACTAAAGATGGTCCCGTGTACAGACAGTCATTCAGACTAGGCTTGTACTGGTTAACCTTAGCGGAACAATCAAATACAATACGCACCGGAGTAGTCCTGCTTTCCTTTATGATCCCATGATGTGCCAATAGTGACATGACCCAGTCATCGAACGGAACCTCCTCAATGAAACCACGCGACAACTGATCAGAAATTACCTGCGAATACTGTTTACAAAACCCAGGTTCAGCAATAAATCTCTTCTGGAGTCCTCATAATCTACCCACAGCCAAACCTTTGTTGGTGGGCAACCGTCCCTTTTCCTCGGTCCAGGTCAGACGTACCTGATACTGTTGACTCTCAGGTCTAAATCCCACAAAGCAAAGCACTTAATTCTTTATGACATGGAAATTGTCCAGTAGACATATATTGATCTCCTGGGGTCACTGCCACTTTAAGTATTGTAACAACCTCAGTGTTGGAGCTAGACGTGGTTGCCGCATAAGAACCACTAAGGGCATATCCGTATTTGGTAGGAAGTAAAACCAAATTTCCTGCCCTTTTGTAGCCAGGTCGCACTATGTTGTAGTACTGGTCGGCACCTATTAGTAGCTCTAATTGTGCTGTCTCGGTAACGTATGAGTCGGCCAATTTTATGCCACGACGCTGTAAACTAGTGATTTCAATTTTTGAATTTTTGACTAGTTTCGCCCTTATGTTCGGAGAGATCATCGACAACTATTGCGTCCAGACGATGAAATCTGCCACAATGTATATACTTTAGTGCTACAACAGGATACTCACGAGAGGTTTGTGTTCCGGTGAAGCCGTGAAGACTCAATTGTTCCGTTTCCTTTGATTCATAAGAAAGGGAAGGTAACAAAGAGCTCTTCACGAAAGTCCTCTGTGAGCACTGATCAAGTAGCGATCTGACCCTTACGGTCTTCTTGTACTTAACCTTTACAGGCAGCTGAACTGTGGGTAAAATTACTGTCTGTTTACTCATACTTACGGACATTGTTGTTGAAGTTGTTGGAGTTGACTCTACTCTATTACTACCACCACCTGCCGAACTCACCTCTCTCTGGTTTTGGCACAGGGAGTGAAAATGTTTGCCACGGCAGAATTTACAATTCTTAATATTAGGGTTTGTACACCCGTTACTACCGTGTTCACTGGAGAGACACCCGACACAGAGCTGTAGTTGCCTGGCTCTCTTTATTCTGAGAGAACCTGTCTTATATTTAAAGCATTTGTACCAGGGATGATTTTTCCCGCTACACAATTTACAGGCAAATTGGCTGCTACCGCTCTGCATTGTGAATGTAGCTGTAGCCATAGGAAATTCCTTCATAGGGGTATCTTGCCCCACCATGTTGTAGAGTTCTGCTTGAAAACACTGTGTAAAAGTCTTATAATCTAGACTCTGATCACCCATGTCCCTCCTAACGGTTTCCTTAACTGGTGATGGCAATTTATTCAAGAGTGTCACCACGCAGAATTCCTCTAAACTTAACCTTTGACTAGTCATAGATCGCATCGCACTTTCCATATTGGCGTAAAAAGCCTTTAGTTGTGCTGTTTGACATTTAGGTGAGACAAGGTCATGAAAGTTCATGATGTGTGCTGCTTTTACTCTGTCGGGATGCCCGAAGGTCTTCTGAAGCAAGTCCACGGCGGGGACATAGCTTGCACACTTAACCGTAAAACCTTCTACCAGTTTATAGGCGTCTCCCTGTAGCTGACCCCTTAAGTACGTCAGTTTTTTAATCGTACTTAAATCAGTCCTGTCATGCACCATAGATCTAAACATATCCCAAAATCCCGTCCATAATGTGGGGTCGCCAGCGAAGGTGGGCAAAGTCAGGTGCGGCAATTTAACACCCGATACTTTCTTTACTTCAGACTGATTATGCCTTTCTGGTGTACCCAGTTTCTCCTTCAGAGTAGCGATTATCCCATACATAACAAATAAGTAGATGGTATCCTCTTAGTTTTCCTTAAAATACTCGGTGTCAGAGGTATATAGCGGCAACAAAACTTCTTGATTGTCTTCATACGTGGCAACTTGTGTCTGCACGCTATTCAATTTTGCCTCGACTTCTACCCGAGTTGCGGTTTCCAAGAATCCCTCTAAATCTTTTGACAGGACGGTTAATGAACTTTTAATGCCTGCCCTACGGCATTTGCCTTTGGCTAGATCGTCCATAGTTACCTTTAGTCAAAAACGGATGGAAATTGCGATATACAATTTTTGTATTAATGTTTCAGCCGAAAGAGCAATTTCTTACGCCGATCAAACTCGGTTAGGAATCAACACTTAAACACGACGGCGGTATTCAATGGTGGGAACTTATTACATGGTGATATCAAGGATCAAGGGAACACCCATGCTGATATAAATTATCTAATTTATCATTATGTGGTTAGGCCAACACCCTATATCGGTGTAGAGACGGAACGGTTTGGTATAATCAGGAAAAGAAACAAATGGAGAGGTCACTAATAATTCTTTCAATTAATTAAATGCTTGAATGCGTGGGTTTGTCCATATAAATAGTTCTTCCTTCTTGGTTAAATCATGAAGAGGCTTGGCAATGGTGGCAATATTGTTCACAAAGCGACGATAGTATTACGCTAATCCAAGAAATGTTCGGACTCCTTTTACATTGGTAGGAGGCGTGATGGTACTTAATATTGATTTCAATTTTTCTGGATCTGGTGCAATTCCTTCTTCTGATACTATGTGTCCTAAAATGTTTACTTCCTTTTGAGCTTGAGTGCATTTGGAAGGTTTGAGCTTTAAGGGGACCGACCGGTTAATTTAGGCTTAAAAAACTCGAAATCCTGAAAATACCAATAGGTGTTTACTCAACAAGAGTCAACATCCCTTCATAAGCCAGTGAAATGTTATTAGTGAAAACCCATTGGAAATTGTTTTTTTTTATGTTTTCCAAACTTTTCCTGTAATTCAAAAAACGTTATATAGCGAACTTTGAAATTAACATGCTCAGTAACTACTGGTCGTACGAGGAGCATACCTATATAAATGGAAAGAGCGTAAGCTACTCTACAACCTCCCATACGCTTTATCTTCTACTTTGCCGTGTTCCTGTGTAAAATATTGAAAAACTAATAAAACAAAAGTTAAATTTTTCACCTAATTACCTTAGACTTTCAAATGTTTTCTCAGAACCTATATTGTCGCACTTTCGGATGTTACTCTAAAATGTTTATTGGACCTATAGGAATGGTGTATATACCATTGGAAAGGTAATTCAAAACACTACAAGTCCTATAAAGCCAATTTACTCTAGCCAATTTTGTTTGGTTGCAGCATGTTATCACAGTCGTAAAATTCTACAAAATAATTTCACCTTAATTCATAATCACCTAAATCCAAAAATACACAAAATATATAAAATTTTCTTTATAGCAACTACAGACACACCTATTGTGAGTTGTTTGATCACATACAGCACGTGCTATATAGATTTCTGTAGGACTAGAATGGGTCGTAGTAGTGCTATAGTTTGCAACCTTTTGTTACCTAAATTGTAAAAAAAAAGCAAAAAAAAAAAAAAAAAAAAAAAACGTTTTTGTCCTACACGTAGTTTTATGGTCACATACACCAGTGCCAAATTGCATTTACATTGGAAGTAAGGCCTGGAAGTTAGTAAATAACCGGTCGGTCCTCTTAATTTAGCATCTCGAATCCGTTGGAATACTTGTCGGAGTCTTTGTATGTGTTTCGCCCAGGTTTTGCCAAAAAACAATGATGTCATCTAAATAGGCTAAACAAGTTTCCCAAGTTAATCCTTGTAGTACCGATTCCATTAGTCTAGAAAAGGTGGCTGGGCCGTTGCATAGGCCAAAGGGCAGTACTGTGAATTCATATAATCTTCCTTGGCTGGTGGTAAAAGCCGTTTTCTGTTGATGTTCCGGAAGTACAGTTACTTGCCAATATCTGGCCTGCAAGTCTAGAGTGGTAAACCACTTGGCGCCTAGTAAGGAGTCTAAGGAGTCGTCAATGCGAGGTAATGGAGTGGCGTCTTTGATGGTTACATCATTAAGCCGTCTGTAATCTATACAGAACCTGGTAGATCCATCTTTTTTTCTGACGAGTACTACTGGGGATGACCCCATGGACTAGTGGAGTGTTGTACAACTCCTGTTGCTGGCATGTCTTTCCATTGTAATTTTTCCTCTTGGCATTGGGTTGGGTTTCTCCTTCGGATCGGCTGTTTTATTGGCTGTCCTACTGTATGGATTGGATGATGAAGGACGTCAGTTTTCCCTACGTCTCGGCTGGAAGTGGCAAAGATGTCTTGAAATGAAGTCATCAAGTCACATAAGTCAATTTGTTGTTGAGGGGTTAAATGAGAAGGAATGTCAGGTAGAGAAGAAACAGAGGGAGAAGTATTATCTGGGGGTAAGGCTAGTTCTTCTGCATATGTTTCAAGTTCTCCGATCGCTAACCCTTTAGGTAAAGTGATAGGTTGATCTGAGATGTTTGCAATTCTGATACAATTCAATTGACTAGAAATAAGGGCTGGAACGGTCAAGCAATCTGTCGAAAGGACTTTGTAGGTTCGGAGTCATTATCACATTACCGGGTAATGTAGGGAGAATAGGTATCCATTGCTCATGATGAGGAGGAAGTGTCACTATTTTTGCAGTGACAGCTTGAGTCGTCTGTATGAGGCATAGGGTTGGCTTATCTGTTTTCTCTTGACTGACCTTAGATTTGAAATCAGATTTTATGTTATGCACTGTTTTAACAGTGGGAGTGCCCTTGAGCTCTGTGAGATTCTTGATCGTTTTTTCCTTTTTTTTTTTTTTTTTTTTTTAGCAGAGGAGCAAACTTCAGCGTTCTTTGTTGACAATCAATGGAGGCTTGCAGGGAGGTGAGTAAATCGAGACCCAAATATCCATCGTATTGGGTCTCTTGGGGGTATATATCATGAAAGAATGACTTGTCCCATGATCGGGGACAGGAGAACTAACATAAAGTGGGGCATTTTCTCCACAGTTAGGCATGATGCCATCATTAGCGTGTATCAAAACTATGGTGGAGGGTTTAAGTGAGCCAAAAGAATTGTGATGTTGGCGGAAGAAAGAAGAGAAGAGACATGAACGGGAAGCCCCTGCGTCGATTAGAAGTCGGACTTTCACCCCATTTAAAGTAAGGTGTTTGTAGATGGGAAGTTTTATGGTGTCTGTTTCATCGTGACCCCCCGCCAGATTGACAATTTGTGGACGGGGGTGGATTAAAAATTCAGGGTGTCCTGACTATCCGTAGTCTCGTGTACTACTTCAGGCTCTTCAATCTCCCCTTCTTTGTCATTTTCCTCAATCCCTGCTGCCCCGTCTTCGTTTATAGCGGCCACGCGTCGGGGCTTAATCCATGGAATCTGAGCCCTCAGAGTAGGTAACCTGAACCTCCGCTTGGTCAATTCTATAAACGATTTCTTCAGTGAAACCAAAGGACATTTTTTTGTTGAGAATTTAAGTGCATGGCTTCCATTCAGACTGACTAATCGTGTCATCTAAATTTCCTGCATACTTTACTTCGTGAAAGTGATGGTCTACTATCGTTGAACCTAATGATTGGTTGATAGCTAGCTTGGTGTACTCTTCAAACTGTGCCCAGGTTAATTGAGGAGTGTCACGCACATAACTTTTGTAACTTTTGTATGTGTTTAGGTGCAATCACCACGGCCAATCTGGGGATCCGCCGTTATTGAGCTCGTCCTGGAATCTTTACGACTCTGAATCTTACGATTCTATACAGGCACTAGCTCAGAGAAGAGTGTTGAGAGGGGAGAAGGGGTGTTGGAGAGAGAGGAAGGTGTTGGAGTGGCTTTGTTATGTTTGTTTAGTCTGTATACGTCGTCAGGATGTCCCCTGACTGGGTGCGAGCATCTGAAACATGCTAGGACGTACTACCACACCCACTAAATGTCCGCCGTGGCGGGGATTCGATCCCGGGTCTTGCAGATTCACACGCAAGCGTGCTCATACCCGGATACTCGAGCCGCATGTTTCCCTAATTTCATTACTACTGTATGAATCTTTATATTTTTATCGTCCTTGAATACGATGTCTAGGACAGGTTTGACAATCTCTAGATATGTATTTATGTCATGGTCTTCCTGTTTGAAAGAAATAATGTCTAGTGCTTTACTAGCCATGATGAATCTTGTATCTGAGGTGATTGAGCAATAATTTTAGAAAGCAAAGCTGTTATGCCGTATCGAGACACCGCTGCCTCCAGTGTTATGGTACGTTGTAAACCAGCATGCAATAATATTTGTTTTCATAAGCTCCTTGTTTAGGATAACTTAGAATATAATCCTGCTCGACAGGAACACAACTAGCATTACTAATAAGGTTTCTAATGTACTCAATCACTCCTCAAACACAATAAACACACAGAGTAAATACAAATAACTGTTTATTTCTTAATTACTAATTACATCAAATGGGCGCATCCGGATCTTAACTATTAAGTATAAGTCCCATGGCAATTTAAAGGTGACTATGGTCTATTCAATCGAGAAATATCTACAAGCCCAGCCCTATTCCACCAGTGCCGTAGAATACATAAAGGTTATCGTACCGCAGTCTCGGCTGCATCACTTGACGTGTTACCATGAAGCTGATAAGGTCTCCTTATAACATTCAATGCAGGACAGATCTTGCAGTTATTTTGTATACTGCACAATTTTCCTCTACACCACTATACTGTTGAATGTTTTTGTTATGGAAATTGATTCCCAATAGGTAAAGAGAAACTACAGTAATAAAATTTGAACAAGAATAAGTGGAAGATTGGTTGACAAATTTTCATACCACTGTTTATTTATCCTCGATAATTGCACCAACTATTGAATCAATTCATGAAGCAAGTAAGCATTCTCAGACGGAAATGTTTTGCTAATACCATGGTCATTTCGAATTGTATGGAAAGTATGGCAGAGTTGAGTTAGATGATGTTATATGCAAAAATTTGAGAGCGCATTGACTTGATTTTGGTGAACTCTACTTCCTCGCTCTATGTACGTGTCTGTACCTCGATCCTCCTTTCCTCTCTCCCTTTCCCTATCTCTCTCTCTCTCTCTCTCTCTCTCTTAATGTAAAGTGGATACAGTGTTAAGATCGTTAACTTGCTTTTGTGATCCACTTAGCTGTCAATAATGATAATACATCTAATTGGTTAACTTTATTTGTTGTCAAAGTATTTGAATACGTAGACTACAATATCCCTGGCTTGACTAAAACGTTGGGGCGCACCAGCAGGTCTGCCACATAAATCTATGGTCTGTTAAGGGGAATGGATGAAAGACGGCATCCTTCACCTTCAGAAGACAGGTGACGACTCACTGAAGTGAACGGCGAGCCGCGAGTGTCACCCCGTGTAGAAGACAACAGTGTTGTCAATATAGCTACCTTCTCGCTAAATATAGAAGTATTTACTTGATCAAGGGAATGGAGGCATTGAAAATAGGCTCCAGTCTTGAATTTTCATCCTGGCTTGATAATCTAGAAGGGTTGATAGCTTTGAAAGCCTTTCTTAACAAATATTAATGATGAATAAATATTTACTTTGATCTAGCGGCAAAGTTTATACCTAGTGATAAGAATTCTCATAGAATTCAAAAACTTTGAGCCCTTTCTGGTCAACATTGTGGTATTATTCTAGCAATTTTAGGCATCCATAAACTATTGTGTAACCTTCTAGCAATGTTTGTAAACTGATTGAGCAGTATTTTTTTTTGGTTTGGTAACCCTGCTAGACACCGCTACATGATACAGTCGTGCCAGCCAAATGATAACGGTTCGAGAAGTGGGCGGGGCTTATAGATATATCCCGACTGAACAGACTTTAGGAAAGAGTTAACTATGTTTTACTCGATCATGAAATGTGGTGTCACTTACAAAACATCAAACAGGAAACATATATAATACACAAAACAGAGCATAAAATATGATGACAATACAGTATATATGTGTGTTAGTGTCCGCAGAGAGGAATGGAAGATGAACAAATATATCTATCTATCTATCTATTGCCTGCCGCCGTGATCCCCAAAGGGGTGGCCACGAACGAACCGCCCCCATGCACCTCTGTCTCCAGTCAGTCGACGCCCCTCCTCCCAACCAGCACCACCTTCATCCATATACTTCCTCACTCCATCCTTCCACCTCTCTTTCGGTCTACCTCTCCCTCTCTGTCCTTCCACCTCGCTCTCGTACACCTTCTTAGTCATTCTCTCGCTTCCCATACGTTCCATATGGCCGAACCATCTCAAGTTGTTCCTTTTCACACTTTCCAGCACATCTACCTCTACACCTCACTTCCTTCTTACTTCTTCATTCGTCTGTCTATCCCTCCATGTAACTCCGCACGCACTTCTCAAGTAACTAATTTCCACCCCTCTCACTCTTGGTCTGAGTCTCTTCTCAAACGTCCATGCTTCGCTTCTGTAAGTCAGTGTTGGGATTGCCACACTGTCATGCAAGGACTTCTTCACTTCCATACTGACCACCCTATTTCTTGTTACTGCTTTCAGCATTCCTACAACCCTCTTCCCCTGTTGTACCCTCTCCCGCACTTCTTCATCCATAGTCCCATCTTTACTCAACACACTTCCCAGATACTTAAAAGAGCTGACGATCTCCATAGCCTGACCGTTCAACTTCACCTCACACTCTGTGACTTCACCCCTTTTGAAGACCATAACCTTGCTCTTCCCCGCATTTACCTTCAAATTATGTTCCAAACTCATTTACCAGACCCTGCAACTCCCATTCATTATCTTTCATCAGAACTGTATCATCCGCAAACAGCAGTATAGGCAGCTTCCACTAATTTCCTCCCTTTTCAGCAATACACCAACATCCACTGCTCTTCCTAGTATTTCTTTCATGACTCCATCCATATATACAGTAAACAACCACAGGGACATCACACACCCCTGTTTAAATCCAACATTCAGGTCAAAGAACTCGCTCTGCTCATTTTCCACACGTACTGCTGCCTTTGCACCCTCATACATGCTCTTCACTGCTTTCAGCATTTTTTTTTTTTTTCTATATTCCAACTACTCCCTCTCGGGCATAGGCTGATAGCCTTTACACTCTACCGCTGAACACGGTGAGACCCGTGAGGTCTTGCTCCAGTCTAGGGAGTGAGACATGCGAAGCTTCACGGCTCGAAGCAACTCCATCTCTGAAGCTGCTCCGCCTCTGTGCTTCACAGTCTCATCCTCCAGGCTCGGACCCTCACTCTCAGAACGCCACCTATTGAGCAATTAACTCACTAGGCATTGCCCCCCTGTAGCATATTTTTGAATATGGGAATATTCATACAATGCTATTTTAATCAGAGAGCAATGAGGGTATTTATTTGGCATTTCGGTGTGCTGTGGTAATGCACTGATACTAGGTACAGCACAATTTCCATCCCAATAATATCTTCACATTGACATATTGGGATTCGAACCCGGGTCCATTGGATTACCAGTCCAGTGGCAAGACCACTCCGCCACACCTCCCCTTGCCATCTACTCCGTATATTCTAAGTACTTTTCACATACCTTCTCTATCCACTCTGTCATAGGCCTTCTCCAAGTCCATAAAGGCAACATACACCTTTTGTTGCTTCTCCAGATACTTCTCCACATCACAATTCAGGATAAAAATCTGATCTACACATCCTCTTCCCTTCCTAAAACCTCCATGCTCGTCGCCTATCCATTTCTCCGTTCTCACTCTCACTTTCTCAATCACTACCCTACTGTACACCTTCCCTACTACGCTTAGAAGACATATTCCTCAGTGGTTACCACACACTCCTCTTTCTCCTTTGCCCTTATATAGGGGGACTATTATGCCAGTCTTCCAGTCATCGCGTGCACTCCCCTTCTCCCATGCTAGTTTGCACATTTTTCATACCCATTCGATCACTATCTCACCACCATACCTCAACATTTCCCCACACACTCCATCTGTTCCTGGTGCTTTCCCCAACTTCACTCTTTTCATGGCTTCCCACACTTCTGACCTCCTGATCCCCACCTCCTCCTCCACCACTTCTCTTCTTCTTCCTCCCATACCATATCCAACTATGTTTGCTGGCTCTTCATTCCTTACATTTAGCAACTCGTTGAAGTACTCCCTCCATCTTTCGACTCTCTCTTGCTTCTCGGCTAGCATTCTCCCATTCTTATCTTTCACACCCTTACTGTTTCCCTTGCTACCTTCCCTAACTTTCTTGATTTCTTTCCAGAACAGTTTCTTACACTCCCTCCATTTTACACTCAGATTCCTTCCAAATTCCTCATCTACTCTTCTCTTACTTTCCTTCACTACTCTCTTCACCACTCTCTTTCTCTCCATGTACCTCGCTCGTTTCTGCCTCTCCAAATCTTCATTCCCTCTACTACCCAACCACTCTCTATACACTTTCTTCTTGTCTTCCACAGCTATGTTTACCTCTTCTGTCCACCATGCTGTACCTTTCACTCCCCTCCTTCTTCTCCTTACTCCACACACCTCCTCACATGCTGCACAGATCTCTTCCTTAACACGGCAAGCGCGATAGGCCTCACGGAAGGCTTCCTATAGGGAACGCGATAGGCCTCACGGAAGCAAGACCATAAAAAAAGCCTTCCAAAAAAAAAAAGGGCCTATCAAAACAAAGGATTTTGTCTCTAGGTGAGATAATTCCCCTCTAGTACTCATCCATGTGTTTCTCAACCCTCCCCCTCCCCTCCTTATTCCCCCCTCCCCCCCCTCCTCAATTATCACCTATTTTTCCTCTTATTATCATCATTTATCGGTTATTTTTCTCTCCCGCGATAATGTAGCACAAGTGGGTTGCATAAAAGATCGTTATGCAACACCCAGACACCGGCACACACCGCCCCGCTCGTCTCAGTTGACTCCCAGACAGCGTAAAGGGAGGGCTGCCTGTGGCTCTCTCTCGCCTGAGATTATGACCGGGTGGCCAATATCTTCGTTTTTCACCACCCAAATGCTTTTCCCACTTATTTTAGCACTCTTGAAGGTTCATATATACATCATATATGTAAAATAAAAGCATACCGAAAACAAATAATGCTTTATATTGTAAATATAACGAATTCTATCAGAATCCAGGGCTAGAAATGCACAAATAACTATCCTAGCACCTAGGTCTATATCGCGCTTGTCAGGTTAAGGGGAGATATCCACTTGAGGGATTTTTTTCTTGACCCCTTTCTCCCTCATGTTTAGCCCCATTGCTTTCGATATTATAAAATGTTTGCCCCATTAGCTTAGCGATTTTAAGAACTTTTACCCCATATTAAGACCTTTCGTGCCATTTAGGTGTCTATTTTATCCTGGCGAGCGATAGCGAGCCTGTAATTTAAGAGGAACCGGCCTTTGGCCGGGACATTTTTCTACCGAAAAATGTACAAATTTATCTTGAAAGGGACTCAAGGGGGTGTAATTTTAAGGTTGGCGGAGGTCTAGGGAACAAACTGAATACCTGCCCTTAAACACCTTGCTTATCTCCTCCACTTCCTCCATATCTTCCAGGTCGAACCCACCTAGTCGTCTTTCTGCTGCTCTCCTGTACTCTTCCCTGATTTCCTCCTCCTGTAGCCTCTCCACCCTCCTCACCATTCCACCTTCCTCTCGCCTCCCTCCAGCTCTCCTCACCCACTTCGTTTGTATCCTAACCTTAGCTACTACTACATAATGATCAGACAGACCCCCTCCAATACCCCTATACACCCTAGCATCCATCACAGATTTCTTCATTCTTTCATCCACACATATATAATATCAATCAGTGACTTTTGTTCCACCACTGTCTTATCCTTCATCGTCCACACCACTTTCCATGTGTACCTGGGTATCATTCTGTGTCGGAAGAGGGTGTTGGCTATCCCCAATCTCCTCCCCACACATACGTCCACAAGTGCACTACCATTCCTATTCACCTCTGACGGTACCCCCCAACCTCCCACCACTCCATCAACTTTCCTATCACCCACCTTACCATTCATATCCCCAATCAGAAATAATATATATACGAATATATACAACCGAGGTAATCGACTCGGTGGTATAGGGGTAAGCGTAGCTGGCGAAAGAGAAGGTCGCCTGACCAGGTCAGCTATCAAAGGGGTGCCGCGCGGAAGGTAAGGTCAAGTTTATTGCGGTCACCTTAACCCGTCCAGCCCCAGCGATGCGTCTGGCACGTCGCCTATGTATGTAACGCACAGCCCCAGCGACGCGTCTGACGAGTCACCCTAATTGCTCCGACCGTAACCTCAGGTGTAGCCACTCGAGAGGGCTCAGATTTGTATGGGAACTGTGTACGTATCCCACGCAACCGTGCCGATGGTTGAAAACTCTCAAAGTCCACGTGCGTGCGCGTGAGCGCGCAATAACCTGTTTTTTTGGGGAAATTGCCTTCAATTTTTTACTCTTGTAAAATACGTTTTCGGGGGCTCTGTAGGACCATTTTTTAAGCTTTTTGAGCGGTTTTTCGTGGTTTTTCCTTCATTCCTAACCCATTCGCTATTGTTTCTGGAATAAAACCATTTTTTGAAAATGGGCCGGGTTCTGGTGAACAAAAAATAAAAAACTAGGCGGGGCTCCACGGGTTAAATAAATATCTGATTTAGTGCAACGTTAAATCAGGCGAATAAGATAGAAAGTTATGATTACCACTGGTGATAAGACAATTTAATTTGTAATTTAACTATAATAAAATACTGGGGAATAATCACTAGCACGATCTATGAAAAATAAATATAGTCTTAAATGAGCTATGATCACAGTGAATGAGGAATTCAGATTCACAAAATGCGTAGTGAATAAATATAGCTGGAATAGTAGCTAATTATATAGCGGGTTTATATATATATATATATATATATATATATATATATATATATATATATATATATATATACTGTATATATTAATAAACCGCTGAAGATAAAATAATTGCACAGAACGAAGTAGTGACTGAATTTAGCCAAATAGTAGGCCGATGAATAATCACTTAAAATAAACTACGCAGAATACATAGTAAATTATAATAACCCCAATAGAGGCAGATGAAATATTTATTAACTCAAAGATACAGAACGACGTAGTGACTTGAAACAGCCGGAATTAAAGGCTGATGATACATGGAGAGGTACGATATGAATTCCTCCACTGGTAATAAAACAGTATATTGATCATATATCGTGGTGGATCAAATTATTCAGAAGAACTATTATAGGTAAGAAATAATGAATATAACTTTAATTAAACTCGACGGAACGGGTTTTTACTTTGAACATAGAGAGGATTTTATTAAGAATTAATTACTATGAAAATAGATAGAACACTGATTGATTATAAAAGAATAAATTATTCTCTCTTCGTACACTTCACTACAAACTTGGACACTCAATAAATAATGAAACAAAAGTATAATATCTGCGAGTGTACACAAATTATTACGCGTCTGTTGGGTATACAGTATATTTTAGTTATAAAATATATAGAACGTTTAGTATGGAATTTAAATCAGTTAAACCCAGGACATTTTACGACAAACGTAATGAAGCCATAGAACTCTTAAATTCTGATCTAAATACTATTTCCAATTGGGGCAGAGAAAACCTTGTTAACTTTAATGCTTCCAAAACCCAATTTCTCCATCTATCTACCCGTCAGGATCTCCCAGCGGACTATCCCTTATTCTTCAACAATACAAAAATCAACCCTTCATCTTCTCTCAATATTCTTGGTGTCTCTTTTTCTTCTGCTCTCATTTGGAAGGACCATATTACCAGTCTTGCTAAGGCAGCCTCCCAGAAGCTGGGTGTGCTCAACCGCCTTAGGGGGTTCTTTTCCCCTGCACAGCTTCTTGCTCTGTACAGGGGCATAGTGCGCCCTTGTATTGAGTATTGTTCACATGTGTGGGGAGGTTCCTCTCACACCGCTCTCCTAGACAAAGTTGAAAGGAAGACCTTTCGTATCATTAACTCCCGTCCACTCACCAACTCTCTGCAATCTCTCTCTCTCCGCCGCAATGTTGCATCTCTCTCGCTATTCTATCGCTACTATAATAATCAGTGTTCCTCAGAGCTATCCCAGTGCATACCACCTCCTTTACGTAGGGCACGTGGTACCCGTCTTGCAACTCAATCCCACCCCTACTCTGTGCAACTCTCCAACCCAAGAGTGAAATGTTACTCTCAAACTTTCTTCTACTCAACAGCTGCGCTCTGGAACTCTCTCCCAGAATCAGTCTTTCCCTCTTCCTATGACTTAAATTGCTTCAAACTCTGTGTGTCCAGGCATTTTGGCTCGAACGTCCCTTGATTTTGGCCCTGTCACTCTTTCAACTATGGGGGAGGCACTTGCTATAGGCAGTTGTGCCTTTTGCCTCCCTCAATCACAATAGAAAAAAAAAAAAAAAAAAAAATAACTGGCACACGTAGAAAAAAAAAAAAAAAAATTAACTGGCACACGTGTGGTTTGTTCTCACAATGCGAGAGAGAAAATGGCGTGAGGAGAGCCCAGAATAGGCCTCTAGGATAACGTTATATTGAACACTAACATATCTTATATACCTTCACAATAATACCCAAAACTCAAGAAACACAGAGACTCATATGTTAAGAGGTGATGAGAAGTTAGGTCCATGAGAGAGGATCTGGTCGACGCTAGACTCTTAGTTCTTTCTTCAGTTTGCCACCAATATAGGTTTGAGTCCCGGAGGGAAGAATGAAAACCTAATATTTAGTACTGGCCCCGAAATAATTGGCAATATGCCTATTACATAATAGCTCTCTTTCAAGCGCCCGTGTCAGCCTGTTTGAAACAACCCGTCACAGGGAGAAAGAGTGCCGACATCATAAGGGTACGCTCATTCTCTTATGGAATCGTCATTATGATTGGGTACTCACTACGAAAAAACTTCGTAAAAAAAAAAAAAAAAAAAATCTACATAAGAAATGCTATAATAAAGCTTCCCAACTTTGTGGATGTCTTGCTGTGGATTCTTATCCGAGACGCTGAACTGAGCCGCGCCATAGTCCCTTCAATGATATATCAAGACTTAACTTAAGACATCAACGAATGGGAAGGGGATGGTTGGGAGGGCCTGCATCGTCAATGATTTTGGGGCCACTACTAGATATAAGGTTTTCATTCTTCCCTCCGGGACTCAATCCTATAATTTATTAGTGGCCCCTCCATCATTGACGATATGCCTGATATCTCAAGACTGGAGGGGGACATTCGTGGCAATCTCTAAACCCCTAGTCAAACCTACTATAGGTCGAGAAAAACACCCAAAATAGCATTCTTAAATGTATTGTATGTGTTACGGCCTTTTTGAAAAAGTGGCCTTTTTGCGAAATGACCGGGAGCTTTGCAAAATGACCAAAAACCTAGCCTTTTTGTAAAATGACACTTAATGTCTGGCCCATTTGCAAAATGTCCAGCATATTGGCCTTTTTGTAAAATTACCTATGCCCTTTTGCAAAATGACACCAAACGTCTAACCTAACCTAACCTAACCTAAAATGTTAAAAAATAATATTGTTTCGATTAGGCCTACCCAATTTTTACAAATATATATGTTAACAGTTATTTAGAACTTTACAACAGGGCAATATGCTGTTTTTTTGTAAATTGGCCAGACGTTTGGTGTCATTTTGCAAAAAGGCACAGGTAATTTTACAAAAAGGCCAATATGTTGGACATTTTGCAAATGGGCCAGACATTAACCCTTAAAAAGCGGCTCACCACATAAGTCGTATTTAATAAAGCTGGACTATGTGGCGGCGCTCGACATAGGTCGAGTGGCAATTTCAGCACGTAATGTTGCTGAGAGAGAGAGACAAGTGGTGGCAGGAGACTAGCGAGCGTATGACTGCTCCAGACCACCGCGGCGAACCTACTGACATGAATCTCAGCTCCCTCCTCCCTCTCTCACTCGCTACATACTGAATTATATGGGGAAAGTGGCTAATTACCTGCTTTTTGCACTCGCGTTGCACGGTTATTGCAAGAAAACTATCCATCATACAAGGATCGTTATGGTGTCATTCGAAAGCTCTGTTTATGCCCTTTCAGGGATAGATACTTGTTTTACGTTCTGGGTCTTATTTAGGCATGAAAATGATCACGTAAACAGCCCTATTTTGGCTAAAAACACCCCGCTGGGCGGTACATATAAATAAACCGCATAGGCCGCTAAAGAAGGGTTAAGTGTCATTTTACAAAAAGGCTAGGTTTTTGGTCATTTTGCAAAGCTCCCGGTCATTTCGCAAAAAGCCCACTTTTTCAAAAAGACCGTAACATATACATACAATATTTTTGGTATAAAAATTGAAAGAGAAGCAGATTGCGCACTTCGAAGAAGTCTGCTTGTACATAACCTTGCATGTACATGTAGGTAATGAATATCACATTGAGATTCATAAAAATAATGGTCAAGAATTTCCTGATTCTTGATAAACTAAAGATAATTCTCTGACTCTTCCTAGATGTCAAAGTTCTGTAGGAACAAACAAATTATTTGGTTACAAGCATTTGGTCCTTAAAATTAATTTGAACATATAATTACTCTATAATGTTGTACAACTTATTGCATATATTTCATAGTTGCAACTATCATTTGATATATATCACTTAAAATTAAAAATTTTACTGTACAACCAGTTCGACACTATTAAGTATCACAGCTCGTATACTCATCACATTATCCGGCGGAGGGCCTGAGGTCTTAGCTTACATTGCCCCCCCTCCTTTTTCATATTTAAAATTATTCTTAAAACTAATAGCACAAAGACCAATTAGACCCATTGACGTAATGCCACACAGGTAAATGTTGGTTTATCTAAGGCAACAGACAGATAGCGCGTCAGGAATGTATGATTAGATGACCATAAACGAGTGTTAGCTATGTCATCGACTGAAAATGTTTGTAAGAATCTTAATGAAACTGCCCACTTTCTAATATCGTGGGTCCTACCCACTAGACTGGGGTTACTTTCCCTAATAACCTCTACAAGTAAGGATGCTAATTTCCTTTTTGTGATGCACTTGCCTGTACTATTGATCCTGTTGTTGAGGATTTGAGACTCTCAAAAACTTAATAAGAGATTGTACTGGGCATAAAATATGATGTGTATCCCCTCGTTTTAGCGCCGGGATCGTATGTATGTATGTATGTATATGCTCAGGCCCAATCCCCACTTTTCCTATTGTTATTTTTATTTTCTATTTTACTCTATTTTATTATTTTTTTGTTTTTATTTTCTTTGGGGTGGCCGACTCAAGACAGAGCAAGAACAGGGAAAACACAAAACACAAGACAGAACAACGAACAAACACAGACAAAACACAAAATTCACACACATCTAGGTCACCCAGGAGAACACTCAGAGACCAGGGTCACCAAGGTCGCTCCAGCACTCCCCCGGCCCCCGACCACCCGGAGAGGCTCCGATCTCGGCAGGCAGACATGCAGCGGAGCCAAAGCCACACGCCCACCCACCACACTTCCAGGCGCACCCTTCATATTAATCGTCTCCCCGGGCCAGGCGCCTGATGGACTATTATCTAGTCCAACTTGCGCCCGACCCCTTCTCCCAAATGACCACGTATGCACTCAACTATTCACAAGGAGGCTCCATTCATTCCTGTTTATTACCACTTCCTTTGCCTGATCTATAGTCATTCCTCTATCATCCAAAGCTTGTCTTACACAGTCTCTCCATCTCAATGGGGGTCTTCCTGCTCTTCTATCTCCCCTTGTATCTGACTCACATATTCTCTTTGTAAGCCTTTCATCTCCCATTCGTTCAACATGACCAGCTCAGCACCCTTCTGTCCACTCTGGCTGACAAATGTTCCTGTTGCTCCACTCTCCTACGTATCTCTTCATTCCTCAATCCGTCTCTACGAGTAACTCCACACATACTCCTCAAGCAGCTCATCTCCATCACATCCAGCTTTCTTCTCTCCTTTTTCTTCAGAGCCCATGTCTCAGCCCCATACATCACTGTTGGCACAACAATTCCTTGATACATTGCACTTTTTACTTTCATTCCGAGATCGTAAAATCAGAAAAAAACATGATCACTATGCTCATTCTTAGCAATAAAAGTGGGGGACGGCGCAATTTGGACATTGATATTGCGTCTCCCAAACCTGAGGCAATTAGGTTCGTTGCTCATCGCCGCCAGCTCAGACACCCGGTTACCTGTGGCCAAAGCCATAAGGAACACAGCCTTCTTTAAGATTGAATCAAAATCCGGCGCGTGATTATACTTGCGAGAATGAAGTAAAGACAATGCTTTGTCGAGTGACCAGGTAGGCATGAGCTGACGGGATGGTGGGCGAAGCTTAAAACATGCCCTCATAAAACCCGTCTCTTCAGCCTGCGGTATGGATAGCCCTGTTAAATCATAAAAGGGGATTCTGATAGCTGACAGATGGTTCCTTAGCGTTACTATGGAAAGGCGTTTCTGTAAATTCTGTTCAAATAAGTAGTGTAGGTATTTGAAAATTAAAGCTACTGATGCGTCAGTTTGTGCCGTTTCCACTATCCAGGTTGTAAAAGATTTCAAATGTGACTGGTATTGACGCCTGGTAGATATATTGTACTGATTTAAAATTTATTAGTGACGCTTTTACCAAACGGAGTTAACCATTTTGCCTTCTGAATGTCCAAAAGGCAAAAGTCAGCGAGGTCTCTAGGTTGCCAATTGTCTCTTAAGCGGAAGTATGAGATCGGGAGTGACACCGGGTTCTCGCACCACATCTTCAATTGGTGGTACCACACCTGAGCCGGCCACAAGGGCGCGATAATCGAGACTAAGCCCCGGTAATCCTGTAGTTTGCGAACTACTTGACACATGAGAGAAGCGTTTGGAGGCGGAAACAGATAGATGGAATTCCACCTGTTCCAATCCTCCATCAATGCGTCTGGACCCCCCGCCGAAGTTACTTCCCGGCGGGTTAGGTAGAGAGGAAGTTTGTGGTTTTCCTTGGACGCGAATAAATCCACTTGTGGACGGTATGGCTCTGCAATCATCTGATTGAAGATGGTTTGCTTGAGAGACCATTCTACTCTGGTGCTCTGTCTTCGTGACAGGGCGTCTGCCCAGACGTTGGCTACGCCCGGCAGGTAAGATGCGTGAAGATGAATATTCAGCTTGTCCGCCAGAACAAAAATCTTTTCCGACAACTCTAGCAACTTCCGAGACCTCGTTGACCCTTGCTTTTGAATGCAGGACACTGCATTCAAATTGTCCATTCGAAAGGCTACTGATTTCCCCCGCAAGGTGGAGCCGTGAGCCTATAGGAAAAATAAGGGGACCAACAACTCTTTCGCATTTATGTAAAAATTCTCGGATTGGGACCAAAGTCCTTGACCCTGATGGCCGAGGCTTGACTGATAACCCCAGCCTATTGTCCCTGAGGCATCTGTATCTATCCATATCGTGGGTGGAGGAGACGTCCACGTCATTATTGAGTGCAATGTTTCTTTCCTCGTCCAAACCGATAGCAAGTTGTGAATAAATGAGGGAATTCGCCATAACTTTCCCGCCGGCAATAGCGGGAAATATTTGTTTCCTTCCAGGATTATTCTCTTTACTTTCAACCGGCCCAACTTTACTGTAAGTTGAATCCAGTTGAGAGAGCCGACCAGGGATTCCCACGTCCTTCTCGTGGTAGTCAGACTGTGGAGAAACAAACACAATTTCTTTCGAAATCTGTTTCGATTGTCCACATTCTGACTGAGAGTAAGATGTGCTGTGTCCCAGACTAGCCCTATCCACTGAATTACCCTTGTTGGGACAAGGTTCGACTTCGCCAAGTTGACCTTGAACCCCAGGGATTGAACATGGTTTATAATTTGAGTTACATGATTCTTGCATTGACTCTCTGATTCCGCCACCACTAGCCAGTCGTCTAAGTACCACAACACTTTGATTCCCTGATTTAAAAGTGGTAGTAAAGTCTGTCGGACTAATTTGGTAAATATTCTCGGTGCTAGGTTCAACCCGAATGGCATCCTCTGAAAGACATAAGTCTGATGCTCTATCCTCAAAGTGAGGAATTTTTTAAACCTTTTGTTTACCGGGACATGCCAATATGCATCTGTCAGGTCTAACGAGCACATCCAACCTTTTGGCGGAAGTGTTAGCCTGATTTGATTCACAGTGAGCATCCTGAACGATGCATTGTGAATGTATCGATTCAAACAAGACAGGTCTACGACTGGCCTCATCTGAATACTGTCCCTCTTTGGTACGAGAAAAAGTCTGGACGTGTAAACTGGGCAAGTTGGATTGACCGGGACAATGATATGCTTGGTGATCATTTCCTGGACTAGTGACTCCACCTCTAAAGAAACATGATTGATTTCGAGTGGTTGACGTAAATTAGGTCGCTGGAGCCACTGCCAGGTTATGCCCTTGTGTACCACTGTCCTTGCCCAAGTCCGCCGGGGCCAAGCCCGATGACACACCCAAAATGACCCCGTTACTTGACTGGGCTTGTCCGGCGTAACTACACTCTGTGCCGTTGCTGCTCTGTTTCTTTACACCATAGAGAGTGTTGGCTTTCGACGACAAACTGTGTTGCTTCCTTTTCTGCTCTCGTCTGTGCCCTTCGTTTCGCTCTTCTCCTCTCCTTGATGTTGGCGAGCTTGGCTTTGATTGGTGACGTCTCTCCATAGTTTGTGAGAACATCTGATGGGGTTGCTAATTTGTTGTCTTGCAACCCCGTCATCTCATTTTTCTTTTGTGACGATATATTTGGTCATATATCATTCATTTTACTCTATAAATATTAAGGTATGATTGTTTGATAATAATATGTGCATTGTACACTGATATATCGAGGAAGAAGAGGGAAAGTGGAACATGCGTGTACATATTTATTTTCTTTAATCATCTTAAAATTTAAACTCACATTTGTTCATATTGGCCTATAAGGTGTATAAATGTTTGTAAATTATTGTCTAATAATATAATGGCGAGTAAATAATGAATATATGCAAATATAGTTCCGTGTTCCTCACTGTCACCACTCCTCTTTGTCACCACTCCTCGCTGTCACCACTCCTCGCTGTCACCAATCCTTGTTGTCACCACTCCTCGCTGTCACCACTCCTCGCTGTCACCACTCCTCGCTGTCACCACCCCTCGTTGCCACCACTCGTCACTGTCACCACACCATCTTCTTTTGAAGAAAGGATGAACAAATTATGCTCGCGCGTGTGGCGGGTGTGGGAGCAAAGCTTGCTGGCTGAGGTGGAGTGACACGGGTTGTGGTTGGCATGGCAATGCTGCTTGCTGGCTCAGACAGTGTGTGACCGTAATAATCCCTTGAAGTACCTGCACCGTTATCGTCGCCTCCACTACCACCTCTACTACCATCAAGCACTGCTACTACCTCTCTCTTGTTCACCACTACTTCCACTGGCACTTGCACTATCACCAGTAAATTCAACCTCAGTCACTTCTTCATTGCATCTAGCCATATAAGTGCTATCTTCACTACTACACTCCTTATCAGTTATGTCACTATCACTTTCTTCAGTGTCCTGTTCTAATTACTCAACATCAGATAACTCATCAACAACATCAGCAATTTTCCGTGGTGTAAGCTTTACATTTGAGTAATTATTCTTAACACGTGTTAGCCTCTCCTGGATAGACGTTTTTTTCACTAGCTTCCTGGGCCTTGTACCGAGTTTCTTTTTTCTATCCATTTTTCAAATCGTATTATGTACTGTATGGTAGGTGTAATTTGGAAGAATAATTATTGTTTGATGGCTCTAAAACATGGGCGAAATGGGAGAAAACACACATACGCACCGCAGGAACCACTTCCGCCCTCCTCGCAAGTAACGCAGACAATGAACCAAAACTGAAAAAAGGTCAAGGTTACCTGGGCCACCTGACATGGTCAAGTCAACCTGACAGGTGAACGTCTCTACCGCTCTCTCTCCCACTACTTTGTGTAGCCCAGATAGCGGGAAGATAGTAGCATGTTGTTTGAAATTAAAATTTAATGAAAATGCAAATATATTCAAATATCTTTATTGTCGTAAAGATAACATAATACACCTGTAATGTGTAATGTTCATGGGTGCCAAACATATAATCTATACAATAATAATAGCTTATAATTATAGTAACAATAATAGTATTAGTAGAAATAATATTTAATGATAATAATAATTAGAAAAAAACATATATAATATATATATTTATAATGCCAATAGTAACAATAAGAATGATATACTAGGTGTATGGCTTCGTTCTATGTGCATGACGAAAATAACGTCATCGGCACGGCTACGGTTGGGAAGCGGATGACAAAAATAACGTTATCGGAACGGCTACGGTTGGGAAGTGGATGACGAAAATAACGTCATCGGTGATGTAATGCCTGGATTGTGGCAAAGTATCTGTAACTGCATTCGATGCTGAAATCTGCTTGAGCTATCACGCCAAGTGGAGTACTTCTCTTGGTGTAGCGGCTATGGCGCTCGCCTCCCAAGTGGCGGGCCCGAGTTCGAATCTCGGCCGGGCCGCGCCCAAAAACATTTGGGGCGAATTTCCGCATCAGACGCAGTTCGGATGTGATTGTTAAAATTGTAAAATGTAATGGTGTGTCATTGTAAAGTCGGCAAAAATTGTATGGTGCCGTTTCGAGGTCACTTCACTGGTGGCAGCTGTAAAGGGATATCTGAGAGGCTTGGTTGGGGAATCCCCATGGTGTACTGGCTTGCCTTAACTGGTCGGCTACAACAGTTGCTAAGGCTAGAGATCTCAGAAATTCTCAGAGACGATGTCCCAGTGACTCCGGTTCGTTGGGGAGGTATGGTAGCAGATTTCCTGCACTGCCTCCTCGCCGTGGTGTGTGACCCGCCCGGCAAGTGATGGATATGAGGAATGTCGCTGGTGATCGTTGTCTCGGAGCCTCGCTGTAGTTGGCACGCTCAGACTTGTGCCTCGCTTGCTTTCGCTCGCTCGGAGTCTTCGCTACCTGAACGATAATGTGATGTAATGCCTGGATTGTGGCAAAGTATCTGTAACTGTATTCGATGCTGAAATCTGCTTGAGCTATCACGCCAAGTGGAGTACTTCTCTTGGTGTAGCGGCTATGGCGCTCACCTCCCACGTGGCGGGCCCGAGTTCGAATCTCGGCCGGGCCGCGCCCAAAAACATTTGGGGCGAATTTCCGCATCAGACGCAGTTCGGATGTGATTGTTAAAATTGTAAAATGTAATGGTGTGTCATTGTAAAGTCAGCAAAAATTGTATGGTGCCGTTTCGAGGTCACTTCAGTACGTCTACGGTCGGGAATCGGATGACGAAAATAACGTCATCGGCACGTCTACGGTCAGGAATCGGATGACAAAAATAACGTCATCGGCATGCCAAAGTGTTAACTGAAACAATACAATCCCAAGTGGCAGTATTTTTCGTTCAGAAGTTCATAACCTTAAAAGAACTTAAAAAAACTTAGGAGAACTTAAAAGAACATGGTTCCGGTTCGTCAGGAATGTACCTTCGGCAGCAAGAAGAAGGATAATGTGACTTGGACCAAAATGGCGACGTGTCTATATCAACGATTCCAGCTTTGAAGGCTTTTTGAAGCAAGCCATGAGGACTGAGGAGCTTAGATAGCCAACTAAGGAGGACCTTAGGGCCCAAAGTAGCTATCATGGTAAAGAGGAGAATAATAATGAGGCGGACAATGACGAGAGAAACAATAATGAGGCGGACACCCAGTTGTAGGACGAAGCAAACAAACAATATAGGCCTATATGCCTAATTAAATTAAACAATTTGAAATGTTTCTGGTGAGTCTTAATGTCCTTTAAAGGTGAACTACTGGGATGAACGAAAACACGAAGATTAATGTAGGGTCATAACTTGGCATGAATATACTGTAATATGTATATGGGCAATATCGATATAATTCCATTAAGCTCCAGAAAAAAATACTAGTATATAACGTTGTTGGCAACTCGGCAATCAGCTGGGTGACGCCATTGTATTGTCCTTTGTCCTTCCTGACGTTTGACCTTGACCCGGCTGTCTGGGGTGGAGTCACGACATTCCTGTCTGGTCGCTTTGTTTCCTCGGCTTTCTTTTTCTTGTTCTTCTCTGTTTTCTTCTTCTCCTTTGTTTCCTTCGATTTCCTTTTCTTCTGTATTTTAACGGTATTGAATTTAATAATGAGGAAGGCAGTAGGCACCCCACCATACACCATCACACGGGCTGACCATGAGTGTAATTATATTACACAACCCCCACAGAACCCACACCCAACGGCCATACTCATGAGGTGGACGAGGGGCTCCACACCAGTCAACCTATAGCTACAATACTTTTTATGCTACCCACATTGATGCTAAAGTCTGCTTATACATACACATGCACCTATATCCATAAAAACACATATGAGTTTAAATAAATATGTACACACAGAAAACACGACCCAATCAGTGGAAGTCCAATTTCCCTAGGTAATACATAATTTTTCATATTTTGTATTAATATTTTGATAGTAGATGTGACTTAATTGCTATTTTGAAACTGGAGATGGTCTGTTTGTTCTGTATATCAATTGGTAAATGATTCCAAATATTTGCACCGTGGTAGTTAATAGATGTCTGGGATTTTTTGAGGACATATGAGGGATTTCTAAGGAATTTGTATTTCGTAAGTTATATCTTTCATTGATGCGGTAACTAAATAAACCCACATTACTATGATTTTGTAGAGATTTAAATATAAACAGAGCACTACAGTAAGTATTAATATCATTTAGTTTAAGAAGTGCGAGTTGTTTAAAGAGTTCGTTTGTATGAGCATATTTTAGATCTGTACGTGATTGTTCTAACTACTTTTTTTAGTGTTATTTCTATAGATTTTAATTTAGTTTTTCCTGTTGCCCCCCATATTGTATGACAATATGATACAAATGGATATATTAAAGAATAATATAGATTTTTTAGTGCACTAGTGTTGAAACAGTGGTGAGTAAGATATAAAATACCGCATTGTTTATTGATTTTGTTTGATAGGTTTTGTATATGAGAATTCCACGACATCTGTCCATCTACCACAATCCCCAGGAATCTGATATTCTCCTCTTCTTTCAATGGCACATTTCCGAGTTTTACGGAAGCAAGATTGTTAGGAATATATAGGCAAGCCTACAACCTACAATCCAGAGATGCTGAATCTAGGGGTGCACCGGATAACATATCCAGTCGGATATTTGGACCGGATATATATCTTATCCGGCCGGATAATAGCAATAAAACCAATACTTCAATGAAACTTGTACTATAAATAAATATGAGTAATTAGGTTTGATTTAGTAGACACAACCTTGAATGTATGACCATCAGTGAGCACTACTGTTGTGACTTAACTGGCAGATGATACAACAGCCCAAGTGGTACAATTTCCTGTATCGGACCTGAAGTGAACATATTTAGATTACAACTTTGCTGTACTGGATCCTCACTTGGGGAGTTAGATTATTTATTCAACTTTGTTTAACCCGTACAGCCCCAGCGACGCGCCTGACGCGTCGGCGATGTATGTAACGCACAGCCCCAGAGACGCGCCTGGCGCGTCACCCTAATTGCGCCGACCGTAACCTCAGGTGTAGCCACTCAAGAGGGCTCAGATTTGTATGGGAACTGTGTACGTATCCCACGCAACCGTGCCGATGGTTGAAAACTCTCAAAGTCCACGTGCGTGCGCGCGAGCGCGCAAAAACCTGTTTTTTTGGGATAATTGCCTTCAATTTTTTACTCTTATAAAATCCGTTTTCGGGGGCTCTGTAGGACCATTTTTTAAGCTTTTTGAGCGGTTTTTCGTGGTTTTTCCTTCATTCCTAACCCATTCGCTATTGTTTCTGGAATAAAACCATTTTTTGAAAACCGGCCGGGTTCTGGTGCGCAAACATTACAAAACTAGCCGGGGCTCCACGGGTTAATAATTACCTTTTCTTTTAAACTGATATACTCGTATATACAATATTTCTGACATACTTTAGCCTACGGACCATATGGAGTTAGTCTTGTTGCAGTAAATAAATGTGCTTCCACGCTGACTCCCTGCTAGGTAAACTATTTCGTCTCTGTCTTTCCTCTAACATCTTCCCTTCTTGCTGGAAGTTTGCCCTCATTTAACCTGTCCGACAGAAAGGTGACCGCTCTCAATCGTCCATTTGTTGTTCAATTGCTCTCATTTTAAAATTACTCTAATCTCCAAATGTATTTAATCTACTCTTAAAATACCTGTATAGACAGGTGGGATGCTTGCCCGCGGCGACCAAAAAGACCCTCTGCCAAGCGCTTGTTCAATGTCATTTTGACTATTCTGTGTCATCCTGGTACTCTGCATCATCTAAATCAGCACAGCACAAACTTCAGGTCACTCAAAATAAAATGGTTAGGTTCATGCTGAACCTAGGACCCAGATCACATGTTGGCCAGGAACAACTTCAGTCACTAGGTATGCTCAATGTCGCTGACAGGGTCAAACAAATCAGGCTCACTAATGCCTTCAAAATTTTCTATGACAGAGCTCCAGAGTACCTAAAGAATGAGAGGAGTAGACATAATACAAGAAACAGGATGTTTAATTTTAAGGTCCCGAGAATCCAAGGACAGGGTAAGCAAACATTCTTCTTCACCGCCATCAAAGACTGGAACGACCTACCCCAGTCAGTCCGTGAAAAGAGAACACTGTATTCCTTCAGACGTAGCCTGAAGGAACACCTGAACCGGACAACTGCGAGAAGGGAGCACCAAGCTTATGTCTACTACTAAATGCGACATAAGAGATAGACAAACCAAACTGAAATTATTACTGATTACGGATTACTGATATTTACTATAGGATGTAAGGTATCTTAAAATAACCCCCTAGAAATACTTTCTCTAAAGTATCTATTTCTTTATCCTCCCCATTTTCCCCAGCTAACCTAATCCCACAAGGACCCCAATGGAAATACGCCTAACGGCCTTATTGGGCTATCCTTAGTTGGAATTATGCAAGGCTGGTACATGTCATATTTGTAACAAACTATGTGGTACCAACTCTGTAAATTGCTAACTGAATGAATTAATTTTATTATTATATTATTATTATTATTATTGTATTCAAAATTTTGTACAGTATGTATGTATTCCCATAATATTATTGTACAGTATGTATGTATTCCGGAACTGTACAGTATGTATGTATTCCCATATATTATTGTACAGTATGTATGTATTCCCTTATTATTGTGTATGTATGTATTCCCATAATATTGTACAGTATGTATGTACAATATTATTGTACAGTATGTATGTATTCCCATAATATTATTGTACAGTATGTATGTATTCCCATAATATTATTGTACAGTATGTATGTATTCCCATAATATTATTGTACAGTATGTATGTATTCCCATAATATTATTGTACAGTATGTATGTATTCCCATAATATTATTGTACAGTATGTATGTATTCCCATAATATTATTGTACAGTATGTATGTATTCCCATAATATTATTGTACAGTATGTATGTATTCCCATAATATTATTGTACAGTATGTATGTATTCCCATAATATTATTGTACAGTATGTATGTATTCCCATAATCTTCTTTTAGATCGCCAGTATGGTATGGTTTCCATAAATGGCGCTCTACTGGTGATCTCCTTTCTTATCATATTATATCTTGGTTATCCTCCTTTCGGGACTGCGCAAGACATATTGAAAGTCTTCGATAGAGTCTGGTACAAATCGTATATTTCCTCTACCTGTGCTTTTATCTCTAATTTCGTTACTGGCCGTTCCATAGCTGCAGTCACTCACTTCCTCAACCTATCAACTCTGGTGTTCCTCAGAGCATTGTCCTATCTCCAGTTCTATTTCTAAAATTCATTAAAGATCTTCTCAACTGTACCTCCAGTCTTATCCATTCATATGCTGATGACTCTACCTTACACTATTCAACTTGTTTTCTATAACGTCCCACAATGCAATCCCTCCAAAGCTAACGTGATGAGGCCATAGCATGCCTATCTTCTGATCTGTCAACTATTTCCGATTGAGGCCGAGAAAATGTTACTTTCAATGCTTCCAAAACCCAATTTCTCCATCTATCTACCAGTTACAATCTTCCACACGACTATCCATTCATCTTCAACAACACACAAATCAACCCTTTGTCTTCTCTCATTATTCTTGGTGTCTCTTTTTCTTCTGATCTTTCTTGGAAAGTCCATATCACCACTCTTGCTAAAAACAGCTTCCCGGATGTTGGGTAGGCTCTCTTTACTCCGACATAGATTCTTGCTCTGCACAGGGGCACAGTGCGCCCATGTATCGAGCACTGTTCGCATGTGTGGGGAGGTTCCACCCATACCACACTTCTCGAGAGGGTACAGTCAAATGCATTTTGTCCCATCAACTCACAAGCCGCAATGTTGCATCTCTCACTCTTCTACCGCTATTACAATTATCGGTGTTCTTCATAGATCTCAGTGTATACCTCCTCCCTTACAGAGTGGAGGGCACCTGCCTTTCAACGCATTGCCACCCCTATTATGTCCAACTCTCTAACCCAAGAGTAAACAACTGATTTTCCCCGTCTTATACTCAACAAGTACACTCTGGAAGTCTCTCCCTCAATCTACCTTTCCCTCCTCCTATGACTTAGACTGCTTCAAGCTCAGTGTTTCCAGATATTTGACTCTAACGTACCTTGATTTTGGCTTCTTATCACTCGTATCAACTTTTGGGGCGACCCTTGTTACAGGCAGCATTGCCTTTAGTCTCCTTCATGCACATAAAACAAAGGGGGGAGGGCATACAGTACATACTTGCTCTATACAGAAATGGAAATGAAAATTCCTAATGCAAATTTACATTCAAATTGGCATGAATGCAAGACTGGAGACTGGAGGAGCTGAAAGTATAATCGTATGTTTCAGACAAGTGTTCAATATTGAAAAAACAACAGGTTTATAACTACCGATAGGTTATATGGAGTTCATGCAAGCTATCTTGGTGCAATGAGTTCTGATAAGTTTAGAATTATGGTATCTAAAATACAAGGAAAAAGGAAAATAAGGAAACAAGACGCGAAGGAAACAAAACCCAAGACAAGAATCCGGACTACGACCCCGCCCAAGACAAGAATGTCAAGGCCACCCGCGGAGAAGACAAGTACCAGGCAGGGCAGACTCACGGCCATGGAAAATTGCCCTATCACGCTGGGAAAGGGAATAGCTGTGGAGGATGACCCTATCACGCGGGGAAAGAAACTTTGCCTGAGGGGATCAACCGCTCCAACCAGGAGAACCCTATTCTCTCAACCTTTTTAACAACAGCTACAATGAACCACCCTAAAAATGTATAATATTAAGTCAATCAATACACATTAAAAAAACATTATGTACAGAGTGTAATTAAGATTAAGGTAAACATGTCGCAAGGCGGATTCATTAAGTAAATAGATAAGTATACCATAAAACAAATCATGAATTAAGGATATCGTTACATTACGAGAATTCTAACAAAACCATCTCCCAGGGATGCTTTCTACCTTTCCAAGAAATATTAAGACACCTATGTACATATCTTCTATAACCCTACAGCTCTCTATTTTAATTTCAAACAAAACACACACGCTTCCTTCTCGGCTTGGGGACCAACAAACTTTTCCTTTCGACCTTATACTGTATTAGGAAAGTGACCATCAGACTTGCCAATGTAGCAAGTCGCTAGCCACAACCCTCAGTAACCACAAGAAACTGTTCTTAAAATAGTTTTATATCGAAGGGACCTCAATCTACCTACTGTATACTAACCAAATTTAACATGATTAAGGATGATGACGCACCTTTAATAATTACTATGAAAGCCTTGTCTATCAATTGACAACTCGCTAACTATAAAAACGAGACACCGTGACCTAGCGGACACGCACTATTGCCAAGTCAGTCTCCAAGATTACGAGTCTTACAAAATAGGATAAATAGGTTAGAGATATAATTTTAAGCTAGAAACTATCCAGGTTCACTCTATTAAAGTAAATCTAACATTGATAGATACTATGAAGGCTACAAGCCTTATATAAAACTCCGTAGGAAAGGCACGCGTGCGAGGCTAGGACTACCGTGGACCTACCATGACCCCCACGAATGTCAACCCAAACCTCTTGCCATCCCGCTAGTAATTATATATGAAACCTATGTTCTACATATCTAACTTTTGAAATAACAATAAACAAATACTCCAGAAGTAACAACTAAACTTCTTCTATGTCTTTTTACAACATTAGTAGTGCACAACTCCTATAGCAATAAATAATATCTTCACGAGAGAAGGCAACACAGAGTCATAAAACCTTTTCCCCCTTTGAAATCTCATGCTCAGAGATCACCTAGAAATCCCCCTCAAAACTTTGTATTAAAGTCCTATTATAGTCCTTCCCCTTACATCCTGTCGATGACTTAGTAAAGTAAAGCTTCGACTTATCCTACATCTGCCCAGTATATTCTTTTGAATAACCTTTCAAGGATAGTAGAGTATTATTATACGATCAGTAAGATCCACCTCCCCTAGGACAAGAAGGACGTCTAGTCCATAGAAATCATACACTCCCAAGTCCTTACTATCCTTCGCCAGGGAATGCGTACCCTCCAGTATTGGTGCACATTAGGCCAGGGGAGTTGGAAGGAAAAGTAAGTAGAAATAAGCATTCTTGAGATCGGCATCCCGCTCTGGAGAAAGATTAATTTTACCCTATTCAGAAATAGTTATTGATAACGGCAACCCGAAGTCCTTATACTGTCTGTGAATATATAAACTTTATTTCAGGATCTTTGTTATTTGTGGCAACCCAATCACTTAACATAGATACCTTTAATAGTTGTATATACAGTATATATAAGTATTAAAATCATAAAATGGTATGTCCTCCATTTATGTTTTAATATCTTTAATAGTGCAACAGTAATCTATATACGCATAACCTTATTATTTCTGGCACCCCAGGAATTAATATAATTATATTTATTAGATTATATTTCGGTATAGTTAAAACGTTGAGAATTCCAAGGCACCCCTACCTTTCAACGTTTTCCTATTAAGAAATCATACTAGCATTACTCACAGAGATCTAAGGTAGAAAGATCTTTTGTGTTAGAAGGGTTTAACGAGACACCCTCACGGGCACTCTGCATATATAAATCCTAGGCGCAAATTGTCTGTGGCACCCCACCAGGATTTGCGACTAAAAGGTTAATACCGCCCCAAGTTCTTTGAACCTCTTATAAGGGTTAGAGACAGTCAAGAAGAGCCATTATCTAAACTCTTCTTGCGTTAGTCCGATGTTATGTTAATCCGGCAAGACCTGAGACATAATATTTAAAACCTTATTTCAAGAGTACCTGAACAGAACTTCATCAACGGTTAATAGAAAGGTCAGGATAGTCAAGTATTTGTTTGAAGCTCCATGCCTAGAATACTTGTGTTAATTCGATATGGTGACCAACTGTTTCATTATTAGTTACGGAACCATATTTAAGACCCCAAGCCCTTTAACCCAACTGTAACTTCTCCACACGACCGGGCAACCTGGACAGCCCACGGAGCATCAGAAGAATTCTTCAACTAAGTGCATCTCTCCACCAAGAAAGGAAATAATAGATAAATTACTTAAATTCAGTATCAGTGACGAGATACAAGAAAAGTTAGAGTTCAAAGAGTCTGAAATTAACAGAGTTCTTAATACAGTACCTCGAAATACGTGAAAAGTTGTAAAAGTGTTCTACGAATTTAATCTAAAATAGAAAAAGATTAATATTAAGACGTCCTATAAATTAGTACCTCTTTAGTACGACGTTCTAACTTCAGAAATAACCAATATATCAAATTAAGACGGATTTTACGCATTCATCAACTCTCATATTTCCGCCAAGTGAAAAATAAACAGAGTCCGTCAAGCTTGAACTTTGAGTTATAGAAACGAAGTGTTACAGTATCCAGTGAATATCATAATATCAATAACTTACGTGTTCACCAATAAATACGTCTAGAATACTTATTTTACGATACTAGTGATTTTATATTAAATAAGAGGATTTTCACACACCTTCAGGAACTCTGAAAAATAATCTCAGTTAATACCAAAATATTTCAGAGTCCACAAAACTTGAACTCTAACTGAAAAAGTTCATCAATGCTTAAGCTTCCCTATTTTGTGCCAAGAAATAGAGGAACGTGTATCCCATCGTCATAAATAAAATCTGAACTTAGTAACTTAATTATAAACTTTCGAAAAGAGAATAGTGCATACAATTCTCAAAAGGAATACTGTTTAAACAAGCTGAATAGAATATACCTGACCTCTATCTAGATCCGCGATCGTGCTGGGAGAAATGAAAATAGAGTTGTGCCACTTATAATGTTCCCATGTTTAGTGTTTACAATTCATACATGTGTAACTAGTGAATAAGTGAATAAAGCTGTAGTATAAACTATCTTTCGATATTATAAAAATCCTCTATTGTGTTATTTATAATTATGTACTTGCATGAACTCCAATATCCCAGTCTCGAAGAACTCACCTTAATCAATTGTTAAACCTGCATAAAATCAGGGCGTAACATTATCCTTTGTAAATAGCCAGTTATTTTTTATCTAAACCAATTTTTTGTTTATCCGGTGTTCGGCCAGATAATTTTTTTTATATCCGGCTTATCCGGTATCCGGCCGGATAGCAAAATCTACTATACGGTGCACCCCTATAGCTGAATCTACAATCAACAACTTACCTATAACCTACAACCCCCTACAACTAACATATGGTAGGCAGCGGTGCTTTCAACATATTCTGCTTACATCGATATATACCTACGTTTCCTGTTCCTGCTTTCCACGTTCTACCAACCTATTTTGAAACCTGACCACTTAATCCACTTCTGAGGGACGATTAACGACGATCTTTCCACCGTCAACTTATCTCTATCCAGCAAGGATTACTTCTCCAGCCTATGTATATACTGTACATCAACGATCTTAAGCCCGGTTCACACTAGCCGTCTGTTGGGGATCCGTTTTTGGGCCTATGACGTCACATACAAAAAACGGACGTGGAGAAGGGAAGTGGAAATGAAATGCGTACCACATTCCAGAGCGTGGGCCAGACTCAGGGGTAGGGCACGTACTTATCTGGCGTATGGTAAACACCTACTACTATGCATATCAGAGGCCGTCTTACACTGTTATTCTCAATTATCTCTTAAACCATTTGTTGGATTCATCTGATATCTTAGCACAGCGTGTTGCACACCCCTACCTAATGCACGCGTTGTATAGTAGATCGCTATCTGTGATTAATAATGAGTTTACTCTTGATTAATGATGATTCTGAAGCCAAATCCTGGCATTTAGCGTCCAAACATTCGAATGAGGGAGGTGGTCCCCCCTCCAGCCCCACCAACCCCCCCAATACAGTCTTCCTGTTACCCCCTCCTCGCCTCCCTCATCCCTCTCCCCCCGCCTCCCTCATTACTCACCCTCGCCCACCCACTCCCATCGTTATAGTAAACGTGTTGTTTATATTGTATAGATGTACAGTATATTGTATATTATGTGTATATGTATTTAATTAACTACTAATGCATATCGGAGGCCATCATACACTGTTATTCTCAATTATCTCCTAAACCATTTGTTGGATTCATCTGATATCTTAGCACAGAGTGTTGCAAACCCCTACCTAATGCACGCGTTGTATAGTAGATTGCTATCTGTGGTTAATTATGAGTTTACTCTCGATTAATGATGATTCTGAAGCCAAATCCTGGCATATAGCGTCCACACATTCGAATGAGGATGGTGGTCCCACCTCCAGCCCCACCAACACTCCACTGGTACACCTCCCACTGCCCAATCAGCTGTGGTTTACGAGGCAATTACGTAAACACCGACAGGTGAATGATTATTCAAGCCCGAGGAACGCCTGCTACCGTACCAACAATGACCAGCATGTTACTTCATTGTCCCCGTGGCTGCAGGACTGCGTTTGTGCTGCGGCTTGTGACTCTGTATAGAAGTGAGAAGACCCGCGGAAGGACATACATAAGTGTGAATAGGTAAGCACATACTTTGGCCTATTATGTATAGTTACTACGCTCCATTGAAAAACCATCCTCCCATCTGTCTGAGAGTCATAAAATGAAGGAGACCCAGCCCACCAGCTGGTAGCCATATGAGGCACTCCTGCAATACAAAGACTACATACTTATACATCACTGTATCAATTGCCTCATTGTCTCCGCATGTGGGAACACTGATGATAAGGTTGTGGGTCAGTGTTACACCCCAATACCCCTTTCCACCACATCACCCACCATTTGATAACGTCTATAATAGACTCACAGATCATTTATTGGGATGATGTTGACGGGAATAGGTCTTCCTGTGCAACAAAACATGCTCTATATAATTTACCTCGTTTTCTATTGTGCACAATATGTACACATTTAATAAATATATGTAAATCATTCATACATAATAGTTAATAATTCAATGCAACATATATTGCATTACATAGCTACCTCATGACTTAAACAGGAGGGAACAAATACAAATAATTATGTTTAATAACATGCAGTATTTTCCACACAGGCCTTACGACCGCGTTGCTCACACCATGGGTATGATAGCGGTGGGAGTGAGGAACATTGTCCACCTTGCCACCACGTCCCCCCCTTCGACACAGCCACCACCACCAGCATCGGCCGTTTATGATGACTTCACTGTCAGCGCCATTCGCCGCTATGTTCACCGCAAGTTTGCCGACAAGCTACATTTCACGGTCGGTGCCCTGGTGAAGGACTTAAAAACGGCTGAAATTATCCCGGAGGGTACGTCAGAGATGACAGTTTGGCAGCTCTTGCATACCATGGGATTCCGATACAAGATATCGCAGCGGAAAATGTATGTAAGGAGGGAATCACTTGATGTCGTGTGCCGCCGGATTGCCTCTCTCCGGGCTCTACAGCGCCACCGGAAGGAGGGAAGGCAGGTGGTGTATGTTGACGAAACCTGGTTCACCACCAGAATGGGCCACAACAGGGAGTGGGTGGACACTACACAGGCTGCCACCAGCTCCACCTACAGTCATCAGGTGCCGCCCGGAGAAGGAGCGATTCGTGGTGGTCGCAGCTGGCACGACCAATGGCTTCGTTGAGGGCTCGTACCTGTGCTACACGGCCAAGAGCACCCATGGCGATTACCATGGTGAGATGAACGGTGAGCTGTTCCTCCGCTGGCTAACGAGGCACCTCCTGCCGTCACTGCCCGAGCCATCAGTACTGGTGCTGGATAATGCACCATATCACAGCCAACTGACGGAGGAGAGTCGATGCCCTACCACGGCGACCAAGAAAGCGGACCTCGTCAGGTGGCTGGAGCACCGTGGGATATCCATTCCACCTGCCACCACACGCCCTGAACTGCTGCTCCTCTGCCAGCAGAACCGCCCAGAGCCCCAGTACAAGGTGGACAATACCATCCGTGAGTGGGGCCATGAGGTTGTACGGCTGCCACCTGGCCACCCCGAGCTCAACGCCATTGAGCAGGTGTGGGGATGTATGAAGCACCACGTGTGCTCCACCCTCCAGCGGTTTACCCGGGCGGACCTGCAGGCCAGGTTGGAAGAAGCCAGGCATTGTGCCAACCAGAATGTGTGGGCGGCAGCTGTTCGACAATCCCGGAAGTTTGAGGACGGGTACTGGAAGTCGGACAATATCCACGAGGGTTTGGAACCCGTCATCATCAACATCGGCAGCGATGACGAGGACGGGGATGACGACGTATTCCTGGATAGTGACTATGAATAAATGCTGTGCTGTGTTGTTTGCCTTATTTGTATTCCTACAAGCTACTTATCGAGAAACAATACTGTAAAATATTATTAATTTAATAAATTATTGTATCCCCTATACTTTCTACTGCTCATGAATATCAATATAAATTATGTTACGTTATGAACTACACGTAAGCATTATCTCATGGGACTTTCATCGCAATTGCCCCAGTAGTTAATAAGAGGAAATTCTTCATGTACATATCACTGATGTACTGTAATAATCATATTGTCCCCACGTCGTCGATAATAATACATCATATGCAATATTTCTGATACGCAATCACTATAGAACATGTTCATTTGCTTGACCAAACTTTCTGAATACCTTGGTCTTTTAACATAATAAGTACATTACCGTCCTCTCCCTATTCTTATCAACTCTCACAACGTAATCTTTTAATGAATATATATATATACAATTATGTCAGTTGCGTTCCGTACATTATTATAGACTCCCCGCCCGTGCTTCCCCCATTCAAACTGCTACCAAATCTCATGTAAATGACCACGATAGCATAGCTATATAAATCTACATTTACAGGTACGTAATTACATTACCTCAATAGGACAAATATGGTTATTCAGACTTTAACAACGAGAGAGACGTCTTACCTCCATGATCTTTTCACTACTCCTATATTGCATACACAGACATATTAGAATACGCATGAATGGTAATAAATAAAGTTAGTTAATTAAATACATAAACACATAATATACAATATACATCAATACAATATAAACAACACGTTTACTATAACGATGGGCGTGGGTGGGCGAGGGTGAGTAATGAGGGAGGCGGGGGGAGAGGGATGAGGGAGGCGAGGAGGGGGTAACAGGAAGACTGTATTGGGGGGGTTGGTGGGGCTGGAGGGGGGACCAGCTCCCACATTCGAAAGTGTGGACGCTAAATGCCAGGATTTGGCTTCAGAATCATCATTAATCAAGAGTAAACTCATTATTAATCACAGATAGCGATCGATCTACTATACAACGCGTGCATTAGGTAGGGGTGTGCAACACGCTGTGCTAAGATATCAGATGAATCCAACAAATGGTTTAAGAGATAATTGAGAATAACAGTGTAAGATGGCCTCTGATATGCATAGTAGATGATCGTCAATATGGACTGAGAAACGATCTTTCTTGGTGTTTTTTTCTTTATTTGGAACGAAGATGAACCGCCACCGTAATTCAATGCATATTAACTAGGAATATACATTGTCTCTATCTGGAGGCACGCTAAGCAGTACAACGTGTTAACTTTGGTGGTGCCGCGTCAGCTGCCAGGTACACGATCACTAGGTTAACATATTAAACTGCCTTAATATTTGCCTTGCCATTAAAATTATACATATAGCATATATTGTGATGCGATATTAACTATAATGTAATGGAAATTGGCAGAAAAATATTACACACATTTCACTTCAATGTTCAATATACGTATGTACGTACACCAAAAAGATAAATCGAAACCATCTTTTTGAGTGGTACGTATTTTGGTTAACGGCTCCCCGGTTCACAATACGTACACACCGCATGTCTGTAAGTGACGTCACTCTGACGTCACAATTTTTTATACGTACAGTAAAACGGTAGGAAAAACGGCTAGTGTGAACTGGGCTTTACAAGCTGCAGGTTAGGTGACTGGACAACTCGGCCCATGGGACAACTCGGCTCGGACAGCTCGGCCCACTTTTGGACAACTCGGCCACGACGGCGAGACAACTCGGCCCATTATTTGAGACAGCTCGGCCCCATATTTTGCTATGGGGCAATTTGACGAGACCAGTCAGGATTAGGATGGGGAGAGCTAAGTGGAGGGTTTATGGGTGAGGCCATGTATGCAGCACCAAATCCTGTCCTCTGCGTATGCGCGGCCTTTTCCCTAATATTTTTATTATGTTATTTAGGCTCAACTGTTAGGTTAATTTAAGTTAGGTTAGCTTAGGTTAGGTTAGGTTAGGTTAAGATAATATAATAGTATAAAGGAAAACAAAATCGTGCCAAGGGGCCTAAGATTTTCACGCATGCGCAGAGGACAGGATTTGCAGGATTTGGTGCTGCACACATGGCCTCCCGTTTATGGCGTGTGTGTAATGTGGGCGAAATGTTCGTTTATTGTATAATTATGTCATAGGCTAGTTCTCTCGATTCATAATGTGTAGGTTAGGTTAGGTTAGGTTAGGTTAATTAAGAGTTGTCTCGTAATTAACACAGGGCCGAGCTGTCTCGTTTTTACTGGGCCGAGCTGTCTCACCGTGGGCCGAGCTGTCCTGGCCGAGCTGTCCCGTGGGCCGAGTAGTCTAGCATTCGCCTGCAGCAGTTATCTTCTGTGTTTAACCCTATCAATATCAACTTTAAGAGACACGAGAACTACATTCCACATCTACAATCAACCTCATTTATACAACTACTTCTTCAATCAACCTATCATACGTAGTTTAAAATACAACCGGCGACGCAACTACCTGTGCCCCGTATGTGTGTACGGACCTGTCTACGTTTATCGGATTTATGTGACGGTAACCTGACTCCGGCGGACATCTTGAACCATTCATTTTGTTTTTGTAATTGCGTCAAGAAACTATTCTGTTTAGTATGTTATGATTTTCACAAGTGTACTCTTCAGTGATTTCATGAGTGAACTCTGCTAATTTATAAGTGAAGAACTTTTTCTAAGTACAAATCTATTTTACTAAGTGCTAATTGAGTGCAGTTCCTATTATACAGTAAGTGCCTTACATATATATATTTTTTTCTTACATACAATTTTTCGTACCCATCATTTTTTATCTGCATATATTCCGTCTCCTTTCATTCATTTATTCTTCCTTACGTAAATGAGCAGTCCATCATCTTCGCCCCATTCACATTTGCTCTCAGACTCGAAAATTGAAGAAGATAATTACGACACTCCTATTGACAATGCTTGCGCTAATTTTCCGGTCACTTCAGTACATTCTGACTATGCTTATGTGGACCCTTTGGATTTTATAAGTTAAATTCAACTTTTTAAACATGACAGCGAACATATACCCCTTAAACAAGCTAGTGATTGTTCTTGAGATACAATCCCCTATCATTCTAACCCACATTCACCACTTCATGTCCTTGACATGATATCAGCCCCACATAACACAAACCTTACCGTTTTCCATGGTCAGGCTACGAAACCTTTAACGGGCAATGCACAAAACCGGTCGATATTTACGGTGATTGACGATATTGAAAGTGAAATAGCTGCAAGGGGTGAAACCACAGATAGTGCCAAAATCGCTATCTTTAGGTCTAAATTTGACAAAGGCGAGACTCCCGCTGGTTGTCTGTTAGCTTGCGATGAATTGTTGGAGGCCACAACTTACAAAGAGTACAAGGATGCGTTCTCTGAATATTTCAGTCGTAAAACGAAGGGTGAATTTGCCGTGTTTCATCACATAGTTGAACATATGGTGACACAGAAAAACAATACCCCCGTTGACGTGTTGGTTGCCAAGGCATCTCAGCTCGCGAGCACGATGACACATGATCTGGCTAATCACACATGGTTTCCTAATGACACAATTACAACCAAGGAATTGGGCAAATTGATGGGCTACCTTTTCATTGTTAATGCACTTCCGGTTGAGGTGAAATCTATTGCCAGACGGGTTGATTTCCCAAAGAACGGTACTTTGACCAATTTCTCAAGGGAATTGCGCAAGGCGTGTGATAATGGTGGTATCACGTCTGATCAAATACAATTTACCTGCGCCCAAGTGAAGATTACTAATACAAATACAACATCACAAACCCACCCACAATCACAGAGTCGAGCCACACATTCTTCCTGGCCCTCTGCCCCACACTCTCAAGGTCACCCTAGCTCCCCTCCTTAACTCCAGTCTGTGAGCTACGCGCGTGCTGTGAGCTCCCTCAATGCTTTCTCGCCCTCTTACGCTAAACAATCGAGCACAAAACCGTGTACTTTCCATAATACAAACCCACAGCGTTAACCAAGACCCATGGCTCAATCCCTATCTTATGCCCAGAGTAGGAAGAAATTGTGCTTTTATTGCGCAAATTTGGGCAACACTTCCAATAAGTGTTACATAAGGGAAAGAGAAGCATCCCAATACGCACATGGTGAGAACCCATACTGTAGGACATGCAAGGTAGTCTCTCAAGTCTCTCATTGGACAAGCGAGTGCCCTGACTTAAAGGCTGTTGTCCCTGCATTCAAGAAATCTGTGTCGGGGGAAGATCTACGCCCCGATCAGGCCCGTGTAACGTAACATCACAACCCACAACTCTCCCCACCATTCAGATTAAAGCTGTTATGCGCCATCCAGATTCACTAATTTTTGGAATCTACAATACATGATGTTACAACCAATTTGCTTTTAACCTTAAAAGTGTTTCTGGAAATTCTATGCCAGTCAAAGGCCTAACATATTTGCCTCTGAAATTGCATTCCGAGCTGGATGTGATGTGGGAGAAATTCTACATTGTCTCAAACCTCAATATTCGTTCTGATTTGTTGCTTGGTTATGGTACAATACGTGATAGGAAAATGAAATGTTTCCTTATATGAATGGTGTACAAATAGACAATATTTTTGTTGAAGCGTGTGATATTCCAAGAAAGAAATTAGTTAAATTCAGCTCTAATTCCATTACATCGCGTCGTGCAAGAAATACACGTGCACCACTCCCTCCGTGGGGTCCCCGCTCACCGCGCTAGGTCGCCGCCGGCAACGCCGCTTTGCGAATGTACGGTAATTCAATTTCTTCAAAGAGAAGTTACATGTCAGACATTTTTATGGAGGGAAACGTAATTGTTGAACCGTATTCGGCTGTTAAGGTATGCGTGTGGGCGAACAATTTACATGCCAAGACAAATTCTATAATTCTATTGCCAGAGACTATAAATATTAAAGAGATGCATTTGACACAAGCGCTTCATCAAGTTGAAAATACGATTTTTTTTTAAACTCTACTGTTTAATACGAACAATGGGCTATTACAATTAACTTCCATTACAATACTCTGCGGTGCGGAAATATTTCCTTGCCTCTTTAAGGAAATACAATCCCTCCGTGTTGCTACGGTTAATACATCCTCGTGTGTACAGGATCGCATTGCGCGGATTTTAGAACAATTACAACCACTTGATTTTCCAGAAGCGCGGAGACATTTAGATGCATTATTACATGAATACCAGGAATCGGTACATTTAAAGAGCGACGAGATGGGTTTCACTGATATTCTCAAACATAAGATAATTTTAAAGGACAAGGACCAGGCACCGTCTTACCTACCGATGTATCGATTGTCTCGTAGTCGACGTGAACTGAGAAACATGTGCATGAATTATTACAAAATTATGTGATCCAGACTTCAACGTCTCTTTGGAGGTCCCCAATTTTTTGGGTACCGAAAAAGGCGAAAGGTGAGTTCAGGGTGGTAGTTGATTACCGAAAATTGAATTCACTCACAGAAACCAATAATTTTCATATGCCAACGATTCCGGATATTCTTAATAGCTTGGGAGCAAGCAATTAAGTTTTTTCTACACTAAATTTGTCATCAAATCAATTTAGACCCTGCATCATGTCACCTCACGGCATTCAATTCTCCGTCGGGTACTTACGAGTTTAAAAGGCTTCCACAAGGTTTGAAAAATTCTCCCGTGGTTTTCCAAAGGTTAATGTCCAATATATTAGCTGGTTTATTGGGTAATAATGTCTATGTGTATATAGGTGATATTATCATATTTTCCAAAGATATAAAGGAACATGTGGAGACCGTACGAAACAAATTCTCTAGATTGAAAGAAGCGGGATTGAAACTCAAAATTAGTAAATGCGAATTTTTTAAGAAGAATCTCACATTTTTGGGTCATAAAATATCACAAGAAGGCATCAATACCTCACCCGATTTAACTAACGCGATTAAAAATGTTCCCAGACCGAGTAACGTAAAATAACTTCGGCAATTACTCGGCCTCTCGGGTTATTATCGGTCTTTCATTATAAACTATGCGTCATTTGCGAAACGTTTGTACGAGCTCCTTAGGAAATGTGGTAAACTATCAATGGAAGTTAAATATTCTAAGCTATAATGAATCAAATAAAATCAATCTAAATTAAATTTACTCCATATTTAAACTGAATTCAATCTGAAACAAGCTAATTTATATCCAAAGGTCTCACATAATAATTTATATATAGGGTAAGGTTATAAGGGTTAATATTAGCCAGGAATTAACTCGCCAATAGTTCCACGTGGCAATGAGGCAAGGGAGACCGTTTTACCCAATATGGCGGACAATGGGGAGGCAAGACACCGGTCCTGAGACTCGAGTCAAGTGAAAGAAAGAATAAATTATTATATGGGAATGAACATGAATACTATGCTTATCTGTCAGCCAGTCATGGCGTCGATGAGAGCGTCGTGATGGTTTAGCTGTGTGTATTGCGGTCAGTATATTGTGATTAGAGGCACAAAAGCTCGATCAACTGAAGGCGAAAATTAGATGTTAACTGGTCGGTGTTAGTGGAGGCTCTAAGCTGTCTTCCTCAGAGGCACACCTTGCTGCCTTGGCAAACGCCCGGCGCCCATATTATCGTACCGTATCTATGTTGCTCAGTACGATAAATTAAATCATTATATACGATAAATTCATATATACTACATAAGACCATGTCAATATTGCTTAATAGCATATTAGGCCTTTTATAATCTTAACTTAATTACAATCTTATAATATACAATCTACTCGTCCTACGCCCTGCAGCGGGAATGACCGTGACATCACAGAGACGGACGGTATCACAAAAGAGTCATATCCTATCGTATTACACGATACACTCCCCCCACAAAAAATACCTGAACCCCACCTTAAACTAAAGTTGCCCAGAGGCTATCCTCTGACGCCACATATCAACGGCGCCAGCAGCAGCGCACCTGGGACGCGTCCCGGTCCGAGATTGATCACCATCAGTAAGAGGTGAATCGTTACCTTGAGAATCCTCGGACCCAGCAATAATAGGTGGAGTATCAGATTGCAATGCGGAATCGAGCTCCAAAGCGTACAATCGTGCAATAGGACGAACAGCAGTTCCAGTGGCTGTCTTCAATAGCGCTACCCGCTCTACAGAGTCTTCCCCCTTGTATACCTCCAACACGCGGCCCAATTTCCAGTATAAACGAGGACTATCTTCTTTAATTAAAACTACTTCACCAACAGTAGGTGCCGTCGGTCTACCAGAGGGTGGAACACTCCTTTCCCTCAATGCTAGCAGATATTCATTAATCCACCGTTTTCTATAATCTTCGATTACCCTCGATATATACTGGTATCTCTTAGACACCGCTGCCTCAGAGTACAACGAGGGATCCTCTAACTCTACTATGGATTGAAAATCAGATGGAAACGCAGTCAATGGTTTACCATATAGCAAGTGAGCTGGCATTAATGGTAGTGGTTCTTGCAGGTCGGTGTACACATATGTGAGTGGGCGATCATTCACGACTGCCTCTATCTCTGTGAAGACTGTCGTCAACTCACTCTTCTTTAATAGAGCACGTCCTACTACCGCTCTGAGTCCTGACTTTACTATGACGACACACCGTTCCCACATTCCACCAAACCAAGGTGCCTTAACTGGAATGAACCTCCATTCGCACTTCCTTTTTCCCAAAAAGGTGATGATCGTAGGATCACTGCTCATGTCCTTTAGATATTTTGATGCTTGGACATAAGTGGGAGCATTGTCGCTAAGAATGAGTTGAGGGAATGAACGACGGGCACAAAACCGTCTAAACGCCAGCATAAATTCTTCGTTAGACATATTATCACATAATTCTAGGTGTACCGCTCGAGACGTTGCACAGGTAAACAATAATATATAAACTTTCTCATGCTCTCTCGTCTTCAATGCACCTGTGTAATCTAACCCTACAGCTTGGAAAGGCTCTATGTGCTTTACACAGCATTCAGGTAGAGGTGGAGCTGGTCCAGTTGCATATGGTTTACCCTTTAGTCTCTGGCATATTACACACTTTCTTACTACGCGTCGAGCTACTTGTTGAACTCTGGGTATCCACCATGTGAGACGCAAATTTGATATAATATGACATACCCCGTAGTGTTTTACTTCCTTATGTGCACGTATGATCAGTAGATCAGTAACGTGATGTCTTGTTGGCATAAGTATAGGACGGTTTGTGCCGTCCGTTACACCCGACCACTTCAGGCGACCCTCACACCTGATGAGGTCATTATCTAGGTGCAACCTTAGTTGACGCACTAAATTAGGCATTATAGTCTTATTCGAGCTTTGCAAAGATTCTAATTCATTGGAAAAGGTTTCTGCTTGAACCCATTTGATCAAAGTTACTTCAACTGCTTTATATTCACGAGCATCAATGTTGTGACCCCTGTTGCAGAGTTGGCCCGTTAATTTAAGCTTGATATTGGATATATATCTCAACACCCAAGCTACAACTCTGACTAGTTTATTATAGTCACCGAATCTTGCCCACTCTATTATTGGACCCGGTGGCTCATTTGGTTGGGCTGTAACTGCCACTGTTTCCAGTGGCAGAAGTCCCTGACCTACAGCATGCCAAATCGGCCATTCATTTTCATGGGGCAGCCACTTTGGACCATGCCACCACAATTCGGACTTCACTAACTGGCTAGCCGTTATACCCCTAGTTATGAGATCACTAGGGTTGTCTTTTGTACTTACATAATGATAAGCAACGTCTGTCAATAGGGCTCTAATCTCATCTACCCTTCCTCACATAAACTGGCAGAGAATTCTTGCTATGTATCCAGTTGAGTGCGACCTGACTATCGCACCATACGTGAACGATTTCAATATTTAACTCACTCATATGCTGCGCGTACATGTTGCACCAGACGTGCTAATAGCAGCATGGCAGTCAATTCCATTTTAGGGATAGTAACCTTTTTAACCGGGGCTACTTTAGCCCGGGCGGTAACTAAATGTGCCCCAAATGAAGTAACGACATATATGGCTACCCTGTATGCCGTGGCGCTAGCATCGCAAAACGTGTGTAACGTAACGTCACCGAACACCGCCACTTTACGAGGTAAAGGTTTAGTACATAGGATGTCATACTCATTCAACAACAGTGTCCCTTGGTCATTCAGGTCCTCAGGCAAATTGTCATCCCATCCTATTTTACGTCTCCAAACTTCCTGCATTAGAATCCTAGCTCTTATGGTAACGGGTAATGCTAGACCCAAAGGATAAAAAAATTGCGCAACCATGCTCAACAGACTTCTTTTTGTGTGCGCTCCTGTCTGCTGAGCAAAATACCTTGTTTGAAACGTTAGTATGTCCTGTTTAATTTGCCAGATCATCCCCAAATCTCTGGACTTTTCCTGGTTATGAGATGCGGTACCGTCCACCTGTATCAAACTCTGAAGATCTTCACTATTAGTAACCCACTCGCGGAGAAATAAATGTGCTTCTGTAAACAATCTGCGTGCTTGCCAGTATGTATGTAACAAATCATCCTGACTATCGCTAGAACCCTGCAAATTGTCTATATACAACCCGCGAGATAGTTTACTTGTGTCCTCAAGAGTATATGATAGATGTTTTTTTTATTGTGGCATTCAACAAACACTGTGAACACGTAGCACCAAAGAGTATGACCCAAAAACGGTAGATGACGATCGGATTTCCAGAGTCGCTAATGTCTTTGAACCAAAGAAAGCGGGTAACATCTCTATCTTCCTCTTTTAGTTTGACCATCAAGAATGCTTTCTCGATGTCACTAGTAAATGCGTACTGCCCCAGCCTAAACCGCAATAGATGTTGGGACAGGTCCGACACCAGGGACGGACCTGTCAGCAGGCAGTCATTTTGACTGGGGTGTTGACCTTGGTGGGCAGAACAGTCATACACCACCCGTATTGGTGTGGTGACGCTGTCTTTCCTCACCCCATGATGGGCCAGATAGTGAACCCTACCTTTCTTAATCGGTTCCTTTACTTCGACTCTCTCAATAAAGCCCCTATCCTCATAGCTCCGAAATACATCGTCATACACCTGGCGTGTGCTCGGTACATTAGTTAATTTACGCTGTAATGCACGCAAGCGACCTAATGCCAAACCATAGTAGGTAGGCAGGCTTATCTCACTGTTCTTCCAGGGTAAACTAACCTTATATTGCTTGTCTGAGGCACAGTAGCTCACAGACTCGTCAAACCTTTTCAGCGCAATTTCCGAGTCATAATTAGTCTCCATAGGATTAATGCCTATGTGATCCAATCTCCACAGTCGTTCCAGGTCGAACTCGGCAGTCATTTTAGGGTCACTAGGTTGGGAATCCTCCCTTCCCAAATCCTCTGCCGCGGTTACATTCACTCTTAAAATCGAAACCGTGTCGACCAGGAAATTTGACTGTGTAGTATGCACCTTTCCGCTCATGCAATAGCCAAATTTAGTGGGGATTAAAATTACACCACACATCATTTTAAATCCACGGTATACTACATCATAATAATGATCCACACCAAGTAGAACATGCACCTCACTCTGATCTCCCATGGGATCTGACAAGTTAACCCCTTTGCTACGTAATGCGTGTTCCACTTTCTTCACTCCTACAGATACATATTCTGGTAGGGTGTCTACTACGATACATGTCATAAAGTACCTGTTTTTACGGTAGAAATATGAAATCTCCGCTATCTCGTAGTCCTGTGAAGCAGATACATATTCTGGTAGGGTGTCTACTACGATACATGTCATAAAGTACCTGTTTTTACGGTAGAAATATGAAATCTCCGCTATCTCGTAGTTCTGTGAAGCCCTGCAATCGAAGAGTCTCAGCCCCCACGCTTTGGTGCTTCAGTCCCATTAATACGGACCTCTTTATAAAGGAACGTTGAGACCCTTGATCTAGAAGTACCCGACAAACCTTGTTACTGTCATTACCTTCCATGGGAATCTGTATTGTGGGCAATATAGTGGTGTCTTGCGTGCTACCTAGTGTCAAAGTTGTAGTATCCTCTGGTTTGACGTCTTTGACTTTATCTGCTGTAGGACACAACTTGTGAAAGTGATGTCCTTTGCAGTGGCGACAGGGCCTTAAGTATGTAGGAGTACATTGTCCCTGCTTACCATGTTCCTTACTTAGACAACCTACACATATCTTCAAACTCTTTGCCTGTGCTAGTTTTGTCTCATTTGTTGGGTATTTTACACAGAAACTCCATTTATGTTTGGTATTGTTACATAACTTACATAGAATCTGAGCAGGTTTCTTATATGTACCCTCTTTCTTTCCTTTAGTCCCCACCATCATGCTTACAGTTCCCCTCATCTCCACATTCTCACTCCCTCCCGACACATACATTATCCCTTTGTTCAACTGTAGATTATTAATTTCTTTACTGAATTGAGTTTTGAACTCCCCCAGATCAAACGATCTAACCTTGTCAAGTATTGCCATAGGAAGCTTCTGACGTAAGATAATGACTATCATTTCCTGTGTGGTGAGCCCTAGGGTGTCTAGCGATCGAGTATGGCACTCCATATCTGCCCTAAACTTTGCTAACTCCTCAACCTTATACTGTGGTGTGGTTCTGCGAGCTTTAACAAGGCAACGACATGGGCCATCTTCAACTGCTCTTGATCCCCATATGTGGACTTTAATAATTGTACTGCCTCAAGATAACTATCACCTACTACTGCAAAACCCTCTATCAAATGTAAGGCCTCTCCTTCCATTTGTCCTTTCAGGTAGTGAAACTTGCATACATTATCCAAAGAGGATTCATGAACTGTAGACCGAAATATGTCCCAAAAAGCTAACCACTCAGTCAATTTTCCCCCAAATGTAGGAAGATTGAGCTTTGGGAGGTGCACAGTGTGTTTTGGGTCAACCCTTCTATGGGCCTTATTCTCGCCTCCCTTCTTACTTGCGACAGCACGCTGTAATATGTGCTTCGCTTTAAAGACAGGTTCATCATAGAGGGCGCGATTATCACACTCTGCAACTATCTCTTCCTCCTCTGTCATGCCTGCCATTATCACCTCACTCAGAGCCACAATACGACCGTGGGTAGCCTGGACATTGTCTAATCTAGCTTCTAATTCCTCGAGGTCAGCAGTAGTGATGAAAGTGTTGACATCTACAATTAGCCTATTTAATACTCCCCGAAGTCCCGCCCTCTGATTTTAAGGGGCTTTGCTCAGCACCCCACTAGACGGTGTCTCTTCCTGTTTTCTCATTTTGCATGTAAGCCTGTAGGCTATTTATCCAAAATGTTACAAATACAACGGCAAAATAGTAGTTTAGTTAAGAGATGACGACCGGCGGACTTCTATGTTATGGAAACAAAATAGTACACAAAATAGCAATACCTACTAAAGGGTCTTATTGAACAAGAAAAAAATGTTAGGTCAGGTCATATGTCTCAGGAAGTCTGAAATGAAAGAAAACATTATTGGGGGAAGATGATAGGTGGGATGCAGGATTTGGGCAGGTGCAACGATGTGACCCTGCATTCCGGCTCTGACCATCGCTTGGCTAGTTTATTATAGAGTTGTTCCTGCATCCTGTTGCATATCCCCTTGCTCATTGCCATAAAAAATCCCTTACTGGTAGCTAATTCCCGGATCTGGGCACCAATGTGGTAAACTATCAATGGAAGTTAAATATTCTAAGCTATAATGAATAAAATAAAATCAATCTAAATTAAATTTACTCCATATTTAAACTGAATACAATCTGAAACAAGCTAATTTATATCCAAAGGTCTCACATAATAATTTATATATAGGGTAAGGTTATAAGGGTTAATATTAGCCAGGAATTAACTCACCAATAGTTCCACGTGGCAATGAGGCAAGGGAGAACGTTTTACCCAATATGGCGGACAATGGGGAGGCAAGACACCGGTCCTGAGACTCGAGTCAAGTGAAAGAAAGAATAAATGATTATATGGGAATGAACATGAATACTATGCTTATCTGTCAGCCAGTCATGGCGTCGATGAGAGCGTCGTGATGGTTTAGCTGTGTGTATTGCGGTCAGTATATTGTGATTAGAGGCACAAAAGCTCGATCAACTGAAGGCGGAAATTAGATGTTAACTGGTCGGTGTTAGTGGAGGCTCTGAGCTGTCTTCCTCAGAGGCACACCTTGCTGCCTTGGCAAACGCCCGGCGCCTATATTATCGTACCGTATCTATGTTGCTCAGTACGATAAATTAAATCAATATATACGATAAATTCATATATACTACATAAGACCATGTCAATATTGCTTAATAGCATATTAGGACTTTTATAATCTTAACTTAATTACAATCTTATAATATACGATCTACTCGTCCTACGCCGTGCAGCGGGAACGACCGTGACGTCACAGAGACGGACGGTATCACAAAAGATACTTTATTTACTTGGAGTGATGCTCATGAAGATGCGATTAACAAACTCAAACATTGCCTAACAATCCGACCGATTTTAGCTTTTCCAGATTTTACAAGATAATTTATGATAAGCACAGACGCCTCCTACACCAGTTTAGGTGCCGCTGTAATGTAATACGATGAACGAGGAAAATTGAGACAGCTAGGTTATGCTAGTAGATCACTAAAACCGGCGGAAATGAACTATTGTGTTACGGACATTGAAGGTGCTGGCTTAATTTGGACGTTGGACATTTTCAGGGAAATTATTTTTTGTTACGATATAAAAGTGAGGACCGACCACAAACCTTTGCTAAATATATTCGATGATAAATTTTTATCTGATAGACGAGCAAGATGGAAATAATAACTGGCCTCATATAATCCCGCAATTATCTATGTACAAGGGAAAAGTAATGCTGCAGCCGATGCGCTATCAAGTAATCCGGTCTGTGCTATATCGGTGAACGCTACATTAAATAAACTGGATATTGCAAGTGAACAACGTAAGGATACATTTTGGAGTAATGTTTTTTTAAGCCTTGATTCTGGTGATCGTTCGGATCCCGACCTAATAGCTTTACATATGAACAATTTAGAATTGATGGACGAATGCCTATATAAACGCTCACGATTATCGGGTAGAAAAATGCCTAATTATAGGTTTGATTCCCGAAGGGAAGTAGAGAAAACCTAATATTTAGTAGGGCCCCGTAATCATTGACGACTTCGTCTATTAGTAATAATAGTCTCCATTCAATATCCCGTGCCAGCATTTTGAATAGCCCGCGCGGAAGTATCATGGAGTACTCGTCATAAGTGCACGCTTAATTCCCTTATGGGATCGTCATTTTGATTGGGTACCCTACAGAAAAAAAATCTGTAAAATATATAAAAGAAAAAATAACTTAATATCTGTTATCATATGACTTGCCATATGCGTGGATTTCTCATGTTTTGCTTCCCCGACACCAGGCCCTCTAGCGGCCATCTTCGTCCTTCATTGATAAACCAAGACTAAACTATAGAAATCAACGAATGGGAAGTGGGATGGTCGGGAGGGACAGTGTCGTCAATGATTACGGGGCCCTACTAAATATTAGGTTTTCTCTACTTCCCTTTGGGAATCAAACCTATAATTTAATAGGGCCCCTCCATCATTGACGACTTCGCCTGATTATCAAGACTGGAGGCGGGACATTCGTGACAATATCCTAACCTCAGGGAAGAAGAATTAAAGTTTTATTGTATGCAAACAATATATAAAAAAGTATAAAAGATTTGCAAGCAGTGCGTGACATGAAGAAACTGCTTGCTCATGGTCAGATCTTTACATTAGATCGTATGCATGATAAAGTGGGACACCCATGTGTTCCCTAGAACTATAACTCTGCAGTAGTTTTTCGTTCTAATCCTAAAATTATTTGTACAGTAAATATATTTGTACAATTTGGTAAAAATCATACATAGTTGCAACTATGCTAGATATCTTCTAGAATTAACATAACAAATAATACTGGACTGTAGAACCCGTCCTATCACAGCTCGTGATTCATCACAATCTCCAGAGACACAGTGGGGATATGGACTATTCCGCACCCCCCCCCCCTTTTATTAACAACAAAACATTACATAATAGAACATTACCTACTATACCCGTTGACATAAAGCTACACAGGTACGCTTTGGCTTATCTAGAGCGACAGACAGGTAGCGTGTTAGGAACGTATGATTGGAAGCCCATAATTGAGTATTAGCAATGTCTTCTACTGAAAAATTTTGGAGAAATCTGAGAGAGACTGCCCATTTCCTGATATCGTGAGCCCTGCCTATCACGCCGGGATTACTTTCCCTAATAACGTCCACAAGCAAGGAAGCTAACTTTCGTTTCGTAACACGCCTACCTATCTAGTTGACCCATAGTGCACCTGGTTGGCGAGGATGCGCAGCCCTCATAAACTTTGTGAGTGCTTGCACAGGACATAATAGGTGATGAGTAAGGCCCCTCTTTAAAGCCGGGACAGAAAATTCAGAATATACATGGTCAGAATGTTCGTTCTTAGCAATAAATGTGGGAGACGGCGCGGTTTGAACTTGATCGTGCAATCTCCCAAACCTAAGGCAATTAGGTTCGTTGCTCATCGCCGCCAGCTCAGACACCCTGTTTCCGGTGGCTAGAGCCATGAGGAATACAGCCTTTTTCAAAAGTGAATAAAAATCCGGCGCATTATTATATTTGCGCGATTGAAGTACCGATAAGGCTTTGTCAAGTGACCAGGTGGGCATGAGCTGACGGGGTGGTGGGCGAAGCTTGAAACACGCCCTCATAAACCCTTTCTCCTCCGCCTGCGGTATGGAAAGGCCAGTAAGATCAAAAAGGGGGATTCTAATGGCAGACAAATGATTTTTTAAAGTGGTTACTGAAAAAAAAATCTGTTCGAATAGATAGTCTAAATATTTGAAAATTAAAGCTCCTGAGGCAGTCGTTTGCCCTGACTCTACAATCCAGGTTGTGAAGGTTTTCCAATGGGATTGATATTGTCTCCTGGTAGACAGAGTGTACTGGTTCATTAATTTATTAGTGACACTTTCTCCAAATTGAGCTAACCATTTGGCATAGTAAATATCCATAAGGCAAAACTGAGCGAGGTCCGAAGGTTGCCAATTGTTTCCAAGTGGAAAGCGGAGACCGGGAGGGACACCGGGTTCCTGCACCACTGTTGCAATTGGTGGTACCATACCTGGGCTGGCCATAGCGGCGCGATGATCGAGACTAGGCCCCGGTAACCCCTCAGCTTGTGAATTATTTTGCACATTAGCACAGAATCTGGTGGAGGAAACAGATAGATTGACATCCACCTGTTCCAATCTACCAACAATGCATCGGGTCCCCCCGCCGGGGTTACCCCTTGACGAGTGAGGAAGAGGGGGATTCTGTGGTTCTCTGTGGATGCAAACAGGTCCACTTGTGGACGGTATGGCTTTGCAATCATCTTGTCGAAGATGGCCTGTCTGATTGTCCATTCTACTAGAGTGCTCCGCCGGCGAGAGAGAGCGTCTGCCCAGACGTTCGCCACGCCGGGGAGATATGTTGCATGCAGGAAAAGGCCTAGCGATTCGGCCAGGGCAAAAATATGTTCGGAAACCTTCAGCAACTCTCGCGACCTCACTGAGCCCTGTTTCTGAATACAATAAACTGCAGTTTGGTTGTCCATTCGAAACGCTATTGATTTGTTTTTCAAAGTCGTGCCGTGAGTTTGGAGAAATATGAGAGGGACTAAAAGCTCTTGCTTGTTGATATGTGACTGATTGTCGTCTGACCAGGTGCCTTGACCTTGATGGCCCAGGTTTGACTGATAGCCCCATCCTAGTGCCCCTGAGGCGTCTGTGTCTACCCATACCGTAGGAGGGGGAGAAACACATGTTGTGATAGAGTAGAGGACTTCTTGCTTGGCCCAGACCGAGAGTAAGCTGTGGAATAATGGAGGAATTGGCCATAATTTCTTCTCCGGCGAGAGAGGGAAAACTTTGTTGCCTTCCAGGATTAATCGTTTAACTTTCAACCGGCCCAACTTCACAGTTAATTGTATCCAGTTGAGAGAACCGATCAGGGAATCCCACATCTTCCTGGTCGTATCCAGACTGTGGAGAAAACGGAACAGTTTCCTGTGAAATCTGTCTCGGTAGTCCACACTCTGAGTAAGAGTCAGATTGGCGGTGTCCCAGACCAGGCCTATCCACTGAATAGTCCTTGTGGGGACAAGGAGAGACTTCGCCAAGTTCACCTTGAACCCCAGGGTTTGTACATGAGCTAACACTTGGCTTACATGATCTTGACATAATTCCATAGAGTTCGCCACTACCAGCCAGTCGTCTAGATACCAAAACACCTGTATGCCCCGGACTAATAGGGGCAAAAGGGCTTGCTGGACAAGTTTTGTGAAAATTCTCGGTGCCAGGTTCAACCCGAACGGCATTCTCTGGAAGACGTAAGTCTCTTGCTTGACCCTCAGAGCGAGGAATTTTTGGAACCGCTTGTTTATAGGGACATGCCAGTAGGCATCCTTGAGATCGATTGAGCACATCCAACCTTGCGGCGGAAACGCGAGTCTGAGTTGCTGAACTGTAAGCATCCTGAAGGGTGAATTCTCTATAAATGTGTTCAGTTGCGAGAAATCTAGAACTGGTCGCATCTGCACACTGTCCCTTTTTGGCACTAAGAAGAGTCTTGAGGTGAATATTTAGGTGATTGCAATTGACCGGGATAAGGACATGTTTGGCAATAATTTCCTGGAATAGTCTCCTCCTCCTGAGACACATTGTTGTATTCCCGCGGCTGATGCAGTTGAGGCCGCCGGCGCCACCGCCACCGCCAGGTGATTCATTTGCTCACTACTTTCCTGGCCCAAGTTCTCTTGGGCCAGGCCGAGCGGAATGAACGAAACGAACCCAGGTGCAACCCGGGCCCGTCCTTCAAGGCAACTCTCAAATCCTGTGTCCTTAAGCACGGTACTGGGAGGCTGAGAGTATGGGTGGCTAGTTTTTTGGAGGGGGAGGTGGGTTGGTATCTGATGCCTGGCTAGGTTTGGCTGATGCTTGCCCCTGACTAACCTTCTGTGGGGCTTTACCTTTATACCCAGAGTATTTACCTTGTTTGGACTTGTGCAGATTACCTCCCTGCTGAGGAGGGGGTCTGGGGTCCCTTGGTGACTGTTTAGCTTGTGGCTGGTTTGGCTTGTTACCGCCCTTTGATTTATGAAAGGGCTTCTTAGCAGGGTCCTTCCGGGCTTGGGAGGTAACCTGCTTCCAACCATTAACCATATTAAACACTAGACTCCAGGTTTCTGAGTTAAGTAGAGTGGCCGTAAGGACCGGCGAGAGAGTTACCCGGCGACCTATGTCCGCCGGCAACTTCCTGACCAGATGGACTCTCAGATCTTGGCGGGCTCGAACCGCTTACATGATCGCAATTCTGATGTCTCCTAAAGACTGAATGGAATTTTGTAGTAAGAGTCTCCTAGACAATTCAGTAGCTTTCCTAATTTGGGGGTCAGCTATGGCTGAAATAGTACGTGAAAGGGAGGCCACGATCTGGTGACTAATTAATTACTGAGAGAACATCCGGTAGGCCTTATTTCTTAACTTGAAATCTCTTTCGAGGTGAGCAGCAGGGGGAGTAGAGAAAGGTTCATCAAGGGAGTGCAAGGAAACTTTGGATGCCACAAGAAAGGCAAGTAAATCTGAGGACACTCCTTCTGCTTTGGCTACCGGCAAGGAAAAGTAAGCATGATTTTCTTGGGGAACCTGATGTGAAGACTTTGAAGTAATTATAGCAGCAAAGAATTAATTGTAGCAGCAAAAACCTGAGCCTCTATCTCCCAATCTACCCAGGGGCCTAACCCCACCTGCCCCATCTGCAGTACTGGTGTATGCGTATGGTCTAGGACCGGAATTGTAGCCAATTCCGGCGTGAGAGCATTCAAAGCTTTGACATCGTTGATGCCATCAGCTTTTGACCAGTCCGCAAACAGTCGTGCAGAGGCGGCGGGAGGGATTGCCGGGGCAGCTGTATACACAAAATAATCTGGGTTGTAAGAACTTGGTACAGCCTTAATTGACACATCCACCACTCTCCCTGCCTCATCTTTCGCCCTTAAATTTCTACTCTTATTAATTTCAATATACCACCCGCCGGGGACTGGCAGTTCCCCTGACACGGAAGGTTGAGCTAGATGAGGGTTCTCTGGTGTCACAGGGACCCAAGAACAATCAGGGCCATAGAGGAGGGGCATGGGGCCCTTCTTCATAGGTGCCTTATCTAAGGGAGGGGGAGGGATATCGGCAATAACCCTTAGACTGGAGGTAGTCAGCGTCGCCAGCACTGTAGTGCCTGGAGCCGCCGCCACCACCGGGGTAGGAATTGATGGAAGAAAACCTGGGGGATCTAGAGGCCTTATGACAGAAGGACTAGGGGCCACTGCTGGTTGAGAAACCGGGGGGTCAGAGGAGGCAGGGAGTTGATAATGTTGCATAACCTTGTGCAATAAATCACTTATCTGATCTGAAGTAACACACTTACTGTGGGAGTCCCTGGATGAATGGGAACTAGCTTCAGAATCCTCACCTGTGAGTGACTGGGGAGCCGGGGAGAACATAACTTCCTCCGGCTCCCCACTCAATCCGGATTCTCCTGTTGTAGGCTACCTCTAATTCACGATCCGCCGGGGCCACATTAAATCTGGAACCGATGATGGCAACATGTCTATGTTACCGTCCTCAGTTCTTTCCTGATTGACGTTAAAAAGAGGTTGAGATGATTCAGACTGACGCCAGTAACTCCCTGCCACAAAGGGCTGGGAGTCTGGAATCACTTGCGAGTTCACTTGTGACCCCGACGGATATGCCCTCTACTGGTCGGCCAGCACCCTACTCGGGCCTGTTGACCGAACACTACGGGGTACATAATTCAATTAGGTATGGCAAAGGTAACATTGGTAGGCACACTCAAGGATTGTTCATGACTAGGTGTGGATTCCAGTACATCTGTCCCTACTTCTGAGTCCCCAGATTCACGTTGAGGCGTGTCAGAGGTAGGGGTAGGGGGCGGTGGCTGAGGGGTATCCCTCCGGCTGCCGCTGCTTGCCTGACTCGTCGCTCCCCCAGAGTCTTCTCTCCGGCGTTTGGTGGACTGGGAAGACTCTGTGGAAGAGTGTCTAGACAGTTTGCGGGGGGATCTAGATCTTGACCTCGACTTCCGCCTTGGAGAGGGTAATCGTCTCCTCTTGGCACGGTCGGAGGGGGGAACCTCGGTGACATCACTCTCACTGCTACTACTCACTACCTCTTTGCTGAGGGCTTTCGACTTGAATTTGGGTCTGACAGATTTAGAGGAACCAGGTTTCACAAGGGGTGACTTTATAATAAGTTGTTCCCATAGAACTTCATCATCACAGTGAAGTGCCTTATGGGCCGTGTCTTTGTCATAATAATTAAATGTAGCCTTAATCTCTTGTAAGGCCGCTAGACACGATAAGTCTTTAATAGTAACTAACGCGGTTTTCAAATCAGAGCAAATTGAACAGCGTTTAGATAACCACAAGCCTCTAGAACGATCCAAGCACTTTGCGCATTTAATGCATAGTTTGTGAGCGAAAATAGGCAACAGAGAGCAGGTAGGAGTAATGCATAGTTCAAACCTCGGCATGGTGCCAAACCCCCCCCCCCCCCCCCGCCGGGATCAGCCGCCCAAACTCCGCCGGAGTAGCAGTCTCAGGAGCCTGGAAATAACAAAATTCCAGGAATCAATGCTCATAAGGATAACCTGCGAGGTGTTACACATCCTAACTCGAGTCCGCCGGAAAATTAGCTATAGTGCACCACAACTCTAACCTTCCACTGGACTCGTCTAAGCTGATTTTTAACTACTTACCTGTGACAGTCCCTTGACCTTTTAGTGTCTGATTATTAATAAAAAAGTTTGCAAAACTAATCTTTTCACTCTTGTACACTCTACTTGTGGCGCCGCAGGGCGAGAAAGTAACCGTATAACTGGGTCAGTCAGGGCGAGTTAACTCGGCGGGCCGAGTTCGCAGCCCCCTTAGGAATGCAGTTCCGCCGGGAGAATGTGGTTCAGCCAAACCACGCCGGGATCTTTTGATTGTTCCTACCCGTTTTTAAGACGGATAACCTGGGCCCACCGCACGGAGCCGCCGGAAAAAACAAACAAACTCAGGAGAATGGAGCTAAGGCACAGCTCCACTAACCCACATCCCACACATAACACATCATAAAATATATAGGGACGTCTCCCTTACCCCAAAACATGCCAACACACATGTTAAATCACTAGGGGTAAACATAGGCATATAATAACAATACAGAAAATTTAGCATCCTAAATTACCTGAAGCCTACGCCGGAGACCCCTACTAAGGCTGACCACGAGGTACGAAGAACATCACAGGTAGACGACGCTCCGAAGACCCAGCAACAGCACCCAGATGAGGGAGGCCCACCCAAGGGGCCCAAAGCAAAACACGAACTCTAGAAGGTGGAGCACCACGTGCAGACACCCTTAAACCAGAGCATTTGCTAATATATGAATAATATGACATATACTTTCCTCAATACTGACAGTCTGTATCATGCCTTGTAGAGTGGTAGCCTCCTAGCTAAGTAATCACAAAAGCTATAGGCGTAACACAACAAATAACACACACGGTACGACGATCCTGGGACACGTAGACGCCTGTTACAAAAGTACCCTATTTTTACACACACTTCCTGTGGACATACCAATCTGGCAGCTGTGCTAGCTAATCTAAACGTTGTTACTACAACACAGATGTATACAAATGAGTAAGGACTCACTAGAAGCTCTGGAACATCGAATGAAGCGGAGCGCAGCGCAAGCCTTGTTAACAGTGTGGCCGCGGAAGTTGGAAAGACGAAGATGGCTGCTAGAGGGCCTGGTGTCGGGGAAGCAAAACATGAGAAATCCACGCATATGGCAAGTCATATGATAACAGATATTATTATTTTGTTTTTGTTTTTTATTTTACGGATTTTTTTGTTGTAGGGTACCCGATGAAAATGACGATCCCATAAGGGAATTAAGCGTGCACTTATGACGAGTACTCCATGATACTTCCGCGCGGGCTATTCAAAATGCTGGTGCGGGATGTTGAATGGAGACTATTATTACTAATAGGCGAAGTCGTCAATGATGGAGGGGCCCTATTAAATAGAGAGGTTTTACTATTGGTCGTTCCAGATTCACGAGTCGATACTATTATAGGTTTGACTCCTGCAAGGAGATAAAGAAAACCTAATATTTAGTAGTGGCCCCGTAATCATTGACGATTATGCCTATTACATAAGGCTACCTCTTCAAACGCTCATAAGCGTAGTTTGAATCTACCGCCGCAGAGCTCCGAGGACCTTCATCATAAGCACACGCAAAATCACTCATGGTTCGTCTTTATGATTGGGTTCTCACTACGAAAAAACTTTGTAACAAATAAAAAATAAAAATAAAATAAGAATAACTATTCATAAGCTTTCCATATTCCGTGGATGTACTTCTGTGGATTCTTGGACCAGACGCTGACTAGCGCATTTTTCTGCCTTCACTGACATATCAAGTATAACAAAATCCTTAATACATCAACGAATGGGAAGGGGATGGTCGGGAGGGCCCCAGTCGTCAATGATTACGGGGCCACTACTAAATATTAGGTTTTCTTTATCTCCTTGCAGGAGTCAAACCTATAATTTATTAGTGGCCCCTCCATCATTGACGATTATGCCTGATATCTAAGACTGGAGGGGGACATTCGTAATCATATCATAACCATTGCAAATAGAATAGGCAGATAATCAAACAACCACATAGTATTCTTACTTTGTAAAAATTATATATTTATGTATAAACTTTATACAACATATAAAAAGGGGTACAAGCAGGGGAGTGCTTAAAGAAGCATGCTTGAGGAAAAAAGGTAACTATGAGAATCTGTTCACAGATCTGAAAGTTAAAGGCACCCCACTTAAATTAAGTGGTGAAAAATAATACTTTATGTTTACATGTGCACATATAAACCCCATTATTCTAATGTGTATATTCCTTAAAATTAGACACAACAAATAGAATCAATTCTTGTACTATCACAGATGTACTTACTAAAATGCTACTCGTAGTTGCAACTACCGAGAACTCTTAAAATTAAATTGCTTCAACAGTGTAACCCACTTAGAGAAACAATTGTTGTACCATCCATTGTACCTCAACATTTCCCGTAGTCATTACTACAGAGAAATTTTAATCACAACACTTATACATTGTATCACAGCTCGTATACTCTGTACATATCCTCCGGCGGGTTCTAGGGTGTCTTATGTTTCACTGACTGCACCCCCCCCTCCCCTCTTTCTTAACCTAAACAATTAGTGACTTAGAGACCCATCTAGACCCTTTGCCGTAAAGCTACACATGGCATTGATGGTTTGTCTAGTGCTACCGACAGGTATCGAGTCAAAAACGTATGATTTGAAGCCCATAGTTTAGTAGTAGCTATGTCTTCAACAGAATGTTTTTTGAGAAAACGTAAAGATACTGCCCATTTGCGTAAATCGTGGGCCCTACCCACTACGCCGGGATTACTCTCTTTAATGACTTCTACTAGCAGAGAAGCCATTTTACGTTTCATTAATCTTTTACCTGTACTCGATACCCATAAAGCACCTTGTTGGTTAAGAGGTGCCACTCTCATATATTTGGTTAAAGCTTGTACAGGACACAAATTATGGTGCACTTTACCCCGTTTCAACGCCGACACCGTGAACTCTGAGAAAACATGTTCACTATGTTCATTCTTGGCAATGAACCCTGGGGAAGGTGCAATATGAATGCAATCATTTAGTCTACCAAACCTTATGCAATTAGGGGTGTTGCTCATCGCCGCCAGCTCAGACACCCTGTTACCAGTTGCCAAAGCCATAAGGAACACAGCCTTTTTTAATAGCAATTCAAAATTTGCCGTATTCTGATACAGACGGGAATGAAGCAAAGCTAACGCTTTGTCAAGAGACCAGGTAGGCATAAGCTGACGGGGAGGTGGGCGGAGTTTGAAGCATGCTCTCATGAAACCTGTTTCTTCCGCTTGTGGTATGGTTAGACCTGTAAGGTCAAAGAATGGCACCCTGATAGCTGTTAAGTGATTTTTTAGAGTCACTACAGATAGACGTTTCTGTTCAAACAAATAGTTTAAATAATTAAAAACTAATGCCACCGAAGGTACTGTCTGTTCTGTTCTAACTATCCAAGAAGTAAAGGACTGCCAATGAGATTGATATTGCCTCTTGGTAGATTGTGTGTACTGATTCATAAATTTATCTGTCACGTTTCTACCATACGGCATTAGCCACTTGGCCTCCTGAATGTCCACAATGCAAAAGTCAGCGAGATCTCTAGGTTGCCAATCGTGTCTAAGTGGAAATACCCGACCGGGAGCGACACTGGGTTCGGGCACCACGTTCTCAATTGCTGGTACCACAACTGCGCCGGCCACAGGGGCGCGATTAACGAGACTACGCCTCGATAATCCTGTAGTTTGTTGACTACGTGGCACATTAGAGAAGCGTCTGGTGGCGGAAACAGATAAATGGAACTCCACATGTTCCAATCCGTCACCAATGCGTCGGGCCACCCCGCCGGCGTTGTGAGGTACCGAGGGAGTTTGTGATTCTCCTCTGACGCAAACAGATCCACTTGTGGACGGTAAGGCTCTGCAATCATTTGATCGAAAATGTTCTGCTTGAGTGCCCACTCTACCGTTGTGCTCTGTCTCCGAGACAGAGCGTCTGCCCAGACGTTTGCTACGCCTGGAAGATATGATGCATGAAGTTGAATGTTCAGCTTGTCGGCTAGAACAAAAATCTTTTCTGACACGTCTAGCAACTTCCGAGACCTCGTTGACCCTTGTTTCTGAATGCAGTGAACTGCATTGAGATTGTCCATCCTGAAGGCCACCGATTTTTCCCGTAAAGTAGAGCTGTGAACTTGAAGGAAATACAAGGGGACTAGTAACTCTTTTACATTTATGTGGGAGGTTTCTGAATGGGACCAAAGCCCTTGACCCTGATGCCCGAGGTTTGACTGAAAGCCCCAACCTATCGTCCCTGACGCATCCGTGTCCACCCATACCGTCGGCGGAGGAGAGGTCCATGACATGACTGAGTGCAACATTTCCCTCTTCGCCCAGACCGCTAGTAAGCTGTGTATTAATGTTGGGATAGGCCATAACGTTCCCGCCGGTAATAGTGGGAAATATTTGTTGCCCTCCAAGATTAAACGTTTGACTTTCAACCGGCCCAACTTCACAGTTAGTTGAACCCAGTTGAGAGAACCGACTAGAGATTCCCAGAGTCTCCGTGTCGTAGTCTGACTGTGGAGAAACATAAACATTTTTTTGCAAAATCTGTTTCGATTGTCCACACTCTGACTCAGAGTGAGAGATGCTGTGTCCCAGACCAGCCCTATCCACTGAATTACTCGTGAGGGAACAAGGTTTGACTTTACTAAGTTGACCTTGAATCCTAGAGATTTGACATGGTTTAACGTAATGTTGACATGAGTGTTGCATAACTTTTCTGTCTCTGCCACCACCAGCCAGTCATCCAGATACCACAAGATCCTGATCCCCTGTTCTAAAATGGGCATCAGGGCTTGCCGGACTAATTTTGTGAATATGCGTGGCGCTAGGTTCAATCCAAACGGCATCCTTTGAAAGACATAAGTCTGATGCATTATTCTTAACGCCAGAAATGTTTGAAATCTCTTGTTTACCGGGACGTGCCAATACGCGTCTGTCAGGTCTAATGAACACATCCACCCTCCCGGCGGAAGTGTTAGCCTGATTTGATTCACTGTCAGCATCCTGAAGGACACATTGTGAATGTGGAGATTCAAATGAGACAAGTCTACGACCGGTCTCATCTGAATACTGTCCCTTTTTGGTACTAGAAATAGTTTGGATGTAAACACCGGGTAAGTCGGGGGGACTGGGATAATGACACTCTTGGTAATCATCTCCTGAACTAGTGAAACTAAAGAAACTAAAGAAACATGATTTGCCTTTGTCGGCTGACGTAAGCGAGGTCGCCGGAGCCACTGCCAAGTGATGCCTTTGCGTACCACAGTCCTCGCCCATGTTCTTAATGGCCATGCTTGATGACACGCCCGGAATGACCCAGTTAGCAGACTGGGGTTCGCCGGCTGGACTACCCTCTGTTCCAACACGCCTTTGACTGGCCCCGGGAGTGAGAGAGACCTTAGTTTTTTGCTGGTAGTGGTGTACCCTTGGACGACTGGCCGGGTTTGGCTGGAGGTGGGCCCTGACCTGGTCGTTGGTGAAACCTGTGGCCTTTACCTGAGATTTTACCCTGTTTATACCTGAACTGAGCCTGACCCTGGGTGGAAGGGGACTTTGGCTGATGAAAAGGCTTAGACCCACTAGCTTGAGCTTTCGAAACTGGTTTGGGCTTAGGGAAAGTGAAGGTAGGCTTCTTAGGTTGAGAGGGACTTTGTTTGAATGCTTGTGCCATATTGAAAACAGTCTTCCAATCTGCTGGGGAAATCAAAGAAGGAGTTAGAACTGGAGACAGAACTACTTGGCTTGCAATACGGTCAGGAAGTTTCTTCACTAAGAACATCCTCAGATCCTGCCTTGCTCGAACTGCCTCTAATAAGGCTGTCCGAATATCTCCTAAAGACTGAATGGAAGTTTGGAGGAGCAAGCGCCGGGAAAGTTCAATGGCCTTCCTGACTTCCGCAGCTTCTATCGCCTGAGAAGAGCGTAACATAGACTTTGTTCCTTGCTGGGTAACAATATATTGCGAAAACAGTCTAAACGCTTTTCCTCTTAACCTAAACTCGCGGTCTAGGTGAGCTGGGGAAGGCGTGCTAAAAGGATCTTTTAATTCGCACAAATTGATTTTAGGGGCAGCCAAGAAATCAAACAAAGCAGATGGGACTCCTCCGGCACTAAAAATCGGAAGAGAGAACCAAGTATGGTTTTCTTGAGGGATTTGGTGAGAAGATTTTGAAGTGAAAGTAGTGGCAAAATTTTGAGCCTCTGTTTCCCATTCCACCCAAGGTCCCGTACCCAACTGCCCCACCTGCAAGACTGGATTAGAGGCTGAGTCTGTGATCGGAAACATATCCAACTCCGGCGTCAAAGCAGAAAGTGCCTTGATGTCGTTAAAGCCATCATTCTTAGTCCAGTCAGAAAATAGCTTTGAAGCTGAGGCAGGGGGTAGGGTTGGTGTTGATGCATACACAAAAAAGTCATGGTTATAAATTGCCTTGGATTACCCACTCATGTGGTACAGGGAGCTCCCCCGAAATAGTAGCTTGTGCTGCCTCTGGCTTAGTTGGTAACATTGCTACCCATGACTCATCAGGCCCGTATAAAAGAGGCATAGCTCCTTTTTTGACTGGTGACTTGTCTAAAGGGGGGGGGGGGGAGTTATGTCTGATATGACTCGCACATTGGAAGTAGTGAGAGCTGCTGTGCCTGGCACATTGGAAATTGGATCTGACACAAGAGGAGGGTTAGGTATTTTAGCTAAAGCAATGGATGTAGCCAGAGGTCGCACATTCGTCGACGTCGCGGGAGCTCCCATACCAACTGTAGGAGTTTCCGGCGTAGGGCCAAAGAACTTATTAAGTGCATTTAATAGTAATCCATCAATCTCTTCTGTAGTTACACCCTCGTCGCCGTTGCCGAGGGTGACGGTGAGCGAGGCCTCTTAGATTTGCCGGGGGAGGGTGTGGTAACCTGTCCCCACCCAGTCTCTGAGGTCTTACGTGCACTTATCTTACACTTAGGGGGGGCATGTTTGATAATTAAAAGCTCCCAAAGCTCAAGGTTATCACATTGCAATGCTTTATGTGCTACATTCGTTGAATAAGTAGCGAGAAGTTGTTTCACTTCTTGCAAAGCCACCGCCGCAGTATTATCGTTTTGAATTAAAACTTTAACACTTAAGAGGTTACAAATAGTGCAATTCTTTGTCACCCATATCCCCCGTGACCGATCGAGGCATTTAACACATTTAATGCAAAGCTTGTGTGCAAAAATAGGGATACCTGAGCATAACGGCATTGAACATAAAGCAATGAGAGGTTCTAGTGCCGACATGACAGAGACTGGTGGAAATCTACCCCACCCCCGGGATCTACCTGGTCATCTAGCGCCACGCCGGTACTCCGCCCTGGAAAGAGAAAATTTCCAGGAATTAATGCTCATCAGGTTACCCCAAAATGTTTCAAAAACATGTGTCACAAAACCGCTGGTCAACGAACCGTAGCCCTCAACCACTACTTTTCGTTTTCCTTTAGTTTTATATTAAAGATTTCAGCATATCTTTACCTGTCCAAAAGATTTAAGCATATCTTCTGAATCTTCATAAAGATGAAGCATATCTTTATTAATGATGAAGTCTTTCAAGTATCCCTTTACATCTGAAACACTAGTAAGATTCAGGCATCTTTTTATCCCATAAAAAGTCTAAGCCTATCTTAATCTCTAATCCGACTTCTCCCAGAAGCCCTCATAGATCACCGTCTTGAAGGCCGTGATACCCTATTGTATCAATCAATTGTTTGGCAAACCATAGCGAATTGCAAATCCGTTAATATAACCACCCGAAGGTACAACCGCCGGGTTTTATATTAAATGTCAAACCAATTGTACCTGCCCCAGACCTCTTTGTAAAAAGGTCGCTGGGAGGGAAAGACCAAACAAACAAACAGCATTGTTTCAATGGCTTTGAAAAGCCGAGAAAACCATATCCAACAGGTGTCAGAATGATCACCTAGAAAAATGTGTGGAGCCCACCTCGCCGGGAAAAACACAGGAAGCCTGATCACAGGCTCGACCACAGAGAACGCAGTTTCTGATGAGCCCTCAAGCTATCAAACTCGCCGGGGTAACTACCGATTTTAACCAACTTGACTAAAACCCGGTAAACAAAACGGCTTTCTCGGAGCAATCGAGAAAAACCGCCGAAAAGGCAACCCACACCAATCAGAACGCAATCTGATAAACATAATCAGACACACAGTCCGAAGCTCCTGGATCAGCCAATCACAACTAATCCAGGACACACATGACACATGAATAATTTTTTTATCATAACAAACAATTAAAACACTTGCATATGTGAAAAAACTACGAGTGGCTGGCAAGGCCTGGTGAAAACGGAATAAACACTTAATGACGTCGAAACACAATCGAAAAGCACTCCATCCCACCAAAACTGGAACAGCCGCCACATCAACATCGTAGAAAAAACCCGGGTAAGGGTAACACTGACTCGGGACCCAGAAAGAACTCCACTACGTGAAGAAAAATACACCAGGAACGTCAGTACAAAACAAAATAGGCTACTCCATCTGAAAGATAGCTAGAAGCCCGACATTGCGTAGTTAAAGCCTCCTAACAAGCTAGGACTAAAGATGGCTAAACACGAAAAAACGTTTCAGAGCGTCCTCAACTCGGCCACGAGGGTCCGTCCGAAATAGACACCCCAACAAATACGACCCAAAATACACTTGTTCTGCGAGAAAACCACCCATGACACCCCTGCTAAGCTAATCCTAACCTTACTCAAGACATCCCAGAGTAAACAAATGAGAAAAAACTCACTAGGGACGCAAGAATGCGGAATCAAAGCGGAGCACTGTGGGGGACACGTCCGGGTGGGATGAGCGCAGAGCAAGGAAGGCGGAAAAATGCGCTAGTCAGCGTCTGCTCCAAGAATCAACAGAAGTAGATCCACGGAATATGGAAAGCTTATGAATAGTTATTCTTATTTTATTTTTATTTTTTATTTTTTACGAAGTTTTTTCGTAGTGAGAACCCAATCATAAAGACGAACCATGAGTGATTTTGCGTGTGCTTATGATGAAGGTCCTCGGAGCTCTGCGGCGGTAGATTCAAACTACGCTTATGAGCGTTTGAAGAGGTAGCCTTATGTAATAGGCATAATCGTCAATGATGGAGGGGCCACTAATAAATACTGCAATTTATACACGGTCATATTTCTATTGGCCATCCTGGCAAAGATCGTGCGTTGAGACAAGCCCAGCGATCATACTATTGGCGTACTATGAAACGTGACATTGATAATTTTATTGACGTATGTACTATTTGCGCGAAAATAAAACCCAAGTTAAATTCATCCGTTTCAATCGGTGAATATCTTATATGTTATGCCACGTTTTCAAGAAACGTGAGACAGTCTGATTGCGATTCCCAACTTAAGGATCAGCGTTTATCGTCAACTTAGGTACCTCTCCACTGGGTGAGGACTGGCCTTAAATCTCTTAATCAACACACTAGTAATAACTTTTATAAGCAACGGACACAAAACACATAGTTATAGGATATATAGGTTTTATTCCTTAACTGATAGGGTACAATCTCAATATATCATACCTTTAACTTGAGTGTCTTCATGTCTTTGGATGGGTTTTTTTCTCCTAATGGGTTGGCGAATGGGAGGCCCTACAGTATGAATGGGATGGTTTAAAACTTGAGTCTTCCCTACGTCCCTGGCTGAAGTGGCAAAGATGTCTTGGTAAGAAGTCATTAGTCTTTGTAAGTCCTCTTTTTGTTAGCAGGTTAAATGTTGGGGTATGTCAGGGAAATTTGGTGCTGGAGGGGAAACTTCTTCATCTAAAGGTAATAGCTCTTCGTCATGAGGTTCTAGTTCCCCTAGTAGTCAGGTCAATTTATGACAAACAACCACCCAACCCACAACAAATTGCAACAAAAGGTTTCCCAGTGGTTTTCATTCCTACTGGATATAATGATCAACAGAATAAAAGTCTACCAAAATCTAACATCCGGAAATGGGTTAAAACTGAGTCATTTTCAAGATGGGCGCCACCGGGCTTTGAAATAACTAAAACAGCTATAACTTCTTCAATAATGGTGATAGAAACATAATTGTTGGTTCTGGTCCATGGTTTTAATGGATCAGCAATCCACTGGTGTCAATAAACTTCAGATCTGTTCAGTATTTAACCTGAAATCCAAGATGGCGGCAAAAAATGAAGGGCGTAAAATCAATAAATTGTCTCTATATAATCAAACCTCTGTTAGGCAATCACCCAACATTTATCAAATTCTAAGAAAGGGGTTTTCAGTCTTCTCTTACCAGTAATTATATGTGATGTATTCCATGTCAGGGGAATGTCCCTGGCTCTGATTGAGTAGCCTATCCCTTTTTTCGAATGCTCTTTCCCTGAATGTTTTGTTTTCTGTCTTTCAGGTTTGAAGAATGAGTGCTCCTGAGATGTACGAAGATAGGTGTCCAATTTGCAAGGAGAGGCATGAGGATGGAAGTAAAATTCGTCAGATGGCATCAATGCAGCCAGTGTTCAGAGAGGTGACGATGTTTATGTGGCGGCTGGATGCACGGACTGTCGTAAACGGTATATAAATCAACATGACATCCTGAATCAAAAGAAGAAACAAGGACCATCCAAACCGTCCAGGAAGCGAAGTTCACGTGTGTTGACTGGGCCTTTCAACAGCAAATCTGACTGCTTGTTCTGTGGGACCACAGTGCACCTTGAAAGTTTTGACTACAGTCATGTGAAGACTGACGACTTTGGCAAAACCATTCTGGAGTGCTGTGAGAATCGGTCCGATAATTGATCATTCACAGTGAAAGGGCGGATTGAGTACTATGGTGGAGATCTTCATGCAGCTGACTGCATATATCATCATCAGTGCAGTGTCCATTTCCGCACTGGGCGTGATGTACCAGTGCACTTCCGGAGTGGACCAGATTCAACAAGTAGGAAATCTGGACGTCCGAGAGATAGTGATCAAGAGCAGGCATTCTCCAGAATGTGTTCATATCTTCAGATGAATGATGAGGAACAGATGACTGCTTCGTACCTTCGTGGCAAAATGGAAGAGTTTCTTATGGATGAAAATTCTCTTCCATACACGTATACTATCTTAAGAAGAAAATGAAGGAAAGATATGGGGACTCCATTTATATTGCTGAATGATAGGGCCTAAATGACATAGTTACATTCAGGGAGAAAACATCACACATACTCCGGTCATTCTACAAAGAAGCACAGCGAGAAGGAGATGAAGAGGCACAAAAGAAGGCCATAATTGAGATGGCAGCAACACTGATCAAGAGTGGTATCAAGAAAGGTGTACCATCTGTTACTGATCACTACCCAAAATCAGAAGAACTTGAACTTGACTCTGCACTGGCATTCCTTCCAGATACACTTAGAAATATGTTGAATTGTCTGTTCGTTGGAAATAACACGCAACATAAAGTGGCTAGTATTGGACAAGCCATTGTACAAGCAGTCAGACCTCGGGCTGTCATTGCACCACTCCAGATTGGTCTCGCTGTGCAGGTCCATCACATATATCAGTCAAAATTCCTTGTGGAAACCCTGTGTAATATGGGGTACGGCTCGTCATATGGTGAAGTACTGCGGTTTGAAAAGAATGCGGCAAGCTGTGTCACACCCGATTTGCTAATTGAAGAAACAGGCGTATTTGACCTATCAGTGTTGTTTGCCGGTGACAATGTAGATCACAACATCATCACGCTTGATGGGAAAGGTACCTTTCGTGGAATGGGCATGATAGCTGCCTTGACTCCTGGTAGAAAATCAAGTCATCTTGTAACAAGGCAGAAGATTTCAGAATTGAACATTGTACAGATGTCAAAAATTGATATAAAAGAATATGGCTTTGCTACCAATGTTCTTCGCAACATCAAGTTCCGAGACCTCCCAGATCTCCGAGTCTGTGACATGAGAGTTGACATTTTCTGGGAGCTATCCTTCCATTTCAAGCAGACGGTACCAGCCTGGCAGGGGATGATGCACATCCTTCACCGAGGACAGACACATCCTGGCGCATCCTCCATTCTGTATTTGCCAATGATTGATATGTATCCAGGCGACAAGGCTTGCATTCTGTCCACTTTGGAATTCCTGTCTCAACATGGCCATTAGACACCATGTCCCTCCTGTGATCACGTTTGATCAACCGCTGTACTGGAAAGCTGCCGAGATAATCAGTGCTGCACCAGAGAATAGCCATTTGAAGGGGATCGTGCTTAGGCTGGGTACATTTCACACGTTCATGAATCTGCTTGGAGCAATAGGCACGTTGATGGTAGGAACAGGACTTAAAAACATCCTGGAACTGGTGTACGGTGAAAATGCTGTAGTTCATATGATGTCCGGAAAATCTATTCAGAGGGCATTTCGTGGCCATCTACTGGTGAGCAAGTGTCTACATCGAATTATTGTGGCATCTGTAGTGGAGGAAAATCCTGAGTTCATGCTCCAAGTAGAAGAGATTGAGAAAATGTATTCGTCCTTGCTAACGGGTGACATCTCTCTTGAAAGTCTTGAAGAATCAGCTGCAATTGTAAAGATCACTGATGAACTTGAAAAGAAGAAATCTGAACTTGCTGCACAATCCAAAATGAGTAAGCTGTGGCTGGGTTATCAGAAGATGCTCTATACTGCTCGGGCAATGATCAAGGCAGATCGCACTGGGTCTTGGAAAGATCACTTGCAAGCTGTTGCTGATGCCTTGCCAATATTTGCAGCAGCTGGACACTACAACTACCTGAAGTCCGCTTATCTCTACGTACAAGAAATGAGTGAACTGGAGAGCAAACACTCAGATGTGTATGAGAAGTTTCAAAATGGCTTCCATGTGATCCGGCGAACAAACCAGTTTTGGGCAGGCCTCAGCTGTGATCTAGTCATCGAACAAACACTCATGGGATCACTAAAAAGCACCGGTGGCTTGACTCATGGCAGTAAGATGACAGAGGAACACCTAGCATTGTGGACAATGTCAGCCCCCATAACATCTGAGGTCAACCTGCATGGCGACCATGCAGGACTTCATTGATCTCACATACGCAACAAGCGAACAGCATAAAGAAGCAACTGGTGCCAGAATTGAAAGAGATGCATCCGATCTCTCGAAGATAAGCACAAAGCTGAATGATTTTCACCTTTCTCCTCTGATCCTACATTAAGAAATATCATAAATGGTATCGTGGCAAGCGAAGACATCAACATGCATGAATATGAAGCTGTTGGGAACAAAATCATCGAGAGAATGATTGGACAACCTGTGTTTTCCTTCTCCTTCAAGAGGACAGAGAAAACAAAGACCCTGGGAAATTCTACTGCTCTCCAGGTTGCTCCTCACAGAACCATCGACTCCAGTGTGCTGTTCCAGCGATTCCTGGTGGTATCCCAGACAGGTAATTTGTCACTTGAGGACGTGATGAGTTTTGAGCTCAGTCCATACCCACCATCCCTCTTTGAGGACAACAAGATCTTGAGGAAGGCCTACAAACCACAACTCGCTCAAGCTGTCAATGACCACTGTACCAAGGCACTGGCATGTGAAGGAGCACCTGACACCACACCTTCAGCACACCTTAAGACTGAAAGGTATGTGCTTGATGGTGGATCCTTGCTGCACAAGCTCAAGTGGAAGAAGGGAGATACATATGGCAAAATAGCCAGAGCATATGCGGACTTCACAACAAAACACTATGGGACAGCAACTGTTGTCTTTGATGGCTATGGTGCAGGCCCTTCGATAAAGGATAACACTCAGCAGAGACGGGGACAAGCCAACAGCTATCCTACTGTGAACTTCACTGGAGAAACTGAATTTGACGGAAAGATAGATGAATTCCTATCTGTCGGCAGTAACAAGAAACAGCTGATCACCTTAATAGGTGATCAGATGGAGAAAGTGGGCTGCACAGTTATTCAGGCAGAAGGGGACGCTAATGTGGACATTGCCAAGACAGCCGTAAACAGCACAATTCTGCATTCCACCACACTAATCGGAGAGGACAGATTTGTTGATGCTTTTGCTCCATTACTGTATACCAGATGGAAAACCACTATATTTCAGATAAGACAACCAATCAAGAAGCAATCTGAAAGTATATGACATCAGTCGGATGAAGCATCTTCTTGGGAATAAGTTGTGCACTCAACTATTATTCCTGCACGCCTTCACAGGCTGTGATTCAACATCTTGTGTGTATGGCATTGGGAACAAATCAGTCTTTCAGAAACTCGTGGATGATGATCAAGGCCTTTAGTTGTGTGCAGATACATTCACTTCGAGAGGCGTGAGCTCCACAGAAATAAAGAAACTTGGCAGCCAAGCGATGGCCGTTATATTTAGTGGGGAGAGCACAAGTTCTCTGGCAGCCATGCATTACAAGATATTCACAAAGAAGCTCGCTGCTGCTAAGTCTTTCGTTACACCTGAACGTCTTCCCCCAACGGAATCTGCCACCAAGTTTCATTGTCTCCGAGTGTACTACCAGGTCATGGTTTGGATGGGGATGGAGGGTGACCTCGATCCTCTGGAATGGGGCTAGGGACTTGAAGACATCGATTTGTACCTATCATGACTGCCATGAATGCTGCACCAGACACTCTTCTGAAGATGATACACTGCAACTGCACCACATCTTGTGACACACCCTGTTGCAGCTGCAGAAAGAATGAGCTTCCGTGTACGTCTGCATGTGGATCATGCCAAGTGACGTTTTGTGACAATCCACTATATCAAGCCTCTGAGGAACTAGAGGACAGTGATGAGGACTGAAAATGTTACCTAAACTGTCATTATGTAATGTTCACAAATAACTGTTTCAGTGGTACCAGGTGTTCAGTGATTTTGGTTCAGATGGAAAATTTATTGATTTTACGCCCTTCATTTTTTGCCGCCATCTTGGATTTCAGGTTAAATACTGATCAGATCTGAAGTTTATTGACACCAGTGGATTGCTGATCCATTAAAACTATGGACCAGAACCAACAATTATGTTTCTATCACAATTATTGAAGAAGTTATAGCTGTTTTAGTTATTTCAAAGCCCGGTGGCGCCCATCTTGAAAATGACTCAGTTTTAACCCATTTCCGGATGTCAGATTTTGGTAGAGGTTTTTTCTGTTGATCAGTATATCCAGTAGGAATGAAAACCACTGAGAAACCTTTTGTTGCAATTTGTTGTGGGTCAGGTGGTATATCGATCCGACTACTAGCTATTGTTAATCCTCTTGGCAAGGTGAGGGAATGATCTGATATATTGGCTATCTTAACTTGATTGAGGTTCTCAGACATAATAGCTGGAGCGGTAAGGCAATCCCTGTCAAAGGGACTCTGATAAGGTTGGCATGATTGATACCACTGTTCGTGGTGAGGTGGTAGCGTAACAGTTTTCTTCAATACTGCCTGAGAAGTTTTGATGGTGCGAACGGGGTGGACGATTTTAGGTTCGCTTGGGTATGTAATTTTGAGTGGTCTAGGGTCAAAAGTTAACACTGTTGACGCAGTCGATGGTGGTACGTAGCGTAGTTAGGAGATCAAATCCTAGATAACCATCATAATTGGTCTCAGTACATGGGAAACTCATTAACCCAGGAGCTGCGGGAAGACTCTTAAGAGTTTCCCCGGGCGACTGCGGGAAGACTCTTAAGATCCTGGGCCTAAAAAAATCCATTTAACCCTTCTCTAGCGGGTGCTCTGTGGCCGTTTTGGGCCTTTCTGGGCTGTTCTGACTGCTATATCAACCATCAGTATGAAAGGAACTGTATTGCGCCGAAAACTAGGTGGAAATCGCTACACAATGACGCCACATACAGCTACGTAGCACTCGTGGAGCACTGACAGTGTTACCTCGAAGATGGAAGTTTAGCTGATTTTGCTACCTTGCTCACTTTTAGCGAACTATTGGTTACACTGTCATCCTCACGCGCGGTGGGGGAACTGGAGTTAGTGTGGGCCGGGAGGCCACAGATGTCGGACGTATGGATCATTACTATCCCACCCATTTTCACTCGATTTCCACCCTTTTTTCACCCGTTTTTTGCCAGTTTTTTCAACTCGACTTATGTGGTGAGCCGCTTTTTAAGGGTTAAAACACCCCCCAAATATTTTTGTTTTTTTTTTGTTTTTTTTTATTTTGCCCCTGGGCCATGCCAAATATCACTCCTCCACATCCCCTCCTTCCCCCCCCCCCCCCTTCTTCAATTATCACCTATTTTCCCTGTTATTCCCATATTCTGTGGTCTATTTTCGTGCTAACATTAGCGAGTTGCTAGCAGGGCGTTGTCATCAGTGTTACCAAGCGTGGGAATTAGGGGAGAAGTCAGGAAGAGAATTGAGAGGTACCTCCAGTGTTTCTCAAAGCTTCGTGAGTGGAAGGTTGGCTCACACTCACTCACACACACTCTCACTTTCATTTCGCGATTTTGACCAGCCAAACACTGTTTCCACTTGTTTTATTGTTGTAACTGGTTAATATCTTCATATTAATGGTAAAATAGGCGCATATGAATAAGTATTAACGATATTTATGGTAAAATAACGATGTTAGTGATGGGAACAGCTCAAATATGTGCGCACAGGCGTGTGGTGTCTCATACCCCCCATGCGCAGCCGAGAGGTTAATGGATGATGGTGTCTGTGATTTGGGGTGTTGGTGGCTATGTAGAGGGGAGCTGTTTGCCCTCGGTTAGGAATTATGCCATTGTTAGCGTCAATCAATACAATGGGGGATGGTTGGAGAGGCCTAAAAGTGGCCTGATGTTTGCTAAAGTAGGAGGAGAACAGACACGAACAAGAAGCACCCATGTCTATTAAAAGTCTGGATTTAACTCCTTAACCCTTAATTAGCGGCTCACCACATAAGTCGTATTTAATAAAGCTGGACTATGTGGCGGCGCTCGACATAGGTCGAGTGGCAATTTCAGCACGTAATGTTGCTGAGAGAGAGAGACAAGTGGTGGCAGGAGAGTAGCGAGCGTATGACTGCTCCAGACCACCGCGGCGAACATACTGACACGAATCCCAGCTCCCTCCTCCCTCTCTCACTCGCTATATAAGGAATTGTATCGGGAAAGTGGCTAATTACATGCTTTTTGCACTCGCGTTGCACGGTTATTGCAAGAAAACTAGCCATCATAAAAGGATCGTTATGGTGTCATTCGAAAGCTCTGTTTATGCCCTTTCAGGGATAGGTACTTGTTTTACGTTCTGGGTCTTATTTAGGCATGAAAATGATCACGTAAACAGCCCTATTTTGGCTAAAAACACCCCGCTGGGCGGTACATATAAATAAACCGCATAGGCCGCTCGTAAGGTGTTAAATAGTAAGGTGATTGTAAATAGGGTTTTTTCCGGAGCTTGAGATTGTCCCATCACGAGCTCCCGCAAGTTTGACATAAGGTGGGCGGGGGCGGGTTAAAAACCTGTTTTTTCCTGAACATTTTAGGTCTCTTCCATGAGTACGGTTTCTTCTGGTATTCCTTCGTCTGTAGCGTCATCGATCCCTGCGGATCCGTCTTCTATGATGGTGGCCACCTGCCGTGGTTTGACCCAAGGGATTTGACCCCAGAACTGAGGGAATTTTGGACGACGGGTGACTAGTTCCGAAAAAGACTTTTTCAAAGATGTCAATGGACATTTAGGGCTACAGAGTTTCCAATCTGAGGGTCGGACCCTGGCCCAGTCATCCATCTTATCCGTGGAACGATGGAAAGGTGCAACAGTGGAGGATGAGGAAGATGGTTGATGTTGGGTGGTGGCTCGACTAATCGCGGCTATCTTATCCTTCTTGTGACTCTTTTGCACTGCTAGAATGCGCCGGATGATGGGTAGGTCGTCATCGTAGCCTTTGAGTTCTGTGATTGCGAAATTATCCTTTACACTTGCTGGTAAGACTCGTAGTAACGCGCTGAATACATTCTCTTTCCTTGCGGCCGCAGTATCGTTGGGAAAAGCCGTGACAACTAGCTGATTCAACTGACTAATTGTAGCATCTAGATTATCAGTGAACTGCACATTATGAAATTGTTGATTCGCAATTATTTTACCGAGAGATAGATTGATAACACCTTTTGTATACGCTTCAAATTGAGCCCTGGTCAAATTGGGGGTGTCACGCACATAACCGGAAACGAGAGATATATGCCGTCCTAACTTCATTTATTACTACCGTGTGAATTTTGGAAGTTTCGCCATCCCTGAAAACGATGTCAAGCACGGGCTTGACAACCTCCAGATAGGTATTAATATCATGATCCTCTGGCTTGAAAGGAATAATCTCTAGTGACTTCCCTGCCATTGTATTTGTGTATTGATTATACTGAGTGAGATAGAGAAATGAAGGTCGTCCCCCCCGAGTTGAGACACCGCTGCCACCAGTGTTGTGCCACATTTTCAAGAAACATGAGGCAGTCTGATTGCGATTCCCAACTTAGGGATCAGCGTTTATCGTAAACTTAGGTACCTCTCCACTGGGTGAGGACTGCTTTTAAATCTTTTAATCAACGCACTAGTAATAAGCAATGGACACAAAACACATAGGTATAGGATATATAGGTTTTATTCCTTAACTGCTAGGGTACAATCTCAATATGTCTCTGGAGAAATAAGAATGGTAATTGTATATAAATAATAATAATGTTTCAAATGAATATATAAATAATAACACACAGAGATGATAAGTCTCAAATCACAAGAAATAAAGTCCTTCAAGATGGCGGGAGGGTTGAAGGGGGCGAGCGTAGCTCTCTCCCTATGTGTCATCCTTCTCAACATCCAGAGGGGCTGTGCTGATATACAGGTACAGAGGGGACCGGTAGTGTACCAGGTCAACACTAAGCAAGTATTGAGGGACCTCGTCATTCAGAAATCACACACAAATTAAATTTCTGTCACCATTCCTGCCTGGACAATTTCATACATCAGGAAGACGCCGCGATTTAGCAAGTACTCTGGCACAACCTCGCTACAACACCTGCTGTGCTACACTCTAATTAGCTGCGGAGATATAGAGACCAACCCAGGCCCTAGTTCAACGTTGAAACCTCACCACAAACCAAGTAAGGCAGACACCGACATTTCAACAGTCCCTAGCATCAAAGTTCAAAACAACAAGCAGGTGCCAAAACTTCCCCTCGCCCACACCACAGAAGCCGCCAGGAACACACTGCCACGACTTTACCACCCTCACCCTGCCAACACCACACTACCCTCAACTGTAGGCTACCATCGCTACCACATATATCGGCGACCCAAGTATCTCAACATGCAACCAGAACACCTAAAAAAGCAGGTAGCACTCGCAAACACATCAACAGTGATGTAACAGCAACGAACAAGAACGACAACATCAGTAAACAACCGCCTTCGAGCCCGCGCCTTGGGGAGGTAGAGGGCCAAGGATTAGGCCTATGTCACGCTCCCCGTCCTACACGACACCGCCGCTGCCCAGCTATTCAGCAAAACAGCAACTCCAGCGCCAGATGTACGATAAACAGTAAGAGGAAATTATGTATAGTCTGTTCTATTGGATTCAACAATAGGAGTACACTATCACAATGCAATAGTTGTATTGAAATTGTACATAATCGATGTACTTACATTAATAGTAGAAACGAAGTGGAATGTGATAAATGTGGGACATCAGCTGTAGAAAATCCGACAAACATTTGTGATATATGTGAATCACTCATAACACGACGTCAGAGGATCCAAAACTGTGTAAGTGTAAAACTGTAGCTCACATGAAGTGCGTTTCTAAGAAGACCGACTATCGTATAAATACGATAGAATATGACTCTTTTGTGATCTCTTATGTCTCTGTGACGTCATAATCTCTCCTACAGAACGACGTAGGACGAGTAGATCGTATATTATAAGATTGTAAATAAGTTAAGTTATAAAAGGCCTAATATGCTATTAAGCAATATTGCCATGGTCTTATGTAGTATATATGAATTTATCGTATATATTAATATAATTTATCGTATAGAGCTACCTAAATGCGGTACGATAATTTGGGCTCCTGGCGGTTTGCCAAGGCAGCAAGGTGTGCTTTTGAGGTACGTCAGAGCCTTCACGAACACCAACCAGTTAACATCTAATTTTCCGCCCTCAGTTGATCGTGCTTTTGTGCCTCTAATCACAATACACATACAGCAATACACACAGCTACACCATCACGACGCTCTCATCGACATCATGACTGACTGATAGATAAGCATAATATTCATGTCCATTCCCATGTAATCATTTATTCTTTCTTTAACTTGACTCGTGTCTCGGGACCGAAGTCTCGTTCCCCATTGTCCACCACCATATTGGGTAAAACGTTCTCCCTTGCCTCATTGCCACGTGGAACTATTGGTGAGTTAATTCCTGGCTAATATTAACCCTTATAACCTTACCCTATAATTATATACATTTATTATGTGAGACCTTTGGATATAAATTAGCTTATTTCAGATTGAATTCAATTTAGATATAGAGTATTCATTTAGATTGATTTTATTTGATTCATTATAGCTTAGTAATATTTAACTTCCATTGATAGTTTACCACATTGGTGCCCAGACCCGGGAATTAGCTACCAGTAAGGGATTTTAAGGCAATGAACAAGGGGACATATAACAGGATGCAGGAACAACTCTATGATAAACTGGCAAGGCTAGCCAAGCGATGGTTAGAGCCAGAATGCAGGGTCACATCGTTGTGCCTGCCTAAGTCCTGCTTCCCACCCATCGTCTTTCCCCAGTAATGTTCTTTTCAGTTTCAGACTTCCTGTGACATATGACCTGACCTAACATTTTTTCTTGTTCAATATGATCCATTAGTAGGTATTGCTATATAGTGTACTATTTTTTCTCCATAACATAGAAGTCCGCCGGTTGGCGTCTCTTAAGTAGCCTATTATTTGGCCGTTGTTTTTGTAACGTGATTTAGATACGTAGCCTATAGGCTCACATGCAAAATGGATAAAGACCATAAAGAGACACCGTCTAGTGGGGTGCTAAGCAAAGCCCCTAAAAATCAAAGGGCGGGACTTCGGGGAGTGTTAAATAGGCTAATTGTGGACTTAAACACTTTCATCACTACTGCTGATCTAGAGGAATTGGAGGCTAGATTAGATAACGTCCAGGCTACCCACGGTCGTATTACGGCTCTGAGTGAGGTGATTGTGGCTGACATGATAGAGGAGGAAGAGATAGTTACAGAGTGTGATAATCGCGCCCTCTATGACGAACCTGTCTTTAGAGCGAAGCGCCTATTACAGCGTGCTGTCGCAAGTAAGAAGGGAGGCGATAATGAGGCCCATAGAAGGGCTGACCCAAAACATACTGTACACCTCCCAAAGCTCAATCTTCCTACATTTGGGGGCAAGTTAACCGAGTGGTTAGCTTTCTGGGACGTATTTCGATCTACGGTTCATGAATCCTCTTTGGATAATGTCCGCAAGTTTCACTATCTGAAGGGACAAATGGAAGGAGAGGCCTTACATTTAATAGAGGGTTTTGCAGTAGTAGGTGGTAGTTATCTTGAAGCGGTACACTTATTAGAGTCCACATACGGGGATAGAGAGCAGTTGAAGATGGCCCATGTCGTTGCCTTGTTGGGGCTCGCAGAACCACAGTATAAGGTTGATGAGTTGACAAACTTCAGGGCAAATATGGAGTGCCATACTCGATCGCTAGATACCCTAGGGCTTACCACGCAGGAAATGATAGTCATTATCTTGCGTCAGAAGCTTCCTATGGCAATACTTGATAAGGTAAGATCATTTGAGCTGGGGGAATTCAAAACTCAGTTCAGTAAGGAGATCAATAATCTACAGTTGAACAAAGGGAGAATGTATGAGTCGGGAGGGAGTGAGAATGTGGAGAAGAGGGGAACAGTAAGCATGACAGTGGGGACTAAAGTAAAGAAAGAGGGTGTGTATAAGAAACCTGCTCAGATTCTATGTAAGCTATGTAACAACAAACATAAATGGAGTTTCTGTGTAAAATACCCGACAAATGAGACAAAACTAGCACAGGCGAGAAGATTGAAGCTATGTGTAGGTTGTCTAAGTGGGGAACATGGTAAGCAGGGACAATGTACTGCTACATACTTAAGGCCCTGTCGGCACTGCAAAGGACATCACTTTGATAAGTTGTGTCCTACTGCAGATAAAGTCAAAGACGTCAAAAATGAGGGTACTACAACTGTGGCACTAGGTAGCACGCAAGACACCACTATATTGCCCACAATACAGATTCCCATGGAAGGTAATGACATTAACAAAGTTTGTCGGGTACTTCTAGATCAAGGATCTCAACGTTCCTTTATAAAGAGGTCCGTACTAGTGGGATTGAAGCACCGAATCGTAGGGGCTGAGACTCTTCGATTACAGGGCTTCACAGGGGTTACTGATAAACAAGACTACGAGATAGCGGAGATTTCATATTTCTATCGTAAAAACCGGTACTTTATGACTTGTATCGTAGTAGACACCCTACCAGAATATGTATCTGTGGGTGTGAAGAAGGTGGAACACGCATTACGTAGCAAAGGGGTTAACTTGTCAGATCCCATGGGAAATCAGAGTGAGGTGCATGTTCTACTTGGTGTGGATCATTATTATGAAGTAGTATACCCTGGATTTAAAAAGATGTGTGGTGTAATTTTAATCCCCACTAAATTTGGATACTGCATGAGCGGAAAGGTGCATACTACACAGTCAAAGGTCCTGGTCGACACGGTCTCGATATATAGAGTCAATGTAACCGCGGCAGAGGAGTTGGGAAGGGAGGATTCCCAACCTAGTGACCCTAAGATGGCTGCCGAGTTCGACCTGGAACGACTGTGGAGATTGGATCACATAGGCATTAATCCTATGGAGACTGATTATGACTCGGAAGTTGCGCTACAAAGGTTTGACGAGTCTGTGTGCTACTGTGCCTCAGACAAGCAATATAAAGTTAGTTTACCTTGGAAGAACAGTGAGATAAGCCTACCTACCAACTATGGTTTGGCATTAGGTCGCTTGCGCGCATTGCAGCGGAAATTGTCTAACGAACCGAGCACGCGCCAGGCGTATGACGATGTATTTCGGAGTTATGAGGATAGGGGTTTTATTGAGAGAGTCGATGTCGAGGAACCGTGTAAGAAGGGTAGGGTTCACTATCTGGCCCATCATGGGGTAAAGAAAGACAGCGTCACCACACCAATACGGGTGGTGTATGACTGTTCTGCCCACCAAGGTCAACAACCCAGTCTGAATGACTGCCTGTTGACAGGTCCGTCCATGGTGTCGGATCTGTCCCAACATCTATTGCGGTTTAGGCTGGGGAAGTATGCCTATACCAGTGACATCGAGAAAGCATTCTTGATGGTCAAGCTAAAGGAGGAAGATAGAGATGTTACCCGCTTTCTTTGGTTCAGCGACATTAGCGACTCTGAAAGTCCCATCATAATATACCGTTTTCGGGTTGTACTCTTTGGGGCCACTTGCTCGCAGTTTTTGTTAAATGCCACAATCAGAAAACATCTAGCTGACACTCATGAGGACACAAGTAAACTATCTCGCGGATTATACATTGACAATTTGCAGGGTACTAGCGATAGTCAAGATGATTTGTTGTATGCATACTGGCAAGCACGCAGACTGTTTGCGGATGCACATCTATTTCTCCGCGAGTGGGTTACTAATAGTGAAGATCTTCAGAGTTTAATACAGGTGGATGGTACGGCATCTCTTAACCAGGAAAAGTCCAGAAATTTGGGGATGATCTGGCAACCTAAACATGACATACTAACTTTTCAAACAAGGTCTTTTGCTCAGCAGACAGGAGCGCACACAAAAAGAAGTCTGTTGAGCAAAGTTGCGCAATTTTTTGATCCTTTGGGTCTAGCATTACCTGTTACCATAAGAGCTAGGATTCTAATGCAGGAAGTTTGGAGACGTAAAATAGGATGGGATGACAGTTTGCCCGAGGACCTGAATGACCAAGGGACATTGTTGTTGAATGAATATGCCATCCTATGTACTAAACCTATACCTCGTAAAGTGGCGGCGTTCGGTGACGTTACGTTACACACGTTTTGCGATGCTAGCGCCACGGCATACGGGGTAGCCATATATGTTGTTACTTCATTTGGGGCACATTTAGTTACAGCCCGGGCCAAAGTAGCCCCGGTTAAGAGGTAACTATCCCTAAAATGGAATTGACTGCCATGCTGCTATTAGCACGTCTGGTGCAACATGTACGCGCAGCATACGAGAGCGAATTAAATATTGAAATCGTTCACGTATGGTGCGATAGTCAGGTCGCACTCAACTGGATACATAGCAAGAAGTCTCTGCCAGTTTATGTGCGGAATAGGGTAGATGAGATTAGAGCCCTTTTGCCAGACGTTGCTTATCATTATGTAAATACAAAGGAAAACCCTAGTGATCTCATAACTAGGGGTATAACGGCTAGCCAGTTAATGGAGTCCGAATTGTGGTGGCATGGTCCAAAGTGGCTGCTCCATGAAAGTGAATGGACGATATGGCATGCTGTTGGTGAGGGACTTCTGCCACTGGAAACAGTGGCAGTTACAGCCCAACCAAATGAGCCACCGGGTCCTATCATGAAGTGGGCAAGATTCGGTGACTATAATAAACTAGTCAGAGTTGTAGCTTGGGTGTTGCGATATATATCCAATCTCAAGCTTAAAGTAACGGGCCAACTCTGCAACAGGGGTCACAACATTGATGCTCGTGAATTTAAAGCAGCTGAAGTAACTTTGATCAAATGGGTTCAAGTAGAAACCTTTTCCAATGAATTAGAATCCTTGAAAGGCTCGAATAAGACATTAATGCCTAATATAGTGCGTCAACTAAGGTTGCACCTAGACAATGGCCTCATCAGGTGTGAGGGTCGCCTGAAGTGGTCGGGTGTACCAGACGGCACAAACCGACCTATACTTATGCCAACAAGACATCACGTTACTGATCTATTGATCATACGTGCACATAGGGAAGTAAAACACTACGGGGTATGTCATATTATATCAATTTTACGTCTCACATGGTGGATACCCAGAGTTCGACAAGTAGCTCGACGCGTAGTGAGAAAGTGTGTAATATGCCAGAGACTAAAGGGTAAACCATATGCAACTGGACCAGCTCCACCCCTACCTGAATGCCGTGTAAAGCACGTAGAACCTTTCCAAGCGGTAGGATTAGATTACACAGGGGCATTGAAGACGAGGGAGCATGAGAAAGTTTATATATTATTGTTTACCTGTGCGACGTCTCGAGCGGTACACCTAGAACTATGTGATAATATGTCTAGCGAGGAATTTATGCTGGCGTTCAGACGGTTTTGTGCCCGTCGTTCATTCCCTCAACTCATTCTTAGCGACAATGCTCCCACTTATGTCCAAGCATCAAAATATCTAAAGGATATGAGTAGTGATCCTACTATCATCACTTTTTTGGGAGAGAAGAAGTGCGAATGGAGGTTCATTCCAGTTAAGGCACCTTGGTTTGGTGGAATGTGGGAACGGTGTGTCGGCATAGTAAAGTCAGGACTCAGAGCGGTTGTAGGACGTGCTCTATTAAAGAAGAGTGAGTTGACGACAGTCCTCACAGAGATAGAGGCAGTCGTGAATGATCGCCCGCTTACATATGTGTACACCGACCTGCAAGAACCACTACCATTAACGCCAGCTCACTTGCTATATGGAAAACCATTGACTGCGTTTCCATCTGATTTTCAGTCCATAGTAGAGTTAGAGGATCCCTCGTTGTACTCTGCGGTAGCGGTGTCTAAGAGATACCAGTATATATCCAGGATAATCGAGGATTTTAGGAAACGGTGGATTAGTGAATATCTGCTAGCATTGAGGGAAAGGAGTGTTACTCCCTCTGGTAGACCAACGGCCCCTACAGTTGGTGACGTTGTTTTAATTAAAGAAGATAGTCCTCGTTTATACTGGAAATTAGGCCGCGTATTGGAGGTATACAAGGGGGCAGACTCTGTAGAGCGGGTGGCGCTTTTAAAGACAGCCACTGGAACTACTGTTCGTCCTATCGCACGTTTGTACGCTTTGGAGCTCGATTCGGCATTGCAATCTGAGGCTCCACCTGTTATTGCTGGGTCCGAGAATTCTCTAAGGAACGACTCGCCTCTTACTGATGGTGATCATTCTCGGACCGGGACGCGTCCCAGACGCGCTGCTGCTGGCGCCGTCGACTTGTGGCGTCAGAAGATAGCCTCTGGGCAACTTTAGGTTTAAGGTGGGGTTCAGGTCTTTTTTGTGGGGGGAGTGTATCGTATAAATACGATAGAATATGACTCTTTTGTGATCTCTTATGTCTCTGTGACGTCATAATCTCTCCTACAGAACGACGTAGGACGAGTAGATCGTATATTATAAGATTGTAAATAAGTTAAGTTATAAAAGGCCTAATATGCTATTAAGCAATATTGCCATGGTCTTATGTAGTATATATGAATTTATCGTATATATTAATATAATTTATCGTATAGAGCTACCTAAATGCGGTACGATAATTTGGGCTCCTGGCGGTTTGCCAAGGCAGCAAGGTGTGCTTTTGAGGTACGTCAGAGCCTTCACGAACACCAACCAGTTAACATCTAATTTTCCGCCCTCAGTTGATCGTGCTTTTGTGCCTCTAATCACAATACACATACAGCAATACACACAGCTACACCATCACGACGCTCTCATCGACATCATGACTGACTGATAGATAAGCATAATATTCATGTCCATTCCCATGTAATCATTTATTCTTTCTTTAACTTGACTCGTGTCTCGGGACCGAAGTCTCGTTCCCCATTGTCCACCACCATATTGGGTAAAACGTTCTCCCTTGCCTCATTGCCACGTGGAACTATTGGTGAGTTAATTCCTGGCTAATATTAACCCTTATAACCTTACCCTATAATTATATACATTTATTATGTGAGACCTTTGGATATAAATTAGCTTATTTCAGATTGAATTCAATTTAGATATAGAGTATTCATTTAGATTGATTTTATTTGATTCATTATAGCTTAGTAATATTTAACTTCCATTGATAGTTTACCACACCGACAGTAAAGAACATGACTTTTTATGCAATACTGTAAGTGTGCCTTGCATTTATTACCGAATGTTAATGTAAATGAACCACTTGACACCACAAATGACACCACAGAATTCAGCCAGGACACAGTCCAAGATGAATATAAAGTTTTTACTAACAAAGGGCTCCATTTTATTCACATCAACGCCAGATCAATGTATCATAAACTGTCAGAAATAATCTTGTTAGCTAATAAGACCAAAGCTTCAATAATTGCAATTACAGAAACCTGGCAGGACTCGAGTATAGAGTATAAACGATGGTGAAATAAACATTCAAAGTTTCAATGTGGTCCGTAATGTTCGTAATAGACAAGGGGGAGGAGTATGTCTGTATGTAAAAAAACAACCTCACACACACAATAAGGAACGGCCTTCATACAGAAAACCACGAAGCTCTTTGGATTGACTTACACCTGCCTAGGACAAAACCCATCACAATTGGAGTGTGCTATAGGCCACCGGACGACACACAATTCTTAAAGAAATTTGAACGAACTCTGTCAGTACTAGACCCCCGGAATGAATCTATTATACTAGGGGATTTTAACCTGTGTTACAAACAACGAAATAATATGCTTGTACGAGAATATAGGCACATACTGACAATGCACAATCACAAACAGCTCATCACAACCCCCACACGTATCTCTGATAACACTGCTACAATATTAGACCATGTAAAATGTACAGAGAGGACAAAATATCACAATCAGGGGTTATACAAACGGGGATAAGTGATCACTTTGTCACATATTGCACACATAAAACGCCAAAAATTACTCTAGAGAATCACAAGGTCATTAGAACAAGGTCACTCAGAAACTACAACAAAGATTTTTTTGGACATTTCAGGGAATACAGATTGGTCTCCAGTGTTTGGAAATACTAACGTTAATGATGCATGGGTTGGCTTCCATCATCACAAACATCCTAGACGAAATAGCTCCTCTGAAAAATATACGAATTAAAGCAAGATCAGACCCATGGATCAACAATGACATACTACACCATCTAGAACATAGAGACAAACTGTTAAAAAGGCTAGTGAAACATAGACAAGATCAAGGTCTGAAACATGAGTTCAACAGGGCAAGGAATAAACTAAGTAGGAAAATTAAATCAGCGAAATATAATTATTTCCACAGTAAGGCAGAGGAATATCAGAGTAACCCCCTAAAAACTATGGAGGCACTTAAAATCAACGGGCTACAAAAACAAGGCAAGGGATTTATCTAACACTGATATTGCTCTCAAAATTAATGATCAGATTTGCCATGATAAACATCAAATTTCATCCTACTTCAACTCCTTCTTCACCTCCATAGCAAACACACTTGCACAGAACCTACCGCAACCTCTCATAAATACACCACAACAACTGCCACCTTCCAAAATATCTACAGGGATAAAGGCATACACCCGAACAATTTTGGATTGCAAAATGTTACACCAAAATACACATTTTGAGGAGCTCTCTAACCTAAATGTACATAAAAGTACAGGACCAGACAAAATTCTTGCCAAATGTCTACGAGATGGAGCTATTGGTATCGCAGGTCCCCTAACCCACATCATCAACCTGTCAATAAACACCAACACTGTACCTGATGAACTGAAGGAAGCTATTGTAACCCCTCTATTCAAGAAAGGAAACAAACTAGATGTTAGCAACTACAGACCAGTTAGCATATTATGTATTATATCAAAAATCCTTGAAAGAGCTGTATACACCCAAATTGAACACTACCTCAAAGAAAATGATCTATTCTATAAGTTTCAATCAGGTTTCAGAGGCAAGTACTCGACAGACTCCTGTCTCATCCTCTTAACAGATCACATTCGTAAAGAAATGTCTAAAGGTAACTAAACCGGCATGGTTCTTCTTGATCTACAAAAAACGTTTGATACAGTAGACCATGATATCTTCTGTAATAAACTAAAAGCAATGGGCATTGGGTCAGTGAACTGGTTCAAATCTTATCTTCGTGGTAGCACACAAAGAGTCAACATTCATGATAATTTGTCAGATCCTATGCCAATTAACTGTGGGGTCCCACAGGGAAGCATCCTTGGTCCCTTACTCATTCTCTGTTATGTGAACGACATGGAACTGAGTGTCTCGTGTAAATTATTATTGTATGCTGACGACAGTATGCTTCCGGTTTCAGGAAAAGACCCAATGAGTATTGCCGCCTCACTTTCCAAAAAACTAGAATCGTGTAGTGATTGGCTAGTGGACAATAGACTATCTCTTCACCTGGGCAAGACAGAAGCCATCTTATTTGAAACAAAACGCAAATTGAAAGACATTGAGTGCTTCTCGGTCAACTGTAATGATATTCCTATAACAACAGTGTCACAAGTGAAATATCTAGGGCTAAAACTGGACTCGACTCTGTCGGGTGAAACAATCTTGGAATCGATCCTGAGTAAATTATACCTGTATAGACAGGTGGGATGCTTGCCAGCAGTGACCAAAAAGACCCTATGCCAAGCGCTGGTTCAATGTCATTTTGACTATTCTGTGTCATCCTGCATCATCTCAATGATGCACAAACTTCAAAGCACAAACTTCAGGTCACTCAAAATAAAATGGTTAGGTTCATGCTGAACCTAGGACCCAGATTGCATGTTGGCCAGGAACAACTTCAGTCACTTGGTATGCTCAATGTCTCTGACAGGGCCAAACAAATCAGACTCATTAATGCCTTCAAGATATTTTATGATAGGGCTTCAGAGTATTTAAAGAGTAATTTTGTTAAAGCAAATGAAAGGAATGGACACAATACACGAAATAAGATGTATAATTTTACAGTTCCGAGAATCCAAAAACAGGGTAAAATAACTTTCTTCTTCACTGCCATCAAAGACTGGAACAACCTACCACAGATAGTCCGTGAAAAGAGAACATTTTATTCCTTCAGACGTAGCTTGAAGGAGCACCTGAACCGAACAGCTGCGAGAAGGGAGCACCACGCTTAGGTCTACTACTAAATACGACATAAGAGATAGGCAAAACAAACTGAAATGATTAATCAAATATTTTGACCAGTTCAACTAAAGAATGTAAGGTATCTTACCTCATAAAGTGCTAAGCCCCTATAGTATACACCATACCCCCATGCGAAGGTATTATATATATATCTGTTATATCTGTTATAAAAATCGCCACCTGTAAGTGGCACCGATTAGCATGTCGCCCATCGGTAATTTGTGTAGGGTTTTTTCCCCTAGATAGGTTGCCCGCCAAGGCTATCGAGTCCCATCCACCCGGAAACACCCCTTTCAGAAACCAGAGGGACAGCTATCACCAGAGACACCCCTATTACAGGGGGACACACCCCTTTCAGATACCAGGGGGACAGCTATCACCAGAGACACCCCTATTACAGGGGGACCACACCCTTTTAGATACCAGGGGGACAGCTACCACCAGAGACACCCCTATTACAGGGGCACCACACCCCTTTCAGATACTAGGGGGACAGCTATCACCAGAGACACCCCTATTACAGGGGGACCGCCTATCACTATAGACAACCCTAACCTATAGATTCTGATTCATTCCTCACTAAAATCGTTAATTTACCATATATATAATTAATTCTTATCCATATGCGCCTGTTTTACTTTTAATATGAACATATAAACATGGGAAAGCAATAAAACAAGTGGTAACAGCAATTGGCTGGTGAAAATTGTATATTTTAGCCCCGCGGTCGTAATCTGGCCCAGACCGGCGAGACGGGCACACCCTCCCTCTCTCGTGTCTCGCATGGGACTGAGAGACTAGGGGTGGACTCAGACTGGCTTGGAGGGTCAGAGTTACACTCCTCCACCCTCCTCCCACGAAAATACTCGATAAATATTGGGAATAATAGAGAAAATACCTGATAATTGTAGAGGGGAAAGGGGGGGGGGGGACACATGTGTAGGAGTGGTAGAAAGTAATGGAGGGAAATTATCTCACCTAAGCACAAATTGCTTTTTTTTAATGCTACTGGGGTGTTTTAAATGTTTTCGTTTAGGCCTAGGATCTTAACTCTCTCCGACTCATATGACGCTAGTGCGTCATATGGCGGTTTGGCCAAAATACTCATATGACGCTAGTGCGTCATATGAACTTATCTTAATTTAGACTAGCTCGTTTTCTCATTCAGGAATTGCTATGCCCCTATGAGTTTTCATTTTTTCATAGCCTAGGTGTACCGTTGGTAAACAATCTGAGATTTCGTTGGTGGCGGTGCTGTTTGTAGAGTTTGTGTCGGCCGCATTATTAGCGTTATTCCCGAGTCCCCCCTTTCGAGTCCTTCACTGTGTCTCAAGGGCCTGGGCGACAGGTGGTTCGTGATACTCCAGGGGTACCCCACGGGGGCCCCTCCTTCACACCACAGGGTTTTTCGCCCCTGACACATTCTCTGCTCACGGCTAGGCCACCCTTTTTCTCACCAGTTTCATTTACTGGTTTTTGTTTTCTCTTCCTGTTTCACCTCGATCCTTTCATAGTCTTTTGCCCAATCCAGGGGTACCCCACGGGGGCCCCTGTTTGTGCGAAACCACCCTCCCTGCCACTTCTCCTCATGGGCTTTGCTCTATCTCTGTGGGTTGGGTGATTCCTGGGGGATGTGCCTCCTCTCCCCTGGTGTGTCTTCCTTGCCTCTCCCTTTACCGGTTGAGTCAGGATAATTTCAAGGAAGACACTGCTTAGCTTGATGGCCATCATTGCTTGGAGTTCATAAGGAGATGACGCATTTTTTGTGGCCTTTTTTGGTATTCCCTAGACGCTCCTCTCGCTTTTTTCGGCGCCGGACCATCTCGGCCGGTCCCGCAATTTTGCGGGAGCTCGATTCGGTCCTCTGGGACGTTTCGGCTCCCCGCAAATTTGCGGAGATCGCTGGGGGGTCCCGCAAAATTGCGGGAGGGTGGTGTCGGTACGGTTATGCCTCCATTGGCCCGCAAATTTGCGGTAATAGTTGGCTTTCACTATTGACCTTTTTTATGTCATCTTGTTGCCTGATACTATTTGGTGTGTGCACTTTACTGGTGTTATAGGCCCTGCATGTAAGATGTTGAGTGGTGGTTAACACTTTCTCCATCTTTGCTGGTTCTGCTAGTGCTCTTCCACCTCGCCCGCCCTACTCACCTACCTCTGTGCTCCCGGTTTGGGGTGAGTACGGATCCCTGTTTGCATGTGTGTTCCTGTTTCCCCATGCTCCTTCCCTGGTTCTTCTTGGACATTCTCTCCACTTACTCCTTCGACGTGCTGATTATGGTGTGTGTTCTTCCAGTGCAGGTAGGCTGCCTTGCTTTCGCCATGGTTGTAGCTCCCCGTGCTTGGTGAGCCACAAGTCCTGCTTGCGCCACTCACACTGTGTGTCCTCTACGGCCTACCTCCCTGCTCTGTGTGGCCCGTGTCTGGCCCTGGTGGATGTGGTGCACCATAGCCCTGGTTCCTCGGCGGCGGCTGTGGCCTCTGCTTCCCTTCCGTCGGTGTGGACGATGGTCTCCCGCCACATTAGGACTGTGGGCCACCGTTCCCCGGCCTTTGTTGCCGACCGGATCCGCGTCGCCCTGGGTATCCCTGACCCGACTGAAGGCCGTTCACCTGGCCCTCTCCCTGCTCGGGCCCTCTCCCTGCTCGGGCCCTCTCCCCTGGGTCCCGCAGCCGGTCGTCACATCGTCGGGGGGTTCCCCGGCTCCGTCCACGCTCTCGCTCGCCTCGTGTTCCGTCCTCTACTGCCCCTCGTCGTCCTCCTGATCGCCTTGACGACGCCCATCGCCCTCGTCATGGTTCTCGCCCTGAGGCCGGGGTTAGCGGCTCTGCCCCTGTGCGCCCTCCCCTGGGCTCTCCGGGTCGGGGCTCTACTACCTTCCGCCCGCTTCCCCTGCTCGAACGACGTCCTCTTCCTTTGTCTTCTACGCGCGCGGAGGTTCAGGCTGTAGCTGGCCCTCTGCTCCCTCTTCCTACACTGTCCAGGAGGGTCCGCCAGGATGTAGTTGCTTCTCCTCCTACTTCGCCTGCTTCGGTGCCTATTCTTCCTTCACGGTCTCGTCCCACGGTGGCGGTCCCTCCCTCCTCCGCCTCGGTGTCGGGCCGCCCTGTTATCTCTGCCCCGGGGATCCTTGCTCTGTTTCCCCCCGCGGCTCCTTCTGGCCTCCTTTCACCCGGCCAGCTTTCCCACTCCCGTCGTCCTGCTCCTCCTCATTCTTCTCTTCCTGACCTTCACTTACCGTCTCGCCAGGGGGGTACCCCTCCTCTTGCCTGGGTGGGGTTTAGCGAGGTTTCGGGGTCCCCTTTCTCAGGAGCTGACGTGTCGCTGGAAGAGGGGGATGGTGCTGTTTCCCCCTCGGCCGTTCGTGATCGGGGACGAGTCCCTCACCGGCGAAACAACCGTTGTTGCTCGCCTTCCTTGGGCCGCGACGCTGCTGGTTCGTGTCGTGGGTCTCGCCCCTGCGGGCCGACCAATCTTGGGGGGGGTCGCCTCTCTCGGATCGATTGTCGGCTATGCAGGGCTGGGTTGTGTCACGCATCGACGGGCGCTTGGAGTCGATGCAAGACTCCCTCTTCTAGCGCTTCTTGGCGGTGACACCCTCAGCGCCTCACCCTACCTACCCCTGCTACGGTCCCCTCCCTTCTGCAGGCCTACGCTCTGGTCAGACTTCGGCCGCCCTGACATCCTTCCGGCTGTTCAGTCCCTGGCTGTGTTGACGGGTATGTCCTCCTATGGGACAGGTTTGTGCGACGCCGGTACGCCTGGCTTAGCGATCCTGCTCGGTCTCCCTCTCCCATTGGAGGCCTGGTTTGCTGAGGCCTTCGACTTCACCGACCGATCCGTCGCCGGCTCTCCTTCAGTCCCTCCCCCGGAGTCCTCACTGCTTTTGCCTCCTCTTGTGTCTGTCGGCGGGTTGGACGGCGCGTTCTGGTCCTGGATAAGCGCGCCCGTTCTTGAACTTTGTTCTATTGCTACCCCGTTCTTCTCTCACCCGGATCAGCCCTCTGTCGCCAAGGATTTTCCCTTGCGACAGAGGGTGACGGACTTATTGTCTTGTCTTTAGGTTCTCTCTGGACGTCTGTTCACCACCTGCGGCTTATCGAGGTGTCTGCGCCAGGCGATCTTCGCGAGGGTTGGGACCGCGTTCAGCGGATCCACCTTCGGCTCGCGGTGTCTTTGGTTCCCGAGCTGAAGGCGGTTTTGTGCGCGGCAACTCGGCAACGCCCGACGGTACGGTCCTCGTTCTGCCGGCCGGCCCCCTTGGATATTCGTCAGGGTTTGTTGTACTCTGCGCTATATACGTCGGGTTTTTTTGAGCAGGATGCTTGGGCATGCTACGCTTCTCTGTCGGCGGCCCCTGCTTCCGACATGCGACGACGCGCTGTGTCATTGCGGACCCTGCTTACGACACGCACCAACGCGCTGTGTCGTGCGGCGGGGTCTTCTCAGTCCCGTCCTTCTGCCGGTCCTCTTTGGGGTGCTGCTGCAAGTGCTGCCACCTTGCACGGGCGCAGGACTGGGACGTTGCAGGCAAGTGCGTCGGTTCCGCCTCGCACTTCTGTTCTTGCCCCCTTTCATCCCCGCCGTGTCGGGGCTGGCCGGCCTTCTACTTCCGGCCGCCCTTCGACGGGGTCAGCCCCGCGATGGCCAGGGGTTGGGGTGGCCCGCCCTTTTCGACGAGGTTGGGGGGGGGGGGGTAGAGGAGGTCAACGTGGCGCTCATGCCCGCACGGCCCGTACCGGTCCACCACTCCAACACAATGTGTAGGTTCTCCTTCGGCCTCCTTGTTCTCCTTCCGCTGGGTCGGTCGACCCCCTCCTCTCGGGTTCCCTTGGGTTGTTTTCGCCCTTGCGCCCCTCGGTGGCCGCGAGGGACGTTGGGGGCGGCGGGTTGCGCGGAGGGGTCTCACCTGGAGGTGGACGTCCAGACCCCCTCTCCGCTCTTGTCACCGACGCCGGCCCATCTCTTCAGGGGTGGCCCACGTGTTCACTTCCATGCCCGAGCTGGGTAGCGTCGAGGGAGTTGACCGCCGGTCACCCGGTTTTCCTCTCCCGTGTCTTTCTGGTACCGTAGACGAACTGCGACGCGATGCGACCGGTGGTGGATCTGTCGGCCCTCAACGGGCACATCGTGCACACACGGTTTCGGATGCTGCCGGTACCCCTGGTACGCCTGGCCCTGCGCCCTCTGTCGTGGGTAGTGTCGCTGGCCCTCCAGGATGCGTCTTGGCTAGTTCCTCTCCATCCTCACTTCCAGCGATTCTTGGCCGTTCGGACTTCCGATCGTGTGTTCCTGTTCGACGGCCTTCCCTTCGGTCTCTGCATCGCGCCGCGGATCTTCTCCGCACTGGTGGGGCGGGCTCTGGGTCCACTCCTCAGGAGCGGGCTCCAGATCCTGTTTTCCTTGGCCGATTGGTTGGTAGTTTCCGACGCCCTAGGAATGTGCGTAAGCGACGCCCTCACAGTCGTTCGCCACATCGCACGGTTAGGGTTCCCCTTCGATGTTCCCAAGTCACGCTTGACCCCGTCGCGTGTCGTGCCATGGGTCGGTCTCGCATGGGTTTTGTCCGGCGCTACGGTGACCCGGGGTCTGCCGGCCACGGTGCACCTTCGGTGGAAGGTCTTCGCCGTGTTGCACTCGGTCTCCCTCCCGGGGTGGCTCTGGGAATCGTTCGTGGGTTCGCTGCATTGGGCCGCTCTGCCCCTTCCCTTAGGAACCTCTGGCTACGCCGCCTCCTCCTCATGGGCACCGCGGTGTTTCCATTGCCCCTATGGATCGGCTCCTGCCGCTCCCGCATACCGTTCGCAGACGCTTCGGTCGCTGGGTTCCTCGGGGCGCGCTCTCTGCGGCTGTGCCCTGGGCCGCCCCCCCGCCGACGGTCTGGGTAGACACAGATACGTCGAGCGAGGTTGGGTGAGGTTCCCAATCGAACCTGGGACGTCCACTTCCCGGCAGATGGGTGGGTCTCCCTCCACTTACCCGTCTATGCCCTCGGACTGTTGGTTCCTTTGTTCTTCCTGCGGGACCACGCGCTGGCCCTTCGGGGTAAGTCGGTGGCCTTCGGGTTGGACACTCAGACAGCTGTCCACTGTTTCCTAATGCGGAGGTCCTCCAGGTCGTTGACTCTATTGGGGGTCTCGGTGGAGTTGTTCTTCCTCGCGGACCGGCACCCCTTGTCCTTGCATGCCTCCTCCCTGCCCGGGCCTGCCACCCTGTGGGCGGCCGCCCTGTCGAGAGGGCAGGGCGTTCTTGTAGAATGGGCGATGCAACGGACTGTGTTCGCCGACCTCGCGGCTTCCTGAGGTGTTCCGGAGGTCGCCTTGTTCGCATCGGGGGTGCCGCGCCAGTTGCCTCTGGCCCTCTCCCTCCGGCCTCGCGCTCCGGGGGGGGGTCCGGGCGCTTTCATGGTAGCCTGGTACAGGTGGCGGTCGATATACATCTTTCCGCCACCAGACGCGCTGTTGATGTGCCCAGTCCTCGCGAGGCTGCGGCTGTACCGCGGCTGCATCTGGCTCCTCGCGCCTCTGTGGCCGGCACGGGCTTGGTACGCCCGGTTGCCGCGGTGGTGCCCGAGTCCGGTCCCTCTACCTGTCTCCGGCTTCCACTTGAGCTTGGTTGGGGACCTGCGGACCTCGTTGGCCTTCGCATCGTGCTTGTTCATGAGGCACGGTGGCTCCCGGTCCCCGGCCGGGCCCTGACTGACTTCCTGCAGCGTTCCTGGCCGTCTTCTCCTTGGGGGACTTACGGGTCCCGCTGGAGGTTTTTTCCTAGGTGGCTACAGGACACTCGCCTGCCAGTTGGCTCTCCTTCCCTCGTCCTACGCTCCTTGTTTCACCTCTTCCGTACACGTCGCTTTCAAGTCGACGCTATACGTACCCACTTGTCTGCCGTCCGGGGGGTCTTTGGGTCCGTCGCTGGGCTGGTCGTTCCGCCGCAGGAGCTGGATTCCTTCCTGCCGGCTGCCTTCCGGGATCGACCGCCTCCGCGCCAGGTCCCTCCACAGTGGGATCTGGGGCGGGCTCTGGTCCTTCTGGCTTCACCCACGTATACAAGGGCCGCTACGCCGGTTCCGTTGCTCGGGCGTCCACTCTTCCTTGTCGCTCTGGCCACTGGGGATCGGGTATCTGCACTAGCGGCATTGTCACGGCCCCGGGACTGCGTGCGATTCTCCCCGTCCTTGCATGGCATCTCGTTCGCCTCCTCCCCTCCTTTTGTTACCACGCATGGGAGGGAGGCCCCCGTTTTCCAGCCTTTCGCCGTCCAGGCTTTACGGCGTGGGCATCCTCGCCATGTGTTGTGCCCGGTGTCAGCCTTGCACTCCTCTGTTGCGTCTGTGGCGCCGCCTTCGGGTACTGCTGTGTGGGTGTCTCCTCGGACAGGTGGGAGGCTCTCGCAGGTGCGGATGGGCAGCCACGTTTGTCGGACCGTTCGTGCCCGTCACCCTGTTTGTAGGGGTTCTGCGCACGGTGTCAGATCCTTTGCTGCCTCCTTCCGGTTCCTGCCACGTCGATCCTTACCTGCCATCGCCTCAGCGGTTTTGTGGTCTTCTATCAATTCCTTCATCTCCTCCTACCTCTCCGTGTCCAGTGTTCGACCCCCTCGGCCGGTGATTGCTCTCGGGGGTCGTGTTTCCTGGTGCTCTGGTGAAGATCCCTGGTCTTCCCCCCTTGTCCCTCGTTCTTTTCCTTTGTTTTATTTGACAAAGGGGGGGGGGGGGTGTACGGGTTTGCAACACTGGATTGCAAGTTTGGGATTATGTATTGTTCCAGTACATAAGTGTTTTTGCCACATTGAAAATTGTGTTTTGTTCTTGTGTTCAGTGTTTTTGTTGTTTTTGGAAGAAAAGGGATTTTGGGTACAGTACCTTTTTGGTTTAAGACAAGTCTATGTTTTTGCATTACTATGAATGACGGGCATGTGTTAAAACTGTTCTTTTTAGCTACTCCTCAGTTTTTCACTCTTTTATCAAACTCTCTTGTTTAAATTGTGTCTTTGTCATTCATAATTTTGTTTTATGCATTGTTTTTTTTTGGTAGGTTGGGCTTGGATGTCCTCCTCCTATTTGTTATGTAGCCTTGACGTTGGATTTGCCAAGACTACTAACAAATTGGGATGTTTGACGTACCTTCCAACCTACCAAATAGGAAAACCTACTATTTGGTAGTAGTCTTGGAAAATCCAACGTATTTAATACCCTCCCTCACGCCGGACCCCTGCCCATCCGCGTTCTTCTGCTGACATGAGATGTGATGACAAGAGAGGGTCGCTCATGCGCACGTTCGACAGGGATCTGCACATGACGGAACACGGGATGGGCCTTAAGCGGTAACTAAGGTAAACCCCTTTTTCTTCTCTTCTATGCTTTTTTCACCTTCGGTGGTAGTTTTGGTTAATGTACAACGTCTCCTAGAGCAAGATAAGGAGTAGACTCTAGACGTTTTCTTTTTAACCGCGGTTGGAATGACGACATAGCAGTAAAAATAGACAAGTCGTCATTGCAATTAGGTTAATAGCCTTGACGTTGGATTTTCCAAGACTACTACCAAATAGTAGGTTTTCCTATTTGGTAGGTTGGGAGGTACGTCAAACCTCCCAATTTGCCCCCTGCTGGAAATATATATTATGATGACAATATGTCATGGGGGGGTGAAGTGGGGCAAAGCCCAACCTCAACATATTATTGTATCCAAAGGCAGTCTAAATAGACAGGAAAAGGATGGCAAGCGTCCGACGCCACTACGCGTACGCGTAGTGTAAACAAGGCTGGCGATACACCCGGTAACTACATCCTACCCGGCTAATGTCCTTTCAAAGGGGTAGCCTATAAATTAGTAAACACTAGGATAGCCTATACAACCCAACTCTTGCCGATAGGCCTAGCCTAAAGGCTAACCTATTAATAAAGGTGTCTATTTTGACGGCAATTTTTTCGGTTATTTGCCCCCTGCTGGCAATATATATGATGGTGAAAATATGAGTATAACTAAATAAGTTGGTCACCAATTATTTTACAATATTTGAAAACAAATATGGATTTTATATGCTCTAAACATAATATGAAAATGTGTTTTAAGCCTCGGCAAAACCTAATAAAAATATATGGTACTAAAATGGAATTTTGTCGTAACATGGTTGTCAATATCTTCCTATAGACGGCACCGATTCGTACACACGCCATTTTCACCTGTCTCCCGAGGTCTGTCCACCAGCTTTTTAGTCCACTCCACCTGCCCATCTCTGTCGATAGGTTGGGTTGCTTGGTTAGGTTAACCCTTAAAGAGCGGCTCACCACATAAGTCGAGTTGAAAAAACTGGCAAAAAACGGGTGAAAAAAGGGTTAAAATCGAGTGAAAATGAGTGGGATAGTAATGATCCATACGTCCGACATCTGTGGCCTCCCGGCCCACACTAACTCCAGTTCCCCCACCGCGCGGGAGGATGACAGTGTAACCAATAGTTCGCTAAAAGTGAGCAAGGTAGCAAAATCCGCTAAACTTCCATCTTCGAGGTAACACTGTCAGTGCTCCACGAGTACTACGTAGCTGTATGTGGCGTCATTGTGTAGCGATTTCCACCTAGTTTTCGGCGCAATACAGTTCCTTTCATACTGATGGTTGATATAGCAGTCAGAACGGCCTGAAAAGGCCCAAAACGGCCACAGAGGGCCCGCTAAGCAAGGGTTAATATACTAGGTCTCAGAAACAAGGTTCGTAGTTGCGGTAGTATTTACGGTATCTGGACAATTTGAGCGGAGGCGCATTTAGGTTAGGTTAGGTTAGGTTAGGTTAGGTTAATTAGGTTAGATTGTGCATCCGCTCGATCAGGAATTCGCTCGAAGTGACTCGCATTCGTATTTACAGATACGGCCGAATACCGGTAGGCTACTAAATGGGCGCCGGCCCAACTGCCATGTTGTATCCCACGTAGGCCTACTAGGTACTACGGACACATTGTAGGCGTTAGGTGTGGATTAGGCTTGAATCCAATGTACTAGGTCTATGTTACTGGATGTTTATGATTTAAATAAGTGCTACGTTTTCGATAAATCTGGTTATATGGCTTTGCAAGTAGGGAAATTATGAGCCGATTTCCGACATTTAGTTACTCTTTTTCGATTCTCAAAATATGATCCAAGTTTTGCCAAAAATTGGCTCGGGTTTTCCAAAATTATGCTTTTTGGGGTTTGCAATTTAGGGAAACATGAGCCAAAATTCTAAATTAGGTTACTGTAATTTGTTTACTCTTAAAATTCGCAAAATCCGAGCCAAGTTTTGCCAAAACTTGGCTCGGGTTTTCCAAAATTCGGGTTTTATGGCTTTGCAATTTCGGGAAACCTGAGCCAAATTTCTAAATGAGGTTACTGTCATTTTGTTGTCTACAAACTCAAAATCCGAGCCAGCTTTGGCCAAAACTTGGCTCGGGTTTTCGAAATATTGGGTTTTAGGCCTTAGAAATACCTTAAAACCCGAGCCAAGTTTTGCTAAAATACGTTTTAATCGACGTTTTACGCATTTAACCCCTCATTTTCCCTGTACTTCATAGCCCTCCCCACTATCGGGCGGCGTGTCTTAGGTCGTTGTATAATGGGGAAAACGGTTTCGCCGAGGGTTGTAATTATTTCCAAACACTATATATTGATGAAAGCTAACAGGGAAAAATAAAAAAATCCATGGAAAAACTGGTGACCATCTTATTTAGTTTTTCCAAAATATGTCATGGGGGGGGGGGGGGGCAAAGCCCGCCTCAACATATTATTGTATCCAATGGCATTCAAAATAGACAGGAACTTTATTGCAAACGTCCGACACCTCCCCCGCCACCGCCATGTTTACATGTGTTGATCGCCGTGGTTAAGTTCGCGTCTATTTTGACGGCGATTTTTTTCGGTTATTTGCCCCCTGCTGGCAATATATAAGATGATGACAATATGTCATGAGGGGGGGGGCCTCAACAATGACCTCTAACCTCTGTATCTCAAATAGGGCTAGAGCAAATTGGCTGCAAATTTCCACTTCTAGGCTATTCCTTGACTGACTCTTCCCAATTTAATGGTAGACATATTAGCTTGATCACTAGGCCTAGTTGTTTTTTAGTTACAGAGGTTATAGCCTAGGTCATGATTTCTTGCCTACTTACAGCGAATAGACTAGGCCTATTGTAGATTGATAAAATATTTGCTTAATAGGCCTAGGCTATGTTGGCTGTGCAATTGTCTGGATTTGACTATTTTTACCTAATTAGGCCTAAAACAGCCTGAGTCTATTCCCAACCCCCAAACAGTATCCCATGTTAAGCCCTAGCCTAGGCCTAGGCCTAATCCCACTCTCAATCAAAATTCGAACTGATAAATTCGTACCTACCGGTAGCGTTGCCTAGGCTAGGCCTATATTGTTCGTGAATAGATATAGAAAATGGTTTAAAGGAAAGACCATCCTATATTATGTTCAAATAATATGTAATAGCATTGTCATAGCACTGTCATACCCTGCTCAAAGAAAGCAGGGTTACCCATACCGAACTGTTACCAAGTCAGAGATTCAGAGGTAACTTTCACAATGCATTATAACTGTTATGCCAGGTTTTTACTGGGGTTTAATTGGTTTTGATCAAGTGGGCTCTTCCTAACTGGAGAAGTTATGTTGTTTTACCACAGACACAGAAAGACAATAGAGGATAATTATCACAAGACGTGTATTCATATTCCGTTTATTTGCACAAGAATATCGCATACGTAAAAGCTAGAACAATAATGGTCAAGAACAAAACAATTACAGTGAACGAACGAGGCTCCCCTACGTCTGACTCGCAAGACTGGATTGTTCTATGTAATATCTAAGTAAGTATTAGGGACCGCTTTCTAACTGAAAGATTACACTTGTCCTGTATTTATTTCAGAGATAAGAGTAGCACTCCTTTCAATCGAGGATTTACACTTGTGCTTAGAAAGGTTATATAGTAATTAGATATGTGAACTTTTGGTATTTACCTGCGTAGAGTGGTTCTGGAATTTGGGAGCTAAACGTAATTATTTTCCTGAGGTTAAATCACTGTGGTGCTTACGCATAAGTTAACTTGAATTTATTTGTTATTAATTTTAGCAGAATTATTATCAGTACTTCCCTAATTTCTTTGAGTTTCACTAGAGCTTCCTTTCTCTTGCTTTTATATACGTGCGTAGTATCCGATGTTTCCAGAATACCTTTTATCATATACGCAGTAGATATATTTTAATTACTTTCACTTTCGATCTTTATATACTTTCTCTCTGACAATACGCCAAGTATAATTTCTTTTCACAGTTAGATCTTCTATAACTTTTACGGTATAATAACTTCACTTTCGATGTGTAGAATAATTAATCCAATGGGTGTAGAATTAGTAATCCAATCTGGGGTAGATCCGCTGGCCGTGGGGTTGTCCTGACGCCACTGGGTTCCCATAGTGTAACTCGAGCACTTTGGTTAGGGACCTTAAATAACTAAATTGCCTAGCCCAAGCCGTGACAAAATAGCATCGAGCGAACGCAGGAGTGAACTCCTGTCTACTCTGGTCTTTATAAGTACTTTGATGAATTTCTTGTGGTTTGGTCTATCCTGGATAAAGCTAGTTAGTACCCGACTGTCAGCTTATATCCACAATAGCGCCGGGGTTGAGGTAGGCCGAGAATATTTGATTACTTCACCCAGAAGGCTCTAATAAACCAGCTTGTTGATACCCACTAAAAAGAATTAGTATAATGGGTGACTACAGTCTCGTAATTGTGTCTACGCCTTGCGATCAACTGAACCAACTCTTCAACTGTGTCCTCAACTTTCGAATCTGTCCTTTTACCCGGGGTGTCAAGAACAGCTCTAGATTGAGATACTTAAATAAAGTTGGTGGGAGTATATCTGCACCTTTTTACCTGGTCAGGTCGGTGGGTGGATTAGGGGCCAAAATGGCACCTAGCAACTGGTAACTTGGGATGGTTACTTCCTTGTGGTTTGGAGTGGGGGGGAACTGCTTAGACCCTACCCTCTTGTTTCTTTTGTCCCAGAGTGGACGCGGGGGCGGGTAACAAGGGCGGGGGTAGATACGGTGTTGGTGGTGCCATTCTTGTTGTCGCATGTCTATCTCACTTCTCTCTTTTCCTGGTGCTTTGGCATTGTCCTGGTTGACGATTATATCCTTCCCTGGTGTTGGAGGACAGTCCCTCTCCTTGGTAACAGCCCGAGCACGTTTGTCTGGGCTGGCTGTTGTGTCTTTGATGAGTTGGGGGTCCTTCCTTTTACGTTTCTTGCTGTTATTTTCCTGGACCTTGGAATTGTTTATGGTGATGATTAAGTTTCCTTCTGGTGTTGGAGGACGTGTCATATTGATGGTGGCAATTCGTGTTCCGGATCTGTAGGATATATCATTGTTGGTACAGGAAGATGAGTGGTTTCTCCCCTGGCGGTGTGGAGGGGAACCCTGCCTCCGATGCGTCACCTGGTGGTGTCCGCGGGTCCTTTCGTTCCTGGTTCTTTCCTCTACTCGGCCACGGTTTCCTATACCGGCGTCCAACATTTCTTGTACTTGTCTCTCTTCTTCCTGACGTTGTAGAGGGTTCTTTCGTCGTGAAGGTTGGCGGAGGGGAGGTCCTTCGGTATGAATACTGTGTTCTACCACTTTAGTTTGCCCAATTTCCAAATCAGATTGGGCAAATACATCTGTGAATTCTCGGAGGAGGGAGGAGAGTTGTTTACGTTGAAGTTTTGTCAGGTGAGGTGGCATCGTGGGCAGGACGGGGAAAACTTGGTATGGAACTTGTAGGTTGGTAATCTTCGAAGGTCTCTAAATCTCCAATGACAAGGCCCTTGGGTAGGGTGAGGGGTTCATCGGAAATATTTGCAATCATGGTGGCGCCCCTGGTGGGGGGGACGAGGGCAGGTTGTATCCGGCATCTCCCTGCTTGGAGGTGAGTCTGGTTTGGTGAGAATATCATGGTGGAGTTTATGGGTTGGTGTATTGGCACCCATTGTTGGTGTTGAGCTGGAATTACCACTTTCTGAGATGTCATAGCAGGGGTCATCACGGTGGTAGAGGCCGTTGGTGGGATAGGTGGTGGCAGATGAGTAGGCTTTGAAGTTTGCTTAGGTTGGATGTTGGATGTTGGATGTTGTTGAGAGGATTTAGGGGAGATTTCTGTGATTCGAGGGTGGAGGCTTTTCTTCTTTGTTTTAAATGTAATTAAACGGTCCCCGCAATCTAGTTGAACTTGCAATTTTTCCATGACGTCTAATCCCATGTAGCCGTCATATAGGGTGCAGTTGGAGTGGAAAATTACAAAAGGGTGGTGCTATTACATATTATTTGAACATAATATAGGATGGTCTTTCCTTTAAACCATTTTCTATATCTATTCACGAAAAATATAGGCCTAGCCTAGGCAGCGCTACCGGTAGGTACGAATTTATCAGTTCGAATTTTGATTGAGAGTGGGATTAGGCCTAGGCCTAGCCTAGGGCTTAACATGGGATACTGTTTGGGGGTTGGGAATAGACTCAGGCTGCTTTAGGCCTAATTAGGTAAAAATAGTCAAATCCAGACAATTGCACAGCCAACATAGCCTAGGCCTATTAAGCAAATATTTTACCAATCTACAATAGGCCTAGTCTATTCGCTGTAAGTAGGCAAGAAATCATGACCTAGGCTATAACCTCTGTAACTAAAAAACAACTAGGCCTAGTGATCAAGCTAATATGTCTACCATTAAATTGGGAAGAGTCAGTCAAGGAATAGCCTAGATGTGGAAATTTGCAGCCAATTTGCTCTAGCCCTATTTGAGATACAGAGGTTAGAGGTCATTGTTGAGGCCCCCCCTCATGACATATTGTCATCATCTTATATATTGCCAGCAGGGGGCAAATAACCGAAAAAAATCGCCGTCAAAATAGACGCGAACTTAACCACGGCGATCGACACATGTAAACATGGCGGTGGCGGGGAAGGTGTCGGACGTTTGCAATAAAGTTCCTGTCTATTTTGAATGCCATTGGATACAATAATATGTTGAGGCGGGCTTTGCCCCCCCTCACCCCCCCCCCCCATGACATATTTTGGAAAAACTAAATAAGATGGTCATCAATTTTCCCATGGATTTTTTTATTTTTCCCTGTTAGTTTTCATCAATATACAGTATAGTGTTTGGAAATAATTACAACCCTCGGCGAAACCGTTTTCCCCATTATACAACGACCTAAGACACACCGCCCGATAGTGGGGAGGGCTATGAAGTACAGGGAAAATGAGGGGTTAAATGCGTAAAACGTCGATTAAAACGTAGTTTAGCAAAACTTGGCTCGGGTTTTAAGGTATTTCTAAGGCCTAAAACCCAATATTTCGAAAACCCGAGCCAAGTTTTGGCCAAAGCTGGCTCGGAATTTGAGTTTGTAGACAACAAAATGACAGTAACCTCATTTAGAAATTTGGCTCATGTTTCCCGAAATTGCCAAAGCCATAAAACCCGAATTTTGGAAAACCCGAGCCAAGTTTTGACAAAACTTGGCTCGGATTTTGCGAATTTTAAGAGTAAACAAATTACAGTAACCTAATTTAGAATTTTGGCTCATGTTTCCCTAAATTGCAAACCCCAAAAAGCATAATTTTGGAAAACCCGAGCCAATTTTTGGCAAAACTTGGATCGTATTTTGAGAATCGAAAAAGAGTAACTAAATGTCGGAAATCGGCTCATGATTTCCCTAATTGCAAAGCCATATAACCAGATTTATCGAAAACGTAGCACTTATTTAAATCATAAACATCCAGTAACATAGACCTAGTACATTGGATACAAGCCTAATCCACACCTAACGCCTACAATGTGTCCGTAGTACCTAGTAGGCCTACGTGGGATACAACATGGCGGTTGGGCCGGCGCCCGGTATTCGGCCGTATCTGTAAATACGAATGCGAGTCACTTCGAGCGAATTCCTGATCGAGCGGATGCACAATCTAACCTAATTAACTTAACCTAACGTAACCTAACCTAACCTAAATGCGCCTCCGCTCGAATATGAATTCGCTCGAAGTGTCCAGATACCGTAAATACTACCGCAACTACGAACCTTGTTTCTGAGACCTAGTATATTAACCTAACCAAGCAACCCAACCTATCGACAGAGATGGGCAGGTGGAGTGGACTAAAAAGTTGGTGGACAGACCTCGGGAGACAGGTGAAAATGGCGTGTGTACGAATCGGTGCCGTCTATAGGAAGATATTGACAACCATGTTACGACAAAATTCCATTTTAGTACCATATATTTTTATTAGGTTTTGCCGAGGCTTAAAACACATTTTCATATTATGTTTAGAGCATATAAAATCCATATTTGTTTTCAAATATTGCAAAATAATTGGTGACCAACTTATTTAGTTATACTCATATTTTCACCATCATATATATTGCCAGCAGGGGGCAAATAACCGAAAAAATTGCCGTCAAAATAGACACCTTTATGAATAGGTTAGCCTTTAGGCTAGGCCTATCGGCAAGAGTTGGGTTGTATAGGCTATCCTAGTGTTTACTAATTTATAGGCTACCCCTTTGAAAGGACATTAGCCGGGTAGGATGTAGTTACCGGGTAACTACGCCTTGTTTACACTACGCGTACGCGTAGTGGCGTCGGACGCTTGCCATCCTTTTCCTGTCTATTTAGACTGCCTATGGATACAATAATATGTTGAGGTTGGGCTTTTCCCCCCTTCACCTCCCCATGACATATTGTCATCATAATATATATTTCCAGCAGGGGGCAAATAACCAAAATAAATCTCCGTCAAAATAGACGCGAACTTAACAACGGCGATCGACAAATGTAAACATGACTGAGGCGGCGGACGTCTGCAATCATGTTCCCGTCTATTTTGAATGCCAATGGATACAATAATATGTTGAGGGGTGGCTTTGCCACCCCCCATGTCATGTCATCGTCATATTGCCAGCAGGGGGCAAAATAGACAAATACACCAAAAATCGGGGTGTGGGGGCGGCAGCCCCCACCCATAATAGCCTACTATGATAGGTTAGGTTAGGCTAGGCTAATGTCCTTTCAAAGGGGTATAGGCCTAGTAAACACTATGATAGCCTATACCCGGTCAAAGGTAAGTCCTGCTGTAGTCTCCTTGAATGCTACCTTAAATTGTAATATTAGACTAGGCCTAGCCTATAGATAAATTAGCTTAGCCTACTCATTTATTGTAGCCTATAATATAGGCCTAGCCGAGCAGAATGTAGAGTTCGGGCGTACCCCAACCAATGTTTACACTAAGCAGAGCGGCGACGAAAGCTTGCCTTCATGTTCCCGTCCATTTTGAATGTCGTTGGATACAATAATATGTTGAGGGGGGCAAACACCCCCATGACATATTGTCATCATCATATAATTTGCCAGCAGGGGGCAAATAGGCCTAACCAAACTGCGGCGATCGACCATGTAAACATGACGGCGGCGGTGGCGGTGGACGCTTGCGATCATGTTCCCGTCTATTTTGACTGCCATTGGATACAATAATATGTTGAGGGAAGGACTTTGCGGCAATTTTTGTGGTTGTTTGCCCCCTACTGGCAATATATATGATGATGATAACATGTCATGGGGGGGGGGGTGAGGGGGTGCTTTCAACATATTATTGTATCGAATGGCATTCAAAATAGACGGGAACATTATCCCAAGCGTCCAACACCGACACCACCGCGGCTGCTGAAGAACAAGGAAGTTAGCAATAGGTTTCATTGTGAACTGGAGGAAATTAATAGAAATAAGGAAGCTAGGCCTAGCGATGTAAATAGTCAATGGAATTTCCTTAATAATGACAGTTATATGTATAGGTATAAAGTAAAAACAATATATTTTACATAATTTATTGCATATCTTACATATTTAAACAAATATATATTAAAAATAGTTTAACCACACCACTGAGTTCCCCCAAAATACTCTAATAGGGCTGGCCTGAAGAATTAGATCAAGATGGACAACCAATCAACACATGATAGGTAGGGAAGGGCAGGTTAACAACGGCGATCGACAAATGTAAACATGACGACCGTACACTCGGAAACTACATCCATCCCCATTAGCCTAACCTAACAACCTTACCTAACCTATCCTAGTATTATGGGTGGAGGCTGCCACCCCCTAGACCCAGTACGTTGGATACAAAACTAACCCTCACGTAACACCTAGTATATGTCCCTAGTACCCAGTACGTGGGATACCAAGCTAACCCTACGTAACACCTAGTATATGTCCCTAGTACCTAGTATTTGGGATACAATACTAACCCTTACATAACACCTGGTATATGTCCCTAGTACCCAGTACGTGGGATACAAAACTAACCTTCACCTAGCATATTTCCCTCACTCAGTACACCTTTCACCCTCACTACCGTTCGTGAGTCTTCATACATCTTCATTATCACACGCACCAGCCACTCCTCTACGCCAAATTTTCTCCTAGCCTACTGCACAACTTCTTACTTTCAGTAGAGACGTGATTTTCCGGGCCCGTCGCAAGACCACCGTCTCAACCGAGCCGTCGCAAGATCATCACAGGACAGGAAAAACAACACAGGCTTGCTCCAAGCCAGCGCACATCTTACAAATATATAGGCTAGGCTATACAACTTCCATTTCATCGGAATAACATTCACCGCCAATTTAATTATCATAAGGATTATATAAATGCAATTCTGATATGAAAAAACAATCGGTAAATAGTATAGCCTAGGCCTAGTCAAAGCTGGGGTTTGTTGTTGTTTCGTGGACAAAATTTAACCAAGCGTACTGTCCCACATTAATTTATTATCAACAATTGGAAATACGTTACTGTGGGCTCTTATTACTCTATACTTCCTAATAATAGGTAAGTAAATTATAACATAATGTTTGGATAAACAAATATACCGAAATAAATTAGAATGGAGAAACAGTAAGTTGAGTGAGATGTTTCAGCTTGCCGTCAACCCAGCTCCGGAGCTCTCTTGCCGTCGCAAGAGAATATTGGTGTCTCGCTTGCTAAAGGTGGGCTTGCGACGGGACCAGAAAAACAGTTTTTCGGGTAGATCTTGCGACGGTGGTCTTGAGACGGGACCGGAAAAACACCTCTTACATATCTTTCCTGCAGCTGCCTGACTATGAAGTTATCATACCTTCAAAGACTCTCTCAAACTCACAGACCTTCATGACTTGGCCAAGCATTTTCAGGCCTCTTATAGCAGTTGCAAGGGGAGCCTAACTCTGAAATCACTAGATAGTGCCTCCAGAACCATAAAAAAGAGGAGAGGGCTTAATTAACACACTTCCCTGTTGGACTCTGACACGAACTGAAAACTCATCACGCAGTACCCTCACGTAACACCTAGTATATGTCCCTAGTACCCAGTACTTTGGATACAAAACTAACCTCCACCTAACACCTAGTATATGTCCCTAGTAACCAGTACATGGGATATAAAGCTAACCCTTACCAAATATCTAGTACCGTACTGTATATGTCCCTCACTCAGCTGTACACCTTTCACCCTCACTACCGTTCGTGAGTCCTCGTACATCTTCATTATCACATGCACCAGCCACTCCTCAACGCCAAGTTTTCTCCTAGCCTACTGCACAACTTCTCTGGCCACCTTATCAAAGGCCTTCTCCCGGTACACAACATCAGACCCCTATCTTTTAAGTACATACAGTACATACAGTATCTTTCCCTTATCATACCTTCTAAGACTCTCTCACAGACCTTCATGACTTAGTCAAGCATTTTCAGGACCCTTATAGCAGTTCCCAGGGGAGCCCAACTCTGAAATCACCAGATAGTGCCTCCAGAACCATAAAAAAAAAGAGGAAAGGGCTTCATTAACACAGAGCCCTGGTGGACTCCGACACGAACTGAAAACTCATCACTCAGTACCGGTACATCTTTCACCCTCACTGCCGTTTGTGAGTCCTCATACATCTTCATTATCACACAAATACCTTCATGACTTGGATTGTGCCGTGTCCTAGCATGAAACCAAACTGCATATCGTCAATATCATACCTTCAAAGACTTTCCCACAGACCTTCATGACTTGATCAACTATTTTCAGGCCCCTATAATTTTCCCTATCCAATGAGTCCCCTTTGCTCGTATACAGTATATAATGTACTGTTGTGCCATTCATGAGAGATTACTTCCTCTCTGATATGAAGTTAATTATACTCCTTTCTCACCTGAGGCCTTAATCATCTCAGCTAGAATGCCAGAGCATCCTGCAGCTTTTCTGTCCTTCATTAAGTTATTGCACTGCTTACAAAAGCTGGCACAATCACAGGGAGGGGGGAGTATTGGCTTTTCGTTGCTAAGCTGCTCTATTCCATTCAAATTCCATGTTGAATAATCTTTCGTAGTGTACGGTATTTTCCAAGAATCTATAATTTCTTTGTCAGCGGAAACAATTGTTCAAGTATATATTTTCCCTGTGAAACCAATTTAACTTCATAATGACAATTATATATATAAAGAAAAAACAATATATTTTACATAATTTATTGCATATCTTACATATTTAACGCCTTAAGAGCGGGTGGGTCGGTAACTTCTACCCGCCAAGCGGGTGTGGTTTTACCCTAAATGGGGTTGTTTCCGTGCTCTTTTTCATGCATAAACAAGACTCAGAGCGTAATACAAGTATCTATCCCTGAAAGGGCATAAACAGAGCTTTCGAATGACACCCGAACCATCCTTCTACGACCACTGGTTCTCTTGCAACGATCGTGCAACACGAGTGCAAAAACCCTAAAATAAGGTAATTTCCTTACATAATTCCCTGTGTAGCGAGTGAGAGAGGGTGGAGGAGGGTGTAATAAATTTTAGTCGACCCACGGCGGTGGTGGCGAGCGGTCAGGAAGCAATCTCTGCTCCTAGCACCGCTCAGCTCTCTCTCAGAGCACATTACGTGCTCAAAATTGCACTCGACATATGTCGAGGCCCGCATATGGGCACGTTTTCTTTAACTCGACATATGTCGAGCGCCGATGGTTAAGGGTTAAAAAGATATTTATTAGAATAGTTTAACCAGACCACTGAGTTCCCAAAAAAAACTCTTATAGGGCTGGCCTGAAGGATTAGATCAAGATGGACAACCAATCAAGATATGATAGGTAGGGAAGGGCAAGAGGTGAACAAATCTAGGAAGGTGAAGATACGCAGACATTTCTCACCATTTCACCAATTCAGCCGCACCAGAGTTCCTCTTATAGGGTAGGGCCGAAGGGTGAGTCAAGAACTGCTACACTGTAGCACCAATTAAGAAGTGATCAAGGGCGAAGAATGAGAAATCAGGTCTAAGGAAGAAATAAATCACACAGAGATACACACATAATACACCACTGAGGGGAATCGAGTCAGCTTGACCGCACCAGCGACCATAGACACAAATAAAGTCAGGAGCCAATAAACTAGCCAGGCCAGGGTGGCATATGATATAGGCTGTCCGGAAGACAACCGAATTAGACAGAATAAGAATAGAAGGCGAAAAACATACAAAAAGGGGCATTCAAACTTCAATGGAAATTCAGTATGATAACTGTAATATGTGGGAATAACTTTCACCTTCATATTTCCTCATCTCTTAGCATAAACATGATCAATTAGTGTGCCATTTTCAGTTGTTGGTTGTGTTACATGTTGAGAGTATCCACGCTTTTCCATTAAATTTGCAATAGAAGAGTTAGTTTGGATGTTTTCACAATGCAACCAATTGGGTATTTGTCTAGTTCATTTAGCAAATTACTTAAATTTACTCTAAAATAATTAAGTCCATATGAAATAGGTCTGTATATAGGGGCAGGTTTGTCCTATAGAAAAGTATAGCCAACACTGTTCTCTACCCACTAAAAGCTGAACCAGTGGAAGGTATTACCCGTGTTTGCATACCTTCCCTCAATTTCAGTCAGGCTATATTTGGATGATAATTTGAACTCAATTTGACCTATCTCAGAATAGTAGTATGGGAATTTCATTTTTTTCCTTATTGTGAAGGCAATCATTATTCTATAAAAACACTTACCCTAATAATACATGTACCAGGTTGTTCTCTATATTTTAAGATTATACTCTTTATATAAAAGGCTTGCATGGCTGCATGATAAATGTTTTTCTTTGATTCACTCTTCTTGACTTTTTCTATATTGCAGGCCATGCTTTTGTTCCTCCTAATTCCTTTTCTATTATTTCCACTCCTCAAGTGAGGTACTGTAGAGGTGATTCTCTTGGTCCCATCTGTAGAGGTATTGTAAATGGTGGCCAGACACACCCGTGGCAGTCTTTCACACCCAACCCATCTTGTCCTATCTAATTTTATGTTGAACTCTATTGTTCTTGATCCCACTATAGGACTTGGAAGCCTATTCCACACATCTACAACTCTGTTACTAAACGAATAGAGGCAGATCCCTTACACACCCAGTTTCTCTCTGTCGCTCGTTTGCTTGCACATCGGTACAAATGAAGCAGATCCCTTACACATGCAACTAGGATGAACATGGGAATCTGCAGACAAGTGGCCCACAAAAGGCAGATCCCTTTCACATCCAACCCATTTTGTCCATATGTCTATCTGATTTTATCTTGAAATTCTTTATTGTTCTTGATCCCACTATAGCACTAGGTAGCCTATTTCACATATCTACGACTCTGTTACGAGAGAGGCAGATCTATCCCTTACACAGCCAATCTCTCTCTCTCTCTCTCTCTTATTTGCACACTGGTACAAATGAGGCAGATCCCTTACACATGCTACCAAGATGAAAATGGGAGTCTGCAGAGAGCCGATTGGCCCACACACAGCAGATCCCTTTCACACCCAACCCATCTCGTCCTATCAAATTTGATGTTGAAGCTCTATTGTTATTGATCCCACTATAGCACTTGGTAGCCTATTCCACATACTTTCTTACAGTTTCTTACAGTAGATCCTCTGGAAAAAGGCAAACTAGGCCTGTGTACCAGTACTTGCACTGCTGCGGTCGTTCATGGTGTTGGCGGCGGCGGTAGCAGACGCAACATTTTTACTATTCTGTATTTTTGTTTTATAATCAAACTTCAAATCTTGTCTTCCCCATGCTTTATCAAGATTACTTTCAAACTCCCTTATTGATTCGGAATCGACTACATACTGGGGCAGTGCGTTCCACTCATTTACCACTCTTATCACAAAATGAGTTCTTTGCCTTCTCAAGCCTATTTCTTTCTTTGTAAATTTTCTTAGAGTGTCCTCTCGTTCTTGTTCCCTCCTGCATCAAGAAGATACCTTCACACACATCCTCATCGTACTTTCCTGACACTATCTTAAAAGTCTCTATCATATCCCCTCTCTTTCTCCTATATGCCAGTGTCGGAAGCCCCAGCGTCCTCAACCTCTGCTCATAGCCCGCGTTCTTCAACGTTGGTACCAGCTTGCTAGCTCTCCTCTGCACTTTCTCCACTGCTTCTATATCCTTTACCATATATGGAGCCCACACCTGGTTCGCATATTCCAGGTGCGGCCTAACCAGCGCTGTATAGAGATTCCTGAAGATTTCTTCGTCAAGTAACACAAATGTTCTCCTTATCAGCCCTACAATTCTATTGGCTTTGTTTATCTTTTCCGCTAAATGTTCTGAGAAATTTAACTTATTGTCTATCACTACTCCTATAGAAGAAGAGAAGTAGTGGAGGAGGAGGTGGGGATCAGGAGGTCAGAAGTGTGGGAAGCCATGAAAAGAGTGAAGTTGGGGAAAGCACCAGGAACAGATGGAGTGTGTGGGGAAATGTTGAGGTATGGTGGTGAGATAGTGATAGAATGGGTATGGAAAATGTGCAAACTAGCATGGGAGAAGGGGAGTGCACCCGATGACTGGAAGACTGGCATAATAGTCCCCCTATATAAGGGCAAAGGGGAAAGAGGAGTGTGTGGTAACCACCGAGGAATATGTCTTCTAAGCGTAGTAGGGAAGGTATACAGTAGGGTAGTGATTGAGAGAGTGAGAGTGAGAACGGAGAAATGGATAGGCGACGAGCAGGGAGGTTTTAGGAAGGGAAGAGGATGTGTAGATCAGATTTTTACCCTGAATTGTGTTGTGGAGAAGTATCTGGAGAAGAAACAAAAGGTGTATGTTGCCTTTATGGACTTGGAGAAGGCCTATGACAGAGTGGATAGAGAAGGTTTGTGGAAAGTACTTAGAATATACGGAGTAGAGGGCAAGTTGCTGAAAGCAGTGAAGAGCATGTATGAGGGTGCAAAGGCGGCAGTACGTGTGGAGAGTGAGCAGAGCGAGTTCTTTGACCTGAATGTTGGTTTGAAACAGGGGTGTGTGATGTCCCCGTGGTTGTTTACTGTATATATGGATGGAGTTATGAAAGAAATACTATCAAGAGCAGTGGATGTTGGTGTATCGCTGAAAAGGGAGGGAATTGAGTGGAAGCTACCTATACTGCTGTTTGCGGATGATACAGTTCTGATGAGTGATAATGAATGGGAGTTGCAGGGTCTGGTAAATGAGTTTGGAACAGTGTGCGAAAAACGGAATTTGAAGGTAAATACGGGGAAGAGCAAGGTTATGGTCTTCGAAAGGGGTGAAGTCACAGAGTGTGAGGTGAAGCTGAACGGTCAGGCTATGGAGATCGTCAACTCTTTTAAGTATCTGGGCAGTGTGTTGAGTAAAGATGGGACTATGGATGAAGAGGTGCGGGAGAGGGTACAACAGGGGAAGAGGGTTGTAGGAATGCTAAAAGCAGTAACAAGAAATAGGGTGGTCAGTATGGAAGTGAAGAAGTCCTTGCATGACAGTGTGGTAATCCCGACACTGACTTACGGAAGCGAAGCATGGACGTTGGTTGAGAGACTCAGACCAAGAGTGAGAGCAGTGGAAATGAATTACTTAAGGAGTGCGTGCGGAGTTACATGGAGGGATAGACAGACTAATGAGGAAGTAAGAAGGAGGTGTGGTGTGGAGGTAGATGTGCTGGAAAGTGTGAAAAGGAACAACTTGAGATGGTTCGGCCATATGGAACGTATGGAAAGCGAGAGAATGACTAAGAGGGTGTACGAGAGCGAGGTGGAGGGACAGAGGGGGAGAGGTAGACCGAATATGAGGTGGAAGGATGGAGTGAGGAACTACATGAACGAAGGCGGTGCTGGTTGGGGGGAGGGGCGTCGACTGACTGGGGACAGAGGTGCATGGGGGCGGTTCGTTCGTGGCCACCCCTTCGGGGATCACGGCGTCAGGCAATAGATAGATAGATAGATACTCCTATATCCTTTTCTGCATTCACTTCCTCCATCGCTTCATACATACTGTATCCTACCTTGTCCATCTTGCTTGTCCCAATCCGCATGTACTTGCATTTTTTTTGGATGAAAAGGCATTAACCAATACTCAGACCATCCCTTTATGCCCTCCACATCTCCTTGAAGCAAACCCACATCTTTCTTACTCCTCACTCTTCTATACAGCTTAGTGTCATCCGCATACAGGTATACCTCACTTCCATTAGGTATAACTTCAGGTAAGTCGTTGATAAATATAACGAACAGCAGTGGTCCCAACACAGATCCCTGAGGTACCCCTCTTGTAATTTCCCTCCACCCCGAGCCTATTCCATTCACCAGTACCCTCTGTCTCCGATCTTTCAGGAAGGCTTCTATCCATTTCACACATTTCTCCCCTATATTATAGCGTCTAACTTTCTCTATTATCCTTTTATGTGGGACCTTATCGAAGGCCTTCATAAAATCGCAATATACCACGTCTATTACATGACCATCTTCTAGAATTTGCATCCAATCATCTACCACCTTAATTAGCTGTAGTACCGTCGACCTCCCCGGCAAGAATCCGAACTGTCTCCCACTGAAAAGTTGGTTTGACTTCATATGCTCCATTATTCCTTCTCTAATTACCGTTTCCATTAGTTTACACACAACACTTGTCAAACTGACTGGTCTATAATTCCCTGGGTCATTTCTCTTTCCCTTCTTAAATATAGCTGTTATGTTCGCCTCTCTCCAGTCCATCGGGATTTGTCCTGTATTAAACGATACCTCAAATAACATTTTCAATGGCTCTACTAACATCTCACCTCCTTCCTTTATGATTCTTGAGTGTATCCCATCCGGTCCCGGTGACTTACTTCTGTTCATTTTTTCTATAGCCCTTCTTATTCTAGCATGGGAAAACTCTATTAGTTTTAGTGCCGGTGCCATACAGTATCTATAACTCTTTTACCAAGCGAATAGAGGCAGATTCTTTACACAGCCAATCTCTTTCTCTCGTTCTTGTTTGTTTTGCACACCGGTACAAATGAGGCAGATCCCTCACACATGCAACCAAGATGAAAAGGGGAGTCTGCAGAGAGCCAAGTGGCCCACATAAGGCAGATCCCTTTCACACCCAACCCATCTCATAAACGTTACCTGTTATTTACACTACTTACTATACACCCATGTTATTATATACCTGCAACCGAAACACAATTGTAAGAAATAGGAACATAGGAAAATGGGAGTCTGTAGAGAGCCAATTGGCCCACACAAGACAGATCCTTTTCACACCCAACCCATCTCATAACAACTCTCTCTCATTTATCTCTGTCTTCCTTACATTTATGATATCCTAGTCGCTCTCTCTCTCTCACAAATGAGAACATAAGAAAACCGGAGTCTGCAGAGAGCCGATTGGCCCACACATGTCAGATCCCTTTCACACCCAACCCATCCCGCGCTCTCTCTCTCTCTCTCATATTTATCGCTATCTTCCTTACGTTTATGACATCCTATTCTCTCTTGCCATACTCTCTCACCCTCACAAATGAGAACATAAACAAAATAAGAAAACGGGAGTCTGCAGAGAGCCGATTGACCTACACATGGCAGATCCCTTTCACACCCAACCCGTCTCGTTCTATCTAATTTCAAGTTGAAGCTCTATTGTTCTTGATCCCATTATAGCACTCGGTAGCCTATTCCACATATCTACAACTCTGTTACTAAACGAATAGAGGCAGATCCCTTATACAGGCAATCTCTCCCTCTCTCATTCTTATTTGTTTGCACAATCTGTTCCTTTTGTAATTTCTCCATGCCCGATAAGTTAAATGATCTTTTGATATCTATGACACAACTTTTGTATCCAACACAATACCCTGCTTGCAAAACCCCTCGAACCCCGGACAACGTTGCTTGCAACTTTAATTATTATTATTATTATTATTATTATTATTATTATTATTATTATTATTATTAACCTCTCCGCTGCGTAGATGGGGTATTGGCCACCCCTCCCTGTGCGGAGGTATTTAGACTGTTTCCTAAACTCAAATCGTCATCTTACCATAAATATCATTAATACTTATCCATATGCGCCTATTTTACATTGATTATAAAGGTATTAACCTGTTACAGCAATAAAACTAGTGGAAACAGCGTTTGGATGGTCAAAATCGGAGATAGAGGCCGGGAGTTACATAACTTATGGCTGAGGCAGTCTGCCAGCCAGCCAGCCGTCACGAAGGCTGGAGAGACACTGTTGCGTGGTAGTCTCTCTCTCGCTCTTTCCCACGCTTGGTAACACAGAAGGGTGGAAGGAGGGGATGTGGAGGAGTGATATTTGGCATGGCCAAGGGGCAATAAAAAAAAGAAAAAAACAAAAAATAAACAAAAATGATACTGGGCTGATTTAAGTGTTTTTTTTTTTAGGCCTTGGATTATATAAGGCTTCCCACAGCCCACCGGTAGGCCTTATATAAGTCTTGCCGCACTTGCTGGGTTAAGTAAATATGCAAAGCTCTCAAATATGGCTCGAACGAAAGTAAATAATAGTTACTGCGATACTGGAAACTGATACAGGGTAGTTATGGAAAATAGGAAAATATTTAATCTCATGAAGTGGATTCATCAAGGTAGAATTATTATATTAGTCAACTATACGTGACTGAGGAAACATTTAGCTCTGCGACAAAATTTTCACTATTGGATCTGTACCTAAATGATATGGAGCTCATAAACTTTGGTCTGCACGAAGTGTTTCGAACGAAAGTAAATAATAGTTACTGCGATACTGGAAACTGATACAGGGTAGTTATGGAAAATAGGAAAATATTTAATCTCAAAACGAAGAATAAGTTAATGCAACTTGAATAAGTATATAAACTGTAATAACTCAATGAGTAATAAGGATGAAAGTTGGATTCATCAAGGTAGAATTATTATATTAGTCAACTATACGTGACTGAGGAAACATTTAGCTCTGCGACAAAATTTTCACTATTGGATCTGTACCTAAATGATATGGAGCTCATAAACTTTGGTCTGCACGAAGTGTTCGAGATTTACGTGTAAGTGTATGTCTTTATAACTGGAACAAATATATATATATATATATATATTTACAATGTGAGGAATCCAGGAGCCTGAATTCAAGGAAGTATGTAAATATTTTCCACAAGATAGAATGTGGATTGAGCTCCTGCAATTGGAGCAACGGATAATAAATAAAGAAAGGAAGAAGGGAAAATCTTCTGTCTGACGTTAATAAATGAACCTTGACATACCTAAGTCTAAGCCCTCACTGTAATCATTGTTACCATTACGAACTAGGAAAAGCACTTAACCCCTTCAGACTCATATGATGCAGAGGTTGCCAGATTAGCAATAAGAAATAGAGTTCTCTCACTCTTATAATTACCTCTCCAAAATTAGTTTTCTGCCCACAGCTAACTCAAAGACAACTGCAGAGATTGAAGTAACTAAACTAAAGGTTTCTAAATACCCCTGATGGTAACAAAGGCTTTAAAGTATCCCTAATCGGCTCAAAATCGCGTCATATGTCGGAGAGGGTTAAAATATTTCGTAGAGAGTGGGAGCACTGGTAGAACGAGTTTTGAGCAGAGACTGGAGTTGAGTCACGGGTTGTCTTGCTTTTGACTACAGGGGCACTGAGATGATCACACTTCCCAGCTAGGTTCAGGCCCAAACAATTCCAAGATACGTTCTGCTCGGCTCTTTCGCAAACTCGTCTTAGTGCAACTCACGATAACACTATCCACGCTGAACCTGGGGGATGAAAGTAAAGGATCCCCTGCACTCGGTAAACATAAAGTCTTTCCGGGCATAGGTGGACACTTTGAATTATTACTGTCCTGAATCTCGATAGAGTACGTTGATACAAATCCAGGCTTAGGGGGCTTGGGCAGACTTGCACTACAAGTACTAAGTTCTTGGTCTATGTCGAACTTATCATCGAATGATAACAAGGCTAGTGACTCAATCTCTGTCCCATTTATGTTGATGCAGTCAGAGATTGATGTATTATCACAAGGCCTTTGATTGCGTGGCTCGATCTTGGTCCCACTTTTGTTGGTGTAGACCCTGATTGAACTATTCTCTGTCCCATTTTTGTTGATGCAGTCAGAGAATAAAGAATTTACTTCTTCACAACAATCAATGGCATTCTTTCTCCTTTCTAACCTAGGAATATTGAATTCAGAACCAAAAATATTATTAAAGCCAGCAGGCTGATTGCTTGATTCTACTTTGTTCAGCGCGCATAGTGACTGCTTTTGTCGACGTTCTGGTCGAACGTTTTCGGGGCAAGAGGAGCATGGTAAATACTCTGGCTTTGTGTTCTTTCAGGGAGCCATTCGCACTAGGGGTGATTTGCACTTTGGATTTATGTCTGGGTAGTGCATACATGGATATCACTTTGGTATTGGATTCGGTCTGGTTCTGAGGGATATTTGCATAGGACGTGTGAGGCTTTTATGCTATCTCTGGCCTGTTTAGTTCTTTGTCGTATGAATTCTTATGGTACGTTAACACTGGTTTTAAACATTTGATCCGCATCTGGGTGTACACTTCACTATTTAGATTGTAGTCTATCGAGGCACACGGTTGTTGTTGTTGTTGTTGTTGTTGTTCCCTAAGCTGCCTGGCCGAACAGCCCCGAGTCCCTGAGGAAGGCCATGGCCACGATCGGGCTTTCCCACAGAGCTCTCATTGAGTGTAGATTGTGTTGTTGGCGTAAGTGGTTGTGTGAAATGCAGTCTTCTATGATGTGTTTAATGGTATGGGGTGCTGTGTTACATCCCGGGCAGGCGTCGACAACGGAGTCATCCAGTCTCTTCTGATAGCTCAGGAGAGCTGGATGGTGTCCGCATCTCAGCCTGGCCAGGTGGACTCTGTCCTCGCGAGGAAGGGAGGATTCGGAAGGATGGATTTCGGGAGGTCGTGCTTGCTTGCGTGTTGTCTGTGAGTGAGTGGATGGATCGGCGAGAGATATGAGTATGGATGTGCTTCTGGAAGTTGGTTCGGGGTGGGCAGGGAGGGAGAGAGGACAATAATTGTGTGTGATACCGTGTGCTGGGTGTTGTTTTTATATTTCTTGGTGTCTGTGGGTGTGTTGCCATGTAGTTTAGTGGGTGGTCCTGGTTCGTGGAGGCTGCTGCCAGGAATTGAGTGCCTCTCATGTCTAGATGGTCTTTGACTTTGAGGATTTTGGTTTCTTGATGTAGGTGATCTGTGGGTGCAGTAGCTGTGCAGCCTGTAATGATCTTCAGGGCTTTGTTTTGAATAGTCTGTCAGGTCTTATGATGTGTTTCAGCTAGGTTAGAAGCCCAGGCTGGGCTTGCGTATTCCATCACTGATCTTATGTATTGTTTATATACTGTGGTGGTAGTTTCTTTGTTGTGTCCAAATTTTGTGTGAGCAAGTGACCTGAGGGCATTAAGTCTGGGTGTCAGTTTCTTTTTAATGTTTGTGGTGTGCTGTTTGAATGTCATATGAGTATCATATGTTACTCCTAGGATTTTGGGTGTGTGTGTATGTGTTAGGGGTGTGTTGTTTATGGTGAGTTGAGGGATGTATTCGTGTTCTCCTGTCCAGCTTGTGAGCAGGGTTGCGGTGGATTTGGCTGGTGCTAGATTAAGTCTGTTTGTAGTGCACCAGCCATGTAGTGTGTTGAGATAGGGTTGAAGGAGATCTGTTGCTCTTTTTGGGTCATGGTGTGTGCATGTGAGTGTTATGTCATCTGCATAGGAGGCTAAGTTTATTTGGGGCGTATTGGGTGTAGTTATATCGTGCATGTACAGATTGAAGAGTGGCACACGGTTGAGGTTAATGCCTAACTTGCATAGGACTGATGGTGTCGTGGGTGTAGAGGGAGGCCATGTGGTTGTCCGTGGGGTTGGAATAGCTTCCCTTGTCGGCCGCGTTTTCCCTGGGTCTTCTCCATTTTGGTTTTCTTTGTCTTTTGTCCTGTTGCTGTTGAATGTCTTTATGCTTGCAATCCTGGTTGGTTGGTCTTGCAGGTTGGTTGTTGGTGTTAATTCGTTGGTGCTTTCTTCTAATTCTTTCTCCTCTGGCATCTCACTATACCTAAATATCCATTTGATGTGGTAGCTATTGACTTACTTAAACTACCGCTCACTGATAATGGCAATCAATAAGTGATGGTAACCATTGACCATTTGGCGAGATATATCGTATTATTATTATTACAAGATAAAGAGGCGAATTCCGTTACTCAAGCGTTCATAAAAGACATAATATGTAAGTACGGTAGCCCAAACAATTTAATCATGGACAATGGGACAGAATTTTGCAACTCTGACATGAAACAATTATGCGATACATGCAATATTAATCATAAGACAATTTGCCCTCATTCACCTAAGAGTAATGGGTTAGCTGAATGCGCGAATCAATAATTAATCCGAGCTCTGCGCAGGGGCGGATTTACATGTTAAGGGGCCCTAGGCACTGGGGTTATGCAGGGCCCCTGTCAATGGGTGGGTGGGGGGCGAGCGAAGTGAGCCCCTACAGCTGGGGGGTTTGGGAATTTTTGGAAAATTGAGTTCTTTTAGGGGCATTTTGAGGCCTATGGAGGGAGTGAAATCCTGTAATTTATAATGGTTTTAATATGACCATAGTGCTTCTCACTCATGATAATCAAAGACCGATCATTATATCTGAAGAAATTCTCTACTCACTATCTGAGGATGCTGGATGGCTTCTCAGAGCAGGTACTAGCATTCAGTTAAGAATAAAACTGAATATTTTTTTTTAAGTTGCCAGAGACTGGCTTTTCATCTTAATTTCTGAGCAAATACCCTTTGGCAATTACATGATGCAGTGGTCTTTCATATTAGTTTATTTTAAATATTTTCCATTAGGATTTAATTTATTATAATGTTGGTACTAGATTGTAAAACGTATTTGCTATAGGATTATACAGTTTAAGCAGTGTAACAGTTACAAAATAAAACACACATGGTAGGTTTTCACCGTTGTCATATTTTCTTTGAAAATGTCACAACTTTAGTGACATGGTATAATTCTTTTGTATACCCCTATATTACCTATGGGGTAGAAGTTTGGGGTAATGAAAGTGAATCAAAAATTAAACTTATATTTATTTAACAAAAATAAACAAAAATTGTAAGAATAATTTAATCGGCTCATTGGCATTGCAGAGAACATTCAGCACCATTATTTAAATCCTTAAAGCTATTACCATTCAAAACAAATTATGTTTCTTCAGTAGCTAAACTTATGTTTAAGATAATGAAAGATCTTACTCAAAACTTAATTACAGATGTTTCCATCAAATGCAAACTGCAGCAAATCTACATCAACATTTATATAACAACGATAACACTGACAATATTGATTGAATCAGAGTCTGCTTTGTTAAAAAAAATAATGCATATTTTGCAGCTTTTGCTGTATGGAGCTAGGCTATGGGAATGGATCAGTTGTTGTTGTTGTTGTTGTTCCCCAAGCTGCCTGGCCGAACAGCCCCAAGGCTCCGAGCACGGCCAAGGCCATATCCGAGCGCCCCCACAGAACCCTCCCTGCCGACCACAATAAAGCCTGGGTGACCGAAGCCACTCCAAGGCGGGGAGCTGAGGAGGGTGCGGAAACGCCCGGGAAACCAAAGCCCCACCCAGGGCCCTGTGCCCCTCAGCAATTATGAAGAGAAAGTTGAGGGGCAAGGGAAATGGATCAGTTGTTGGTTTTGCCGAATGAGGCTTTGAACTTCTGTGAAATATAGAAAATAATTTATATTTTACTTTGATCAAGTTTTCAATGTGAAAATTGTCATTGACATTATGTTATATAAATTAGAGTGAGTTGCTGAAGATGAAGGCATGATCGCATTGCCAATTATATTTATCTTTTGACTAGCATGATAAAACCACCTTTAAATTGTAAACTACTGTCCAAGACTACAAACTATAATTGTAACTTATTACCTTTCTACTTAGCCTAATGCAAGACGGTATCGTAAGTGATTGGAAAATGGGCTAGACAAAATTAGTTTTCATAAAAAATAGTACAATAGCCTAGATTATATAGATAAAATATATATATTGGTAAAATATATATTGCTATATAGGCTATTATACATTTGTAATATAATAAAATCGTCTAAAAGGAGCCAGAAAAAATGAAAAGGATGGCACTGGTACTGAATGGGTTAAGCTAATGGAGGCAAACAGCCTAAGGACTAAGGAGATTGATTAGCATGGGTCTAGATTCCATATACCTAGGCATACAATATTGCACCTCCACCTACGGGAACTATCTGCTCCTCTTGAATCTCGTCTGGGCTAGGAAACGAGCATGCCGAGCTCTGTGCTATAGCGGCGCCTACTATCCATAGGCTACCCATTAATAATAATAGGTTTAGCAAAAATGCAAGGCATAGGCAGTGCCAGTAACATAACCACTTAATCACGAGTATTTATAAGTGAGAATCGGTGAGAGAAATTGAGAAAAGAGCCCTAGATTCCCAATAATCAATAATATAATGTTAACAAAACATCCGTTCCTACCTTCTCAGCCAAGCTGCTCGGTCAGTTCTGTTTATCAAACGTCAGTAACATTCGAGGCTACTTGAACTTTTGAATTTAATAACTTATAACATGAATATGTTATTATCAGGGATAACTAACTGTTTTCTTCTACCAGGTAAACGGATTACGTGTTTTACGGTTGTAAAATAAATATAACGCATTCATTATACATTTAACACACAAAGAGCGGGTGGTAGGGTATTTTACACTGTGCCGCCCAGCGGGGGTTTTTACCCTAAATAGGGTTGTTTCCGTGCTCATTTTCATGCATAAAGAAGACCCAGAGCTTAAAACAAGTATCTATCCCTGAAAGGGCGTAAACAGAGCTTTCCAATGACACCCGAACCATCCTTGTACGACCACTGGTTCTCTTGCAACGATCGTGCAACACGAGTGCAAAAAACCTAAAATAAGGTAATTTCCGTACATAATTCCCTGTGTAGCGAGTGAGAGAGGGAGGAGGAGGATAGAATACAGCTCAGTACACCCACCGCAGTGGTGGGGAGCGGTCATAAGGGTACTACGCTCGTTCCACCGCTCAGCTCTCTCTCAGAGCAACATTACGTGCTGAAAATGGCACTCGACATATGTGGTGCACCGCCACATAGTCCATATTTATTCAACTCGACATATGTGGTGCGCCGTTGGTTAAGGGTTAATACCCATTATTTTATGTTCTAAAATTCATAATGCCATTAATCCCAATAGTACTGGGAATGGGGTAATCGCTAACAAAAAATAATAACTGATTTTTTTGTTCTTAGGCCAAGGTGTGGGCCCCTTGGGGGCGCGGGGCCCTTGGAGGCACGGGGCCCTAGGCCATGGCCTACTCGGCCCCCCCCCTAAATCCGCCACTGGCTCTGGTGGTCTACTTATTGAACAAGATTCTAATACGTGGGATCAGTTCATACACTATGCTGAAGCAACACTTAATTCGGCCTTGAATTCTTCCTTTGCCGATTCACCGCATTTCATAATTTTTGGGAGAGACATGAAATTGTCATACAATGAACTTTCTAAACCTAATGAACCCATTTACAATTACAATTACTATTTGTTATACGGTACCATATAAACAATTTTCGTACAATTCATAAAACCTTACGAAGTTCTCTGGCGCAATCGATAGAGACGATGCTTGCCAATGCGAACAAGGACAAGAAACAGACAAATATTAACATAGGTGATATTGTTTTCTTACGTTAAGGGGAGGTCTCCACTTGAGGGATTTTTTGCTTGACCCCTTTCTCCCTCATGTTTAGCCCCATTGCTTTTGATATTATAAAACGTTTGCCCCATTAGTTTAGCGATTTTAAGAACTTTCACCCCATATTAACCGACCTTTCGTGCCATTCAGGTGTCGCTTTTATCCTGGCGAGCGATAGCGAGCCTGTAATTTAAGAGGAACCGGCCTTCGGCCGGGACATTTTTCTACCGAAAAATGTACAAATTTATCTTGAAAGGGACTCAAGGGGGTATAATTTTAAGCTTGATGGAGGTCTAGGGAACAAACTAAATACCTCACCTTAACCCATGAACGGCGAGAACACCCTTAAGAGGTTTTGGTGGGCAAGGGCGAGGAATCTCTTAACCCGGGAACTGCGGGGAGACTCTTAAGAGTTCCCCCGGCGGACTGCGGGGAGACTCTTAAGAGCAGAGCTTTTGAACGCGTACCAAAACCGCGCGTTTATAGCCAGGCGGCTGAAATTGGTGTGGGTATAGTACTACATGTCAACTCTCGACACCACCCCGCCAAACGCTCGCCCCGCACTCGTGCAAGCACCAACGCGCCAGTAACCCCACGCACTAGTCATGGAGCCCACACGTCCCTCACGCTCGCTCCCTGATGACACAACCAGCCCTCCTTCTGGTGGTGTTAGCCGCCGTGGAAGGCAGAGGGTGGCTGCTAAAGACCCTACCTACCAGTACGACATGCCCTACAGCTCGGAGGACGAAACACCTGCACCCAAAGCACGAAAAACATGTGCAAGCACGACAAAGGTACAGAGGTCATTGGTGTTTCGGGACACTGCCACCACGACCCAGGCCACTGCAACAACCACTGCCAACCACTGCCACCGGTACCAGCGACGCAGGAGGCCGCCCTAGGGCTGCAGAACCTGTGGGGGCAGGAAAAATTAAAGGCACGCACCACTGCTGCCCCTGCCGCCGCCCCTGCCACCGCCTCTGCTGTCCCTGTCCATAAGACTCCCGCACGTGCAAAAGTGACCCGGAAAACTCTGACACCATCAAAATATGCCGCCCTGCTGTTTGATGGTGATTCGCAGGACATTGGCAGCCCGGGCTTCGACGACGAAGCCCTAGCACGGGACCACGGGTGGGGGGATTTGGGAGTGGACAGTGGGAGTGAGTCCGACGTCGGTGACGAGAATGAGGAAGGGCATCGTCTGTCAAGTGAAGAGGAGGGTGATGATGATGCAGTGCTGTATCGCGACCATGGAAGCGATATTTCAGACGATGAAGCAGACGCAGACGACATTCCGATCCCTGAGCTGCCTTCGTTCGATTGGTCTGACGGGGTCAATTTTGTACCTGACGTGCCCCAGTTCAATCCTGGGACGTCAGGAACAACTGACGACTGGCCCTGTGACGATCAAGCGAACGAAAGCTACTTCTTCCTCGCTTTTTTTCGATATGGAGGTAATGACGTACATCGTTGCCCAAACAAACGCCTACTACAGGTGGGTGTTTGGCAGATTGGACGTCCTTTCTCCAAAAGCGAGAATACGAGGCTGGGTGGATACGACTGTGGAAGAATTTATGACGTTCTTTGCCTTGTTGTTCCTCATGCCTCTGATCAAGAAGCATGTGTTGCAACACTATTGGAAGCACGACCCTCTCATCGCCACCCCAACTTTCAATAAGTTCATGACTCGTGACAGATTTTTGTTGCTGCTAAGATTTATGCACTTTGCAGACAACGAAAATCCTAACAGGATTGGGAAAGTTCGGGATGTGTTCACCATGTTGTTGGAGAGGTATAGGAAATACTTTTACCCCTTCCTCAATTTGGTGATTGATGAGTCGCTCGTGCTCTTCAAAGGACGTCTTGTGTGACTGCGATACTGGAATAGTGCTTGACATGATCGTGTACACAGGCACTGACATTGACATACCGAAAGCCGCTGCCAATGACCCCATGGGCATGTCAGGTGCCATCGTCAGGAAAATGTTGGCACCTTACCTGGGCAAAGGCCACATCATCTACACTGACAACTGGTATACTTCTCCTGATCTCTGCCAGTTTCTTCATGACAACCAAACGGGTTCATGTGGGACTGTCAGAAAGACAAGAAAGTTTATGCCAAAGTTCACAGGTGATGTTATTCCTCTCACAGATGCCTCCTCCAGTGACACACCTTCAAGAAGACGACCTGGCCCAGGAACACCGCGAGAGGCATGTGCGAAGAAGGCGACGAAAGGGGCAGAAATTCAAGCAGCTCGAGAAGTGTGGGAAACTGATAGCCCTGAAGTGGAAGGATAAGCGAGACGTCCACCTGCTTTTCACCATCCACACAGGTGTCCAGGTGGATTCTGGCAAAATCCACTACCGAACCAGGAAGACCATCTACAAGCCCGACATGGTAGTGGACTATACCAAGAACATGCGCCTGGTGGACAAGTCTGACTGTCAGCTGTCAGGCGTTGAGTGTCTGAGGAAGACTGTGAAGTGGTATCACAAGCTCTTCCTCCACCTAGTTGATATCACGATGCTGAACGCCTACAACTTGTGGTTGGTGAAAAAGGATATGGCCCCAAACCAGAAGCTGAAATTCCGGGAGTTCGTTTACAACGTCTCATACCAACTCCTGGAGAAGTATGGCACCACCACTCACAGACGTACGGCATGGCGTGGGGATCACGTTCCTGACCGCATCCAGCTGGGTGTTGAAAGACACTACCCAATCAACACTGAGATGCTTGGCACTCGTCGCAGGCAGGCGCAGTGCACCGTCTGCAGCACCAGTGTCAGGAAACCCCATGTCACCAAAAGAGTCACCTCAATGTGCGCCGAGTGCAAAGTTCCACTCTGCCTGGGTGACTGCTTCAGGGACTACCACACCTTCAAGAATTATTGAGTGTCGCCCTGCCCTGCCCTGCCCTGGACTCGCCCCGTGCCCTGCCCTGGACTCGCCCCCTGCCCCGCCCTGTCCTGGACTCGCGCCCTACCTTACCTGACCTGACCTAATTGATCACGCTACCTCATAATGTAACATATATATTATATAATGTATAAGTTCCAAAGATGTCCCTGTGATATAGCTTTTACATTATATAATTGTATGTTTCATTATTTAGTTTATAAGTTTCAAAGATTTACATGTAATATGCCTTATTTTTTAGTATATCAATATATATGTTTGTTATTAGCCAAAGTAATGTGTATATAATTATTTTCTTACCTCAAATGAATTGTACAAAAATAAATATGTTTCAATAAATCCTGTCAAACCTACTAAGATAATAAAAAAAACAATACAAAAAAAAAACAAAAAAAACAAGGTCATGTCATTGTATTCTTACAATATGATATATTCTATGAATATTTCATATTGTTTGAATACAATGGCATGATCTTGTAAAAAAAGAAATTTATCAAAAATGTTCTAGACAATATAAAACCTTCCCCATAACCCCCTCCTGGATTCGATCACACAACCCTACCACACTTTGAGTTTTCCAGTCCGCGACCTTACCAACCATGCCACAGGAGCTCATACCAAATATCACTCAAAACTTCGTGTCTACAATCGAAATGACAATATACAAAAAAACATGAATTATCCCACCAATTTACGTTTGTAAATTGATGGGATTATCAATTATATCATGCCAAGGTTTATAAAAGTTTGTCTCTGTCAAGAATTAGTAATTATATAACTTTATTCTGTCAAAAATTGCCCAAACACTCAGCAAAATTGCCCCTCTCAGTGCGACTCCACTCATTTTCACACGGTCAAGCGGTGACCCTTGCCGCTCCTTTATGCCCCAGCTACACCAGCAACAGCAGCTCTGTCTGGGAACAAAATTTGTATAAATACAATAATGAATAAAATACTCTTCACAAATACATTTGTATTGTATAATATTGTAAATCAAAATTAATAATAACTGTGTGGGTGTCGAAAATTGCTCAACCAGCTTTCTTATGTCTCGCCTACGCGCGTATATTGGATTATACATAGTCATGACTGTCATACAAATAATTGCAGTAGGTCTCGAATATACATTTATATTGCATATTACTTGGAAATAAATAAGTATATGTTTCTCTGGTGGCAATCTACCCTTTCGCAAGTGTAAGGAGACACCATTCTATATTTAGCCCTCTATCACAAAAGGCAATCTGCCTGTGTTTACTGACCACCGTCGCTGGTGGTCTATAATATAGTACTTTATTTACAGTCAATGGCCTAAATGTTTCTGTGGTACTTCACATGTGTCTAAAATGCAATGTCTGCTTGCATAAAAATGCAATTCTGAAGTCCATTTATACGTACGACATACACATGTCTCAGTTTCTCTCTCTCTCTCTCTCTCTCTCTCTCTCTCTCTCTCTCTCTCTCTCTCCATTCCTGACTCATGTTATTGTAAAACGCTTGGTGGCAACAAACACCAGACACCTGGTAGACATAAGGTTCAAAATCCCAAGACATCAATACGCCTCGGGCGCCTCCACAATTGTCACACAGCTGGCTATCTATCTAGAGATCTGCCTGCCTTCCTTCTCTCCACGACTCACTCACTCACTCACTCACTCCCTCCCTCCTACCCAGCCACCCCCACCCACCCTTTCAGGCTTCCGTCTGCTAGAAACACATTCACAATTTGCGTAAATATCGCATCAATTGGGCTATATGCGGTATATTCCTTGTTATATGGGACGCCTACATACGTACACGTCTTTATTATAGCATGACAGTGCTCTAAATACAAGATTTACGTGATATTTATGGCGTAACACACCCTCTCCCCCTTTCATTCCCAGCACAACTCACTCACACCTTGGTTCACGCATAGAAACTCATTGATAATGTGCGTAAATATCGCATGAATTGGTCTATATGCGGTATATATTTTGATATATGGCACGTATACATACGTACAAGTCTGTATTATAGCATGACAGTGCTCTACGTACAAGATATAAGTGATATGTATGGCGTAAACCACACTCTCAGCTCATAAATTGCCGCCAAACCTCCAACACATCTTCATTCCCGCCTAAAAATTCTCTTATAATTCCCTTATATATTGCAATTTTTGGTCACTATGAGGCATATTCATTGTTATATGGGTGGCCTACACACGTATACATACTCTACATAGCCTAAAAGGGCTAAAAAAAGGAGATATACGTGATAATACGCGGTAACCCACCCCCTCCTCCCTCTCCTTCTATCCCCTGGGCGCGTGAAAATTCGGCAGGGAAATCTCGCCGCTCGATGACAATCTAGCCGCGCGGTGCCATTCGCTCCACATTTTTCAACTACGGACCGTTCCCCCACCCCCCCCAGACATTTTTTGGGGGGTCAAATATATATGGGCCGATGCACGCAAACATTCCCTACACGATGATGTACTTTTTATCGAAATTGGCAATAGGTCCCAAAATCATCATAGGTGCGCACAGTCTTACCCTGTAGAAAACCCCCTGTGCGCCGCGGAGAGGTTAAGAGGTAAGGCCTAAAAAAAAAACTTTTAAAAGGGCCCAGTAGCACTTAAAACAACAGAAATGGTTAAGGTGACCAGATTTTGTGGAGCTAAAAGCGGGACATTGTTACTCTAGTTTAACGTGTGCCAGTATGATCCGTATGGAGTTGTGATAAGATTTTTTGGGAGCTAATATGTAGGTTTACTAATATTATGTAGACCTGAAATAAATATAGTACTGTAATATTGATAATATACTGTATATATATATATATATATATATATATATATATATATATATATATATATATATTTGAACCATTATTATTGTGTAAATGAGAGAGAGAGAGAGAGAGAAATCGAGTTACATGGTATACTTATAAATAAGAGATTATATTGAGCATTAAACAATTAATGCATAGCAGCTTAAATACAGTATACTTATTTACCTTTCAGTTCCCGTACTTTTCACTTGATGAAATCTTCTTCAGTAACTCGGGTGTTGATTTCAGCATAGAGTAGAATTCCAGACAGGTTTGTTTGAAGTTTATTTTCGTTGTTAGTAGGGCTTTTAGAGTTGGGATTTGAAGTTGTGTTTTTTCAGAGGTCCAGTTATTGTTCATTTGAGAGAATACACGTTCAGTAGAAGCATTTGTACCAGGAAGGCAGAGTATAAACTGAACCAATTCAGACATGTGTTGGTGGCTGATATCCCTATCCTTGAAATGAGTGAATACTTCTACCCAGCGTTGGTCTGTCGATACTTTAGAATCATTCCACTCAGCTACTTTCTCGCCAGTGTATTTTGCAACACAAGTGAATTCATCGAATAACTCTGCATCAGATTTGGGGTCAAACACTTGTTTTTGGCAAGCATAGTCCATATAGTTATCTGTACCTCTGACCATTTAGGAACTTGTTTTAACGAAGCCCATTGCATACCCACAAGATCTGGTAAGTGACCCGACCACTGATCTAAGTACTTTACACACGTTTCATAAAACTCCACTACTATTTTCCTTACAGCTGAAGAATCAATCTGGCCTTCATGTTCGAGTTTGCTCATTAGACCCCTGACTGAGTGTGGCATAAACACATTATCTTTCCTTTATCTCAAAATGTCTTTTAAGTTGGTAATTGCATTAATTACTTCTACACAGGAAATGTTTTCACCTTCAATTTTCAAAACTACTTGAGTAAAAGTAGCTGCTTGTGAGTGAATAAAATGTAGCCATATTTCTGCTTCTGGATTTTCAAAGTAGTTTTTCAGCACCACTGGGCACTTGTTTTGGCTTAGAAAGTATGCCTTAACCCAGGAGCTGCGGGAAGACTCTTAAGAGTTTCCCCGGGCGACTGCGGGAAGACTCTTAAGATCCTGGGCCTAAAAAAATCCATTTAAACCACCCCAAAAAAACTTGAACCCTTTTATTTTTTATTTTTTTGCCCTGGGCCATGCCAAATATCACTCCTCCACATCCCCTCCTTTCCCCCCCCCCCCCCCCTCCTTCAATTATCACCTATTTTCCCTGTTATTCCCTTATTCTGTGGTCTATTTTCGTGCTAGCATTAGCGAGTTACTATCAGGGCGTTGTCATCAGTGTTACCAAGCGTGGGAATTAGGGGAGAAGTCAGGAAGAGAATTGAGAGGTACCTCCAGTGTCTCTCAAAGCTTCGTGAGTGGAAGGTTGGCTCACACTCACTCACACACACTCTCGCTTTCATTTCGCGATTTTGACCAGCCAAACACTGTTTCCACTTGTTTTATTGTTGTAACTGGTTAATATCTTCATATTAATGCTAAAATAGGCGCATATGAATAAGTATTAACGATATTTATGGTAAAATAACGATGTTAGTGATGGGAACAGCTCAAATACGTGCGCACAGGCGTGTGGTGTCTCATATCCCCAATGCACAGCCGAGAGGTTAAGACCAGTAAACAGTTTAAGTACTCTCTCAACTGCTGGCATTAATGCCAGCCACCTTGTCTTACTATATCCCAGCAACTGTTTATATTCAATGTCCACAAAATCGCAAAACTCTTTCAGTTCTTCTACTTGAACTGTGTATAAATTATGTAGAAATATGGGTATATTTTTGCAACCACTGATTCCACATCAATTGGGAGGCAATCACTAGCAGACTGAATAGCATTATGTACTATGTGTGCAAAACATCCGATCCCAATTAGTTCTCTGCCCGTCAAGTCATTCAGTTTCTTAAAAATATTATTGACCCCTTTTCTAGCAGCACCTCCAAAATTACAATTAGTGTTATCACCACAAAAAGCCACCAGTTTTTTCCCCAAGTTATGTTCTTCTATTACATCAGTTAGATATTTCACCACTATATCTGAGGTTTCTCCTGGCTGAGATTTAAAGTCAATAAGTTTCACTTGAACACCTTCGTATGGCCTAAAAAATCTAATTAAAACAGGAAAAAGCTTAACGTTGCCATGGTTGCTTGCATCAGTCAATAATGTTAAACAATGGCAGTCTTTTAATTGTTCCTTTAATTGTTTTTCAGCATGTGGGGCAAATTCATTTGAAACTATAGCTTCGCACTTTGTTCTAGCACTGAAACTTTTGGTTCAAAGCATGTTTTAATCATTTTTGTTACACAATCAGTTGACCTAAAGCTCTGATTTTCTTTAACTGTATGGTAAGCCCACAGCCCTTCAGCAGCAGCCACTTCTATATCCTTTTTACTAGGGGTCACACTTTTATAATAGTCAGTCACTGCCTTACTGGTTGAAGCACTGATATCAGCTGGTTTGTATCTCTTAGTACTGAGGTGTTTAATTATATCATTAATCCCACCATGTGCAATGCTGAAATCGCTTCTACACTTTTCACACCTAACGTCATTTGCTGATGTGGTCTTTATAATGAAAGGGTATTTTGACTTCAACTGTTCATTAAATGAGCACTTTCTTTTAGACATCGTCACATTTCGTGTAGTGCGTTTCAGAAAATAATTCTAATAAACAAATTATAAACACCGGGACAACGTTCCTCTCTTCGTAAGTAAGCGGCTAAGCCCCAAGGCTGGTTACCAAGCACTGAACGAACAATGAATGAAACACGTATAGCGAGTCCTAATTACATCGTACTTCGATAGAAAATTGCCGTACTTGTAAATTTTACATTTCACTAGCCGTAATCATTTGCCCACCCGAAGGTCACGCACTAAGTGAACGGTATTTAAGAAATAACCTTGCATTATTAGATGCAGCTGACTCTTTAGATATATTGGAATATATATTATTCAGACCAAACACAAAATCATACAGTGCTGATAATCATCGTACATCTCTAAATCCCTTCGTAGTGAACCTGTTCGATTAGTGCCACTCACGTCTTAAACGGTCAAATCCTTCGAGTAAGAAAGAATGTAGAGTAGGCTCTAACCATTCCTATGTTGATTGATGATAATGATGAATGATATTATAATCTTATTCTTATATTGTTTGCCAAAATTATTTTATTTGGGTATAAATAGCAGAAAACGGGACAGTTCCACTAAAAGCGGGACATTTTCGGGACATTTGGAAATGCGGGACAGACATAAAAAATGTGTGACTGTCCCGCCTAAAATCGGGACTCTGGTCACCTTAGAAATGGTGTTTAAGTGAGATAATTCCCCTCAATACCCCTTATCACTCCTCCACATGTGTCAAAATCCCCTCCTTCTCCCCTTTCCCCCCCTCTTCAATTATCACATATTTTTCCTCTTATTCCCTTATTTATTGGTTTATTTTCGTGCCAATATCTCCAAGCCGGTTCTAGGGTGAGGTCATGTGACTAGCGAGTGTGTGGTGTAACAAAGAGTGTGAGAGAGTAACTCAGTCTGGCTTCAGGCCTCGCGAGGGGAGGGTGTGCCTCGCTTCTGCTCCACATTTCATAAATGACCGGTTGGCAATAATTCGCGATTTTGTCCATCCAAACACTACTCCCACTTGTTTTATTGTTGTTACACGTTACTATCTTCATATTAAACGTAAATTAGGCGCATATGAATAAGTAATAACGATATTTATCGTAAAATTACGATTTTAGGTGCGAATGGGGCCTAATATCGTCGCCTGGCGGTAGGGTGTCCATTACACACAGACCACCTTTAAGGGGTTAATTTTAATTTAAATAAAATAAAATGGTCCTTGCCCGGGTACGATGACTCAAAAGTTGAAGAAAAAGTTTTGAAGCATAAAAGAGTAAAAAAAACCCATGCTCCCATGCAGAATAAATATAATCTTCATTAACATAAAATTGGGGTTATATCATACAAGGACAATTTAGTAGCTCAATTTTGGATCGATAGATTGGGTATTTCTCTCGAGTCATTTTATACATAAATAATTGAAATAATGGAAAAACAGCTTGACCAACATTCACCACCACCAATCATTTTTCCTCCTATGCCCACCACACCTCCAAGCCACAAGGAAGCAACCACCAGTCCATCAAGATGTGCAAGAGTCACTACCATGAAAGTGACACGTCCTCCAACACACAGGAAGAATTTATTCATAACAATCAACAATCCTGAGGCACACCAGAAAAGAAAAGATGGAAAGAAAATGAATCACAAGAAAAGGCACCATGAACATCATACGTCCAGGCGCCATTCTACCTCACAGCCGCACCACCGCCGTGACCATGGAGCGGTGAAGGACTACCCCAAGGAATTACCCCCCACACCTATGCCTTTTTTAGCCTGAGACGAACCAACTGAGTCCACCCAGCCAAAGGTATGACCATTGCAGGATTTTCTAAAATCAGTATTCAGTTGGAAAGCTATTCTTATTTGTCACTGGAGAATAAGGTAGACAGAAAACTTGGCCACCCTTGATACTATTGGGATAAATTATTCGGTGCACTGGTACGGAATTGTTTATTTCAATAGATGTTTGTTGTTGTGGATTCAACAAGTAAGCTGTTATTAGACACTTCACTGGATGTAACTAATATAACTTTCTTACCCATAACCGTGGCGCTATTGTGAATAGAGAATGCTGACACTGGCCAGCGCTCTATTCGTAATAGACCAAATTGTCTATTAACCCGGCAGCTGCAGGAAGACTCTTAAGAGGTCCTACTGGGCGGCTGCGGGAAGACTCTTAAGATCCTAGGCCTAACAAAACCCATTTAAAACACCCCTGTGGCACTAAAAAAAAGCAATTTGTGTTTAGGTGAGATAATTTCCCTCCATTACTGTCTACCACTCCTGCACATGTTTCCCCCCCCCCTCCTTTTCCCCCCCTCCTCAATTATCAGGTATTTTCTCTATTATTCCCGATATTTATCGAGTATTTTCGTGGGAGGACAAGTGGGAGAGAGGGAGGAGGGTGGAGGAGTGTAACTCCGACCCTCCAAGCCAGTCTGAGTCAACCCCTAGTCTCTCAGTCCCATGCGAGACACGAGAGAGGGAAGGTGTGCCTGTCTCGCCGGTCTGGGCCAGATTACGACTGCGGGGCTAAAATATACAATTTTCACCAGCCAATTGCTGTTACCACTTATTTTATTGATTTCCCATGTTCATATGTTCATATTAAAAGTAAAATGGGCGCATATGGATAAGTATTAATTATATATATGGTAAATTAACGATTTTAGTGAGGAATGAATCAGAATTCCTTCGCATGGGGGAATGGTGTATACTACAGGGGCTTAGCACTTTACGAGTTAATTATTTTTCGCATGGGTGAGACATTATTAGACTAGGGCTCTGTGAGAAACCGTATAGCTTGAAACGGCATTCATCAGGGAGTCCTTTCGAGATAGAAATATCTCGGAAAGGGACAAAATATAGGGGAGAGCGGTGATGGTTTGGACGGTTGGATGGTTCGGACAGTGCATTTCCTGAGAAACGTATGGGACCTAAGGCCGCGAGATCTTGCGTGAAAGTGCGAGAGTTTGTTTACATTAGTCACACGGAATTTCGGGCCTACAAACGCCACACTTTTCGATGCAGATCAGATTTTATGTTTTTTTGCACCTCCTATGTTATATTTTCAGTTTATATCGTAAGCTCTACCTCCATGAACATGTCAACCAGCGAGTTATGCATTATTATGGTGAATCTGTGTTGCATGCAGAAGATATTGCCGTAATAAACGAATGCTAAACTCTCTTGTGTGAAAGTTGAGCGTATCCAACAATTAACTAATTAGATTCAAGATGGTTCGGACAGTTGAGGGTGGTGATGGTTCGCCAGTGGTCAAACTATCCCGCTTTACCTATAATATAGGGGGACAATAGATGTAAATGTATCTATTTATTTTATTTATTGATAAATTACATGCCTATTATGATTTATTACAGATGTTTGAGAGAGAACGAAAGTACAGTACAGATTGGAGTGAATATGTGAGAGAGAACTGGTGTATGAACGAGATAATTATAAAGATCGAGTGAATGTGTGTATGACAGAGAGATAGGCCTATATAGGAGGCGAATTATGCATAATTTTATGCAGAGAGTAAAATGTTAAGTTAATTATCCTAAATGATGATTCATTTTATTCGTTTAAAGTATATATGTTTTATTTAGCAAATATGCAGAGGTTAATTCGGATTATGAAGTCTAATTTTGTACTTTAACACAATAAAATGTCTTTTAATTGATAAATTCTTGATTTTAGCCAATCCAACTCACATAATTGTAAGATTATGCCTATTAATACACGTGGCCGTACCATGCCACCCTTCTGGCCGAACCATCACCACTGGTAGGGATGGTTCGGCCGATTTAGAAACTTGTGTTTCGGGAATTATAGCTCAAAACTGAAGAGCTAAGGGTTTGATATAATCAGGCTAAAGAACCAAATAACGAAGCAACATTTTAACATCAACTAGATTATATTACTGCTTAAACCTGAATTTATATAAATATTTAAACAAAAAGTGTCCGAACCATCACCGCTCTCCCTACCCATCACCCTCAGTTCTGAAAGACACTTATAACAGTCAGAACAGATAAGCTAAGTTGCATTAAAAACAACTATCATACGTTCGTTCAATAACATGTTGCTGGTACACTGGCATTTTGCACACGCTATTTAAGACCCAACACCAAGACTCTGAAAGTTCTGCATCAAAACTCTTATAAAGACCATAGCAGTTAGTGACTTCTCTCCTACGTTAGCTCGATTCTACTTTACCTATGTACTGGCATATGGTAGGTATTATTCAAGGTCCAACACCATGGCATAAAGTTCATTATCACCCTTTATATTGAAATTATGGTAATTTTGAATATACTGTATTTTGCTTATTCACAGACATCTTAAACTCAAACTTTAAAACAAAAGTTTATTATTATTTGTGTTTAATGTTGTATGGTTTTATATGCTTTCTCTAATTGTTTTTCTTTCTTTTCAGGTAAATAATATTATAATAAAAACCTCAGTTCATCACCCTCAACCTCTTAGCTGCGCAGCTATAGTATTTGAATATGCCCGCGGTGCGAAGGTATTCTGATTCATTCCTCACTAAAATCGTTCATTTACCATATATATAATTAATAGTTATCCATATGCACCTGTTTTACTTTTAATATGAACATATGAACATGGGAAAGCATTAAACAAGTGGTAACAGCAATTGGCTGGTGAAAATTTTATATTTTAGTCCCGCGGTCGTAATCTGGCCTTGAGCAGTGGGAGACTAACACCCTCACTCTCTCGTATCTCGTGTGGGAGCTTTCAGACTGGCTTGGAGGGTCGGAGTTACACTCCTCCACCCTCCTCCCTCTCTCCCACCCGTCCTCCCACAAAAATACTTGATAAATATTGGGAATAATAGAGAAAATACCTGATAATTGAGGAGGGGGGAGGAGAAGGGAAAGGGGGGGGGGGGACACATGTGTAGGAGTGGTAGAAAGTAATGGAGGGAAATATCTCACCTAAACACAAATTGATTTTTTTTTAGTGCCACTGGGGTGTTTTAAATGTTTTTTTGTAGGCCTAGGATCTTAAGAGTCTTCCCGCAGCCGCCCAGTAGGACCTCTTAACCTCTCCGCTGCGTAGGTGGGGTATTGGCCACCCCTCCCTGTGCGGAGGTATTTAGACTGTTTCCTAAACTCAAATCGTCATCGTACCATAAATATCATTAATACTTATCCATATGCACCTATTTTACGTTGATTATAAAGGTATTAACCTGTTACAGCAATAAAACAAGTGGAAACAGTGTTTGGATGGTCAAAATCGGAGATAGAGGCCGGGAGTTACATAACTTATGGCTGAGGCAGCCTGCCAGCCAACCAGCCATGTTGACGGCTGGAGAGAAACTGTTGTGTGGTAGTCTCTCTCTCGCTCTTTCCCACGCTTGGTAACACAGATGACCACGCCCTGCTAGCAACTCGCTAATGTTAGCACGAATATATACCTAAGAATAAGGGAATAACAGGGAGAATAGGTGATAATTGAAGGGGGGGGGGGTGGAAGGAGGGGATGTGGAGGAGTGATATTTGGCATGGCCAAGGGGCATTAAAAAAAAAAAAAAAAAAAAAAAAAAAAAAATGATACGGTACTGGGCTGATTTAAATGGGTTTTTTTTAGGCCTTGGATTATATAAGGCTTCCCGCAGCCCACCAGTAGGCCTTATATAAGTCTTGCCGCACTTGCTGGGTTAAGAGTCTTCCCGCAGCTCCTGGGCTAACAATGGCAGCATCAAATATTTATCAGACTGAAAGTGACAACATAATTCCATGTACTAAAATTAACTGGGACCTTTGCTGTTTATGTAAAACAATAAACAAATGAAGAGTTGACATGCCTAGCTGAAAATGGATACAAGAATATGTACAACACTTTGTCTCATAACTTACTGGAATTCACAAGGTCAATGATTTGCCATTTCACATAAATATTAGACGATTAGATGATAGCTGTGGCATAGAAAATACATAACTGGAAAATATTGTAGTAATTCATTGAAACTGTCGGATAAAATGTAATGACCAAAAGCTTGATCGGGCCAACAAACGAGCTAGAGTGCGAGCTGAGTATCCCAAGAAGAAAACCCAATTCCCCAAAACATGTACTAGTTTTGATTCAACCTTTCGCCGGGAGGTACCCCAGTGTATACTGTGTAACAGTGTCTTGGCAGTATAACTTATCAAGGTATCAACTGCAGACAGTGATGTTACTTTGCTTTAAAAACAAAGAACTCCCAATTGTTAGCAAGATTAGCTACTGCATCTGATATGCATGCTATGGATGCATACTACCATAAATCCTACTCTACAAAAATATATACACTTGCCCGTTCAGCTGATCGAAAAGAACCTTCAATCAAATTACCAAAATCGAGGTGCAGTAAGAATCCATCAACATCATGTGAAGCAATTGCCTTTGCAGAGTTAGCGTCATTATATGTTAATGAATGCCAAGGACAGATTCTCAAGCTGAACGAATTTAACAAGTTGTATGAGGATAGGTTGAAACAGTTGGGGTTTGCTCGAACAACCACAAGCAATTCTACAAGACTGAAAGAGCCATTACTGAAAGAACTCCCAGGATTAACTTCTCAAAACTGTAGGAAGAGATATATTGATAATGCATAGTAATACCTGCTGGATCTGTTCTATCCAAATACCGTGAAACTACTTTGGGAGATGATAAGGCAATGACTTGCAAAAGGTGCAAATATACTAAGGAGACACCTTTCAAAATTCACAGGAATTAAAATTCAAGGAAAAAGGAAAATAAGGAAACAAGACGCGAAAGAAACAAAATCCAATACAGGAATCCGGGCTACGACCCCGCCCAAGACAAGAATGTCAAGGCCACCCGCGGAGAAGACAAGTACCAGGCAGGGCAGACTCGCGGCCATGGAAGATTGCCCTATCACGCCGGGAAAGGGAATAGCTGTGGAGGATGACCCTATCATGCGGGGAAAGAAAATTTGTCTGAGGGGATCAACCGCTCCAACCAGAAGAATCCTATTCTCCCAACCTTTTTAACAACAGCTACAATGAACCACCCTAAAAATGTATAATAATAAGTCAATCAATAAACATTCAAAAACCATTATATCTATCTATCTATCTATTGCCGGACGCCTTACTCCCCTTACGAGGGTGGCCATACACAGAATGCCCCCAAGCGGACCTATTCCCTGTGAGAGGGACAACCCGAGCCAGTTTAGTGAAGGACTTACAGGATGGGACCACTCAATTTAGGATCCGTCCGACTCCGAGGCCCTCTGTGTATCTTGTTAGCACTATTTTTCTACAGTGGTGTTCAGCTAATCCATCCACTAACCTGCCTTACCCTTAGGTAAGCAGTACGGATTTGTATCAGGTTTACTCCCCTAGACAGGTTGCCAACCAAGGCTGACGAGTCTCATCCACCCGGATTTGTATAAGGTTGTCTCCCCTAGATGAGTTGCCGACCAAGGCTAACGAGTCCCATCCACCCATAAATGTACAGAGTGTAATTAAAATTAAGGTAAACATGTCGCAAGGTGGATTCATTAAGTAAATAGATAAGTATACCATAAAATAAATCATGAATTAAGGATATCGTTACATTACGAGAATTCTAACAAAAACCATCTCCCAGGGATGCTTTCTACCTTTCCAAGAAATATTAAGACACCTATGTACATATCTTCTATAACCCTACAGCTCTCTATTTTAATTTCAAACAAAACACACACGCTTCCTTCTCGGCTTGGGGACCAATGAACTTTGCCTTTCGACCTTAGATTAGGAAAGTGACCATCAGACTTGCCAATGTAGCAAGTTGCTAGCCACAACCCTCAGTAACCATAAGAATCTGTTCTTAACCCGGGAACGGCGAGAAAGCTCTTAAGAGGTTTTACTGGGCGACGGCGGCAAAGCTCTTAAGGGGACCGACCGGTTAATTTAGGCTTAAAAAACTCGAAATCCTGAAAACACCAATAGGTGTTTACTCAACAAGAGTCAACATCCCTTCATAAGCCAGTGAAATGTTATTAGTGAAAACCCATTGGAAATAGTATTTTTTTATGTTTTCCAAACTTTTCCTGTAATTCTAAAAACGTTATATAGCGAACTTTGAAATTAACATGCTCAGTAACTACTGGTCGTACGTGGAGCATACCTATATAAATCGAAAGAGCGTAAGCTACTCTACAACCTACCATACGCTTTATCTTCTACTTTGCCATGTTCCCGCATAAAATATTGTAAATCTAAAAAACAAAAGTAAAAATTTTCACCTAATGACCTTAGACTTTCACCTGTTTTTCTCAGAACCTATATTGCCGCACTATCGGATGTTATTTTACAGTTATTATTGGACCTATAGGAATGGTGTATATACCATTGGAAAGGTAATTAAAAACACTAAAAGGCCTATCAACCAAATTTACTCTAATAATTTAAATTTTTTCACAATATGTCGTCAAAGTTGTAATTTTTGTATAAATATATTCGCCTGAATCCGTCATCACCTAAATCGAACAAATACAGAAAATATATAAAATGTGTTTTATAGAAAATATAGATACACCTTTTGTGAGTTGTTTGATCACATAAAACATGTGCTATGGGGATTTCTGTAGGAGTTTATCATTTTCTGCAGTACTATGATTTTCAACATTTTTTACCTAAATTGCAAGAAAAAAGCAATTTTTTTTTTTTTTTTTTTTTTTTTTTTTTATCTAGTTTTATGGTCATATACACCTGTGCTAAATTTCATTTAAATTGATAGTAAGACCTGGAAGTAGCGTAATTATCTGGTCGGTCCCCTTAAGAGGGAAGGCCTAAATTTTTTTTTTAAAGGCCTCAGTAGCACTCAAAACAATTTTTGTTTGTTTTTTTCCCCATACCTCATATCAGTCCTCCACATCCCCTCCTTCCCCCCTTCCCCCCCCCCCCCCCCCCCTCCCCTTCAATTATCACCTATTTTCCCTTTTATTCCCTAATTCATTGGTATATTTTCGTGTAAACATCTCCAACCCGATCTTAGTGCGTGTTTATGTGTCTGTTACGTAAGGTAGAGACAGTGAGGGTGTGACTCAGTAGCTCAGTACTGTCTCAACCCTCGAGAGAGGAGGGTATGTTGCCAGCTCTCTCACACTTCGTGAATGAATCGCTCGCTTACCATTCGCGATTTTGACCAGAAAAATTATATTCCCACTTGTTTTATTGTTGTTACAGGTTACTATCTTTATATTAAACGTAAAATAGGCGCATATGAATAAGTAATAACGATATTTATCGTAAAATGACGATTTTCGGCGGTGAAGAGGCCTATTATTGTTGCCCAGTTACATGGTGTCCACTATATACTTTCGCAGCGACTGCAATCCTCCAGTAACACGCTGATTGTAGCTCTTTGGTCTAGTGATCATATCTATGAATCCCGTATTATATCTCACTGGCAGAAGCTGCTGCACACATAGTATGTACTGTAATGTAATATATAGGTCTAATTGAACTATGAGCAATGATCTGTGCAATAGGTGTTAACCAACATTGAGCAATAGCCTTAGTTAGCCTATCTGTGTTATATTGTGACAAAATGTGATATGTGCTCTATTCTGTAAATAGGCCTACTGTATTTTTTATTTTATTGTGTCTTTATTAATATATCTTTGTGTATAATTATTATCTGTGCTCTGACGAGAAGTGTATGTGATATGGACCATTAGGTCGTACTGTATTTATACTGTATCTATCTTATGTGTCTGGAATAAAGAATTATTATTATTATTATTATTATTATTATACTGCTCGCGCTTTATAGGTTAAGATAGTTTTATATCGGAGGGACCTCAATGTACCTATATTAACCAAATTTAACATGATTAACACCTAACGAGCGGCCTAGGCGGTAAATAATATGTAGCCACCAGCGGGGTGTTTTTACCCAAAATAGGGCTGTTTACGTGATCATTTTCATGCCTAAATAAGACCCAGAGCGTAAAACAAGTATCTATCCCTGAAAGGGCATAAACAGAGCTTTCCAATGACACCACAACGATCCTTGTATGACCGCTAGTTTTCTTGCAACAACCGCGCAACACGAGTGCAAAAAACATGTAATTCGGTACTTTCTCCATACATTTCACTATGTAGCGAGTGTGAGAGGGTGGAGGAGGGTGGCATTCGTGTCAGTTGGTCCGCCGCGGTGGTCCGGAGCAGTCATACGCTCGCTACTCTCCTGCCACCACTTGTCTCTCTCTCTCAGCAACATTACGTGCTGAAATTGCCGCACGACTTATGGTGTGAGCCGCCACATAGTCCAAATTTCTTTCACTCGACATATGATGCGCGCCGCCAGTTAAGGGTTAAGGAAGATTACGCACCTTTAATAATTATTATGAAAGCCTTGTCTATCAATCGACAACTCGCTAACAACAAAAGTGAGACACCGTGACCTAGCGGACACGCACTATTGCCAAGTCAGTCTCCAAGATTACGAGTCTTACAAAATAGGATAAATAGCTTAGAGATATAATTTTAAGCTAGAAACTATCCAGGTTCACTCTATTAAAGTAAATCTAACATTGATAGATACTATGAAGACTACTATGAAGGCTACAAGCCTTATATAAAATCCGTAGGAAAGGCACGCATGCGAGGCTAGGACTCCCGTGGACCTACCATGACCCCCACGAATGTCAACCCCAACCTCTTGCCACCCCGCTAGTAATTATATATGAAACCTATGTTCTACATATCTAACTTTTGAAATAATAATTGACAAATATTCCAGAAGCAACAACTAAACTTCTTCTATGTCTTTTTACAACATTAGTAGTCCACAACTCCTATAGCAATAAATAATATCTTCACGAGAGAAGGCAACACAGAGTCATAAAACCTTTTCCCCCTTTGAAATCTCATGCTCAGAGATCACCTAGAAATCCCCCTCAAAACTTTGTATTAAAGTCCTTTTATAGCCCTTCCCCTTACATCCTGTCGATGACTTAGACAGTAAAGTTAAGCTTCGACTTATCCTACATCTGCCCAGTATATTCTTTTGAATAACTCTATAAGGATAGTAGAGTATTGTTATACGATCAGTAAGATCAGAAAGATTAATTTTACCCTATTCAGAAATAGTTATTGATAACGGCAACCCGAAGTCCTTATACTGTCTGTGAATATATAAACTTTATTTCAGGATCTTTGTTATTTGTGGCAACTCAATCACTTAACATAGAGACCTTTAATAATTGTATATATATATATATATTATATATATATATATATATATATATATATATATATATATATATATATATATATATATATATATATATATATAAGTATTAAAATCATAAAATGGTATGTCCTCCTCCATTTATGTTTTAATATCTTTAATAGTGCAACAGTAATCTATATACCTTATTATTTCTGGCACCCCAGGAATTAATATAATTATATTTATTAGATTATATTTCGGTATAGTTAAAACGTTAAGAATTCCAAGGCACCCCTACCTTTCAACGTTTTCCTATTAAGAAATCATACTAGCATTACTCACAGAGATCTAAGGTAGAAAGATCATTTGTGTTAGAAGGGTTTAACGAGACACCCTCACGGGCACTCTGCATATATAAATCCTAGGCGCAAATTGTCTGTGGCACCCCACCAGGATTTGCGACTAAAAGGTTAATACCGCCCCAAGTTCTTTGAACCTCTTATAAGGGTTAGAGACAGTCAAGAAGAGCCATTATCTAAACTCTTCTTGCGTTAGTCCGATGTTATGTTAATCCGGCAAGACCTGAGACATAATATTTAAAACCTTATTTCAAGAGTACCTGAACAGAACTTCATCAACGGTTAATATAAAGGTCAGGATAGTCAAGTATTTGTTTGAAGCTACATACCTAGAATACTTGCGTTAATCCGATATGGTGACCAACTGTTTCATTATTAGTTACGGATCCATATTTAAGACCCCAAGCCCTTTAACCCAACTGTAACTTCTCCACACGACCAGCCAACCTGGACGGCCCACAGAGCATCAGAAGAAATATTCAACTAAATGCATCTCTCCACCAAGAAAAGAAATAATATATAAATTACTTCAATTCAGTATCAGTGACGAGATACAAGAAAAATTAGAGTTCAAAGTGACCGAAATTAACAGAGTTCTTAACCTATAAAGCGCGAGCAGTATATAGTGGACATCATGTAACTGGGCGACAATATTAGGCCTTTTTCCCGCCTAAAATAGTAATTTTACGATAAATATCGTTATTACTTATTCATATGCGCCTATTTTACGTTTAATATAAAGATAGTAACCTGTAACAACAATAAAACAAGTGGGAATATAATTTTTCTGGTCAAAATCGCGAATCGTAAGCGAGCGGTTCATTCATGAAGTGTGAGAGAGCTGGCAACACACCCTCCTCTCTCGAGGGTTGAGGCAGTGTACTGAGCTACTGAGTCACACTCTCACTGTCTCTACCTTACGTAACAGACACATGAACACACACTAAGATCGGGTTGGAGATGTTTACACGAAAATATACCAATGAATTAGGGAATAACAGGAAAAATAGGTGATAATTGAAAGGGGGGGGGGGGGGGGAAGGGGGAAAGGAGGGGATGTGGAGCAGTGATATGAGGTATGGGGGAAAACAAATGTTTTAAGTGCTACTGGGGCCTTTTAAAAAAAAAAAAATCTAGACCTTCCCTCTTAAGAGCTTTGCCGCTGTCGCCCTGTAAAACCTCTTAAGAGCTTTCTTGCCGTTCCCGGGTTAATACCTCGAAATACGTGAAAAGTTGTAAAAGTGTTCTACGAAGCTAATCTATAGAAAAAGATTAATATTAACCTATACAGTCCCAGCGCGGTATATATACGTCAGTAAAAAAGTCACTCCCCAGTCCCAGCGGCGTATGTATATGTCAGTAATGTAATTTCCTTTTAATTGCCTACACCAGGCTGTTTTTTTTTATTTTATTTTTAAGAGAAAAAAACAAAAAAGAGCCAGTCACCATATGTTAACACATATCTTTTGAAGGGGAAAGGTGGTCTATCCTGCCATTTTGGCCACACCCCTTGGGACTGGGGGGGACGTTTATTACTATCCCCTATGGTACTCAACGGGTTAAGACGTCCTATAAATAACCCTCTTTAGTACGACGTTCTAACTTCAGAAATAACCAATATACCAAATTATGACGGATTTTACGCATTCATCAACTCTGTCATATTTCCGCCAAGTGAAAAATAAACAGTTCGTCAAGCTTGAACTTTGAGTTATAGAAACGAAGTGTTACAGTATCCAGTGAATATCATAATATCAATAACTTACGTGTTCACCAATAAATACGTCTAGAATACTTATTTTACGATACTAGTGATTTTATATTAAATAAGAGGATTTTCACACACCTTCAGGAACTCTGAAAAATAATAAAGCTTCCCTATTTTGTGCCAAGAAATAGAGGAACGTGTATCCCATCGTCATAAATAAAAACTGAACTTAGTAACTTAATTATAAACTTTCGAAAAGAGAATAGTGCGTACAATTCTCAAGAAGAATACGGTGTAGACAAGTTGAATAGAATATACCTGATCTCTATCTAGATCTGCGATCGTGCTGCGAGAAATGAAAATAGAGTTGTGCCACTTATAATGTTCCCATGTTTAGTGTTTACAATTCATACATGTGTAACTAGTGAATAAGTGAATAAAGCTGTAGTATAAACTGTCTTTCGATATTATACATATCCTCTATTGTGTTATTTATATGTACATGCTTGAACTCGGTTATGCCCTGATTTTATGCAGGATTAACGATTGATTAAGGTGAGTTCTTCTAGACTGGGATATTGGAATTCATGCAAATACATATAAGTAAGCAACAGAGGACATAATTATATAATCTCAAAAGATAATTTGTAATGCAGCTTTATTTACTTATTCACTAGAGACACATATAATGAATTAGAAACACTTTTAAAACATGGGGTACTCATAAGTGGTACAACTTCTAGTTTCAAATCTCCCAGCACGTTCGCGGATCTAGATAAAAATCAGATATATTCACTTCAACTATTTATATATAATCCTTCCTTGAGAATCTGGCTCACTTTTCTTCTGGTGAAAAGTTAATAATGGAAGGTACTACAAATTCAGTTTTATTTCAGTTTCACTAATATATTACGTGAAAATTAATCTCGTGAATAATAGTGGACGATAGGATACGTGTTCCAGTATTTATTTGCCCTAAATACGGAAGCTCAAGCATAGATGTATTTTCAGTTGTAGCTCAAGTTTGTGGACTCTAAAATATTATAGCCTCCACTGAGATATTTTCAGAGTTCATGAAAGTGTACGTAAATCTTATTTAGTTTAATTTCACAATTAAGGTATTACGAGGATTATAGACGTAATTTCGCGATGAACACTTTACTAATGTGATTGTAAGGCTCACTGGTTTAGTTAACACTTCGTTTCTATCACTCGCAATTTAGGGAGAACGGACTCTGTTTAATTTCCACTTGACGGAAATATGACTGAGTTGTTGAACAGGTAAAAATCCGTATAAATTCGGTATTTATTAGTGGCCCCTCCATCATTGACGAACATGCCTATTACATAAGGCATCCTCTTCAAACACTAATCCGCCGTAGTTTGAATCTACCGCGCAGAGCATTTAAAATCTGAGGAGCCTTCATCATGAGCGCACGCGACCTCACTCATGGCTTCAGTCATTATGAATTGGGTTCTCACTACGAAAAAAACTTCGTAAAAAATAAAAAACAAAAAGAAAATAAGAATAACTATCCAATAAGCTTTCCATCATATCGTGGATGTACTTGTGTGGATCTTTGACCAGATGCTGATTCAGGCGTCATTCTTCCTTCTCTGCTCTGCGGTCAGCCGGCCCGGACGTGTCTCTCCATGCTCTGCTGGTTCCGCATTTGCTGCGTCCCTAGTGAGTTTTTTCTCATTTGTTTACTCCGGGATGTATCGAGTAAGGTTAGGATATGCGTAGCAGGAGTGTCCTGGGCTGGTTGCCCGCAGTGCAGTGTATTTTGGGTCGTGTGTTTGGGGCATCTATTTCGGATGTACCCTCGTGGTCCGGTTGTGGACAGGTGAACTATTTCACAGTTAGCTAGCTTTGTGATGCAGGCGGCTTTCATTACGCGTTATTGCTTCCTTTTATCTGTCTGATGAGGTAGCGTATTTTTGCTGACGTTCCCAGCGTATTTTTCTTCACTTAGTGAAGTTTTTTCTGGGTCCCGAGTCAGTTCTTCCCTTTGCCGGAAGTATTTGCTACAGTGGTGTGTTGGCGGTGGTTCCTGTTGTGATATAATTCAGTGCTTTTTGTTTATATTCCGACATGTTAATGTTATCCGTCTGCCTAGGCCTAGCCAGCCTCTCGTAGCTTTACCACATATACAAGTGTTATTGATTTATTTTCTAAATATGTACTACTGTGTGATGTGTGTCCTGGTTTAGTTGTGTATTGGCTAATTCCACGGACTATTTATGTGTCCTGGGTTAGTTGTGTATTGGCTAATTCCACGGACTATGTTGGGCCCGGCGTTAGTTGTGTTTTGGCTACGCCTCGGTCCTGTGTTGCGTTCAGATGGTATCTGGACGGGGTGGGTTATTTCCGGCGGGTTTTTCTCGGTTACACCATGAAAAAACCCGGCTGGTTGCCGAGTTTTGGCCACGCGTGGTTTAACCCTTATTTAGCGGCGAGCAACATAAGTCGAGTTAAATAAAGCTGGACTATGTGGCGGCGCTCGACATAACTCGAGTGGCAATTTCAGCACGTAATGTGGCTGAGAGAGAGAGACAAGTGGTGGCAGGAGACTAGCGAGCGTATGACTGCTCCAGACCACCGCGGCGAACCTACTGACACAAATCTCAGCTCCCTCCTCCCTCTCTCACTCGCTACATACTCAATTATGTACTGAAAGTACCGAATTACCTGCTTTTTGCACTCGCGTTCCACGGTTATTGCAAGAAAACTATCCATCATACAAGGATCGTTATGGTGTCATTCGAAAGCTCTGTTTATGCCCTTTCAGGGATAGGTACTTGTTTTACGTTCTGGGTCTTATTTAGGCATGAAAATGATCACGTAAACAGCCCTATTTTGGCTAAAAACACCCCGCTGTGCGGTACACATAAATAAACCGCATAGGCCGCTCGTAAGGTGTTAAAAACAGGCTTGTTTCCCCGGCGAGTGGGTGTCTGTGGCTCCCCAGGACTGCGTCTCTGGGGTGCCTGTTTCAGGCTCCTTCTGATTCCCGGCGGGTTGGCTGTACCCATCTAACAGTGTTCATACGGACACGTGTTGTTTGTAGTTTTTTCGGTTTTGGCAAAGCCAATATAAAACTATGCTGTTGTTGTATTTCCTCCCCGGCGATCTTTTACAAAGATGTGCGGTTAGGAACAATTGGGGTTAACTTTTAAACTTTAAATCACCCGGCGGGTGCAACCTGGTAGGGTGGGATGACCGAATTTGCAAAATTCAGTTTAGTTGACCAGACAATTGAGGGATGCATTGTGTATCGCCTCCTTCAACATACGGCGCTTTAGGGCACAATTGGGGTTAACGTTTTTTAAAACTAATATTCACACCCGGCGGGTGCTCCTTGGAGGGATGGGAATAACGAATTTACAATTCAGTTAGTTAACCAGACAATTGAGGGATACGTTTTGTATCGCCGCCTTCAACATACGGCGATCTAAAAAGATACTTCGGGAGAAGTTAGATCTCGTATATTTGTCAGGCTTCCCAGTTTTTGATCTACGAGATAATTCGGGGGCCGGCGTCTTTTTTATTTTATTTTTTTTTCCAAAATTGAATCTTGAAACAAACACCACCGGAAAGACTTAATCAGTTATAAACGCCATGCTGGTCTTTATATATTATGTCAGAGGGTATTCATAAATCTTTTGGACAAATTAAGATATTCTGAAATCTTTTACTTAGGAAACCCCACCGCGTAGCGAGCTGTAGTCGTTGAGTATTACGTCTCGTTACCCGGCGGGTTATTTAACACTTGTGTGCGAACATGTTTGGGTTAACCTTATGAGCATTAATTCCTGGAAATTTTCTTTTTTTCCAGAGCTGGGTCCCGGCGGGTCTATGCAGAACCTGGAGTAAGTATCCCACCAGTCTCTGTCATAGCTACCTTTGCCCCGGTTTTTGCTTTATGCATTACGCCCTCCTGTTCAGGTATCCCTATTTTTGCGCACACCCTTTGTATAAAATGTGTTAAAATGTCTCATTTGGTGTGGGTTACCTTTCCGGCGTTTTTTCTCGTTGCTCCGAGAACACCGTTTTTGTTTACCGAGTTTTAGTCAGGATGGCTCAAAATAGGTAAGTTACCCCGACGAGTTTGGTCGCTTGAGGGCTCATAAGAAACTGCGTTTTCTGTGGTCGAGCCTGGGATCAGGCTTCCTTTGTTATTCATTGCTTTATGCATTACGCCCTCCTGTAATGTATAGTTTAGTGTGGGTTACTTTTCCGGCGTTTTTCTCGTTGCTCCGAGAACACCGTTTTTGTTTACTGAGTTTTAGTCAGGATGGCTAAAATAGGTAAGTTACCCCGACGAGTTTGGTCGCTTGAGGGCTCATCAGAAACTGCGTTTTCTATGGTCAAGCCTGGGATCAGGCTTCCTGGTTTATTCCCGTCAAGGGGGGCTCCACTCAGTTTTCTAGGTGATCAGGCTGACACCTGTTGGACTTGGTTTTCTCTGCTTTTCAAAGCCATTGAAACAATGCTGTCTGTTTGTTTGGTCTTTACCTCACGGCGACCTTTTTACAAAGAGGTCTGGGGCAGGTATAATTGGTTTGACATTAATAATATTAATAATAATAATAATAATAATTATATTTATTCAGTTAGCAATTTACAGAGTTGGTACCACATAGTATGTTATGAATATGACATGTACCAGCCTTGCATAATTCCAACTAAGGATAGCCCAATAAGGCCGTTAGGCGTATTTCCATTGGGGTCCTTGTATATAAAACCCGGCGGTTGTACCTGTGGGTGGTTATATTAACGAATTTGCGATTCGAGATAATTTGCCAAACAATTGATTGATACAATAGGGTATCACGGCCTTCAAGACGGCGATCTATGAGGGCTTCTGGGAGAAGCCGGATTAGAGATTAAGATAGGCTTAGACTTTTTATGGGATAAAAAGATGCCTGAATCTTACTAGTGTTTCAAGTGTAAAGGGTTACTTGAAAGACTTTATCTTTAATAAAGATATGCTTCATCTTTATGAGGATTAAGAAGTTATGCTTAATTCTTTTGGACAGATAAAAGATATGCTGAAATCTTTAATAAGCCATTGAAACAATGCCGTTTGTTTGTTTAGTCTTTCCCTCCCGGCGACCTTTTTACAAAGAGGTCTGGGGCAGGTACAATTGGTTTGACATTTCATATAAAACCCGGCGGTTGTACCTTTGGGTGGTTATATTAACGAATTTGCAATTCGCGATAATTTGCCAAACAATTGATTGATACAATAGGGTATCACGGCTTTTAAGACGGCGATCTAAAAGGGCTTCTGGGTGACGCCAGATTAGAGATTAAGATAGGCTTAGACTTTTTATGGGATAAAAAGATGCCGGAATCTTACTAGTGTTTCAAGTGTAAAGGGATACTTGAAAGACTTCATCTTTAATAAAGATATGCTTCATCTTTATGAGGATTCAGAAGATATGCTTAAATCTTCTGGACAGGTAAAGATATGCTGAAATCTTTAATATGATACTAAAGGACAATGAAAAGTAGTGGTGGAGTGCTACGGTTCGTTGACCGGCGGTTTTTGCACATATTTTGTACCGTTTTTTGGGTGTAACCCTATGAGCATTAATCCCCGGAAAATTCTCGTTCCAGGGCGGATTACCGGTGTTGCACCAGGTGACCAGGTACTTCCCGGGGGCGGGGTAGTTTTCCCCCAGTCTCTGTCGTGTCGGCACTTGAACCTCTCATTGCTGTATGTTCAACGCCGTTAAGCTCAGGTAGCCCTATCTTATTTTTATTTGTTAATGAAATAATTTAATAGCTGAATCATAATAAACATATATATTTTCTATGATTATATTATGATAATATTGTGTTTATTTATAGTAATTTATTTTAATACAATTAAATATAAATTAAATTAATTGTATACTTTATGATTTTGCTCACCAGCTCTGCTTTCAATGTGTTAATGAGCTATGGGAGCTTTTAATTATCATAAACCTTTACGGGACTCGGACGAGGGCTCCCGTTCAGGGAGTATACCGAGCTCGCAAGCGAGGGACAGCCACAGCCAAGGTGTATGGTGATACTCACAGTCGTACCTCACCCGCCGGACGATAACGCCGGCGGGCGGACCTGACGCTCTGATGACGGACGAGAACAGGTTGAGTTCCATTTATCTCTTTTCCGCCGCCAGACGCGTCTCTAATGTGCCACGTAGTCAACAAACTACACGATTAGCGAGGCGTAGTCTCGCTAATCGCGCCCCTGTGGCCAGCGCAGTGTGGTACCATCATTTGAACACGTGGTGCCCGCACCCAGTGTCCGTCCTGGTCGGGTTGTTCCACTTAGAACACAATTGGCAACCTAGAAACCTCGCGGACTTGTTCATTTTGGACATTCAGGAGGCCAAGTGGCTAGCACCTTATGGTAGCGACGTGACCAAGATATTCACGAATCAATATACCCAGTCTACAAAGCGACAGTTTCAATCGCATTGGAAAGCTTTTACGTCTCGGATTCTTAGAACAAAACAAACTGTGCCCTCGGTGGCGTTGGTTGTTTATTATTTAATTTATCTGTTCATGCAGAAACATTTATCTGAAAGTGATTTATGTGGGCAGGTTTTAAACTCCGCCCACCTCCCCGTCAGCTCAGGCCTACATGGTCTCTGGACAAAGCATCGTCGTTATTCTCGTTCCCGTATGTACCAAAGACTGCAGATTTTACAAAAGGGCAGTATTCCTTATGGCTTTGGCTACCGGGAACAGAGTATCTGAGCTGGCGGCGATGAGCAACGCACCTAATTGCCTCAGGTTTGATAGGCTTCATGAGTGTATTCACATTGCACCTTCCCCAGGATTCATAGCCGAAATTGAGCACAGTGAACACGTGTTTTCAGAGTTCACGGTGCCGGCGTTAAACAGGGGAAAGGTGCACCATCTTTTTTGCCCAGTGCAAGCTCTAACCAAATATTTAAGAGTGGCACCTCTAAATCACCAGGGTGCTTTATGGGTCGCAAGTCCGGGTGAACGATTGATGGAGCGTACACTGGCTTCTCTCTTGGTCGAGGACTTTAAAGAGAAGCATCCCGGCGTTGTGGGTAAGACCCACGATTTACGCAAGGGGACTGCCTCTTTACGTTTCCTTAATAATCTTTCGGTGGAAGTTATTACGTCCACACAGTTGTGGGCCTCTAATCAGGAGTTTTTGCCTCGATACCTTTCAGTAGCTCTGGACAAACCTTCCTTGCCATGTATAGCTTTACGGCAGAGGGTCTAGGTGGCCCTTTTAGTCACGTTTTGTTTAATTTCAAGAAAAAGGGGGGGGGGGGGCGGAGGGTGCAGTCAGTGTGACATAGGACACCCTAGGCCCCTCCGGAGTATGTGTTCGGAACATACGAGCTGTGATACTGGTTGTAGGCATTGTATTATACAATTTCTCTGTAGTATTCATTGCAGGAAATTGTGCTAAAGGCCAATAGTAGTGTTACGACAATTCTTGTTGTAAGTAGCTTTGGCTGTGAAGCAATAGATTTTTGAGAAATCTCGGTAGTGGCAACTACGACTTTTACTTTTGCAGTAATTACTTCTGCATAAGTACACGAGTTCAGTACTTCTACGAATGTACAAGAATTAATTTATGTTTGGTTATATTTTTAGGAATATATCCACTAGTTAATGGGGTTTATATGTGCACATGTAAACTTATAAGTTTTTAGTTTTCACCACTTACTTTAAGTGGGGTGCCTTCTTAACTAGCAGATCTGTGCACAGAGTCTCAGAGTTAACCCTTTTTCAAGCAGGCTTCTTTGAAGCACGCTCCTGCTTGTACCCCTTTTTGAAGATTTAGGCTGTATAAAGTTTATGCACCCGAATATCTCTTTTTTACAAAAGTAAGAATACTGTGTGGTTGTTTGACTATCTGCTTTTCTAGAGTTATGATATGATTACGAATGTCCCCCTCCAGTCTTAGAAATCAGGCATGTTCGTCAATGATGGAGGGGCCACTAATAAATTATAGGTTTGACTCCTGTAAGGAGATAAAGAAAACCTAATATTTAGTAGTGGCCCCGTAATCATAGATGACTGGGGCCCTCCCGACCATCCCCTTCCCATTCGTTGATGTATTAAGGATTTTGGTTTACTTGATATGTCAGTGAAGGAAGAATGACGCCTGAATCAGCATCTGGTCAAAGATCCACACAAGTACATCCACGATATGATGGAAAGCTTATTGGATTGTTATTCTTATTTTCTTTTTGTTTTTTATTTTTTACGAAGTTTTTTTCGTAGTGAGAACCCAATTCATAATGACTGAAGCCATGAGTGAGGTCGCGTGCGCTCATGATGAAGGCTCCTCAGATTTTAAATGCTCTGCGCGGTAGATTCAAACTACGGCGGATTAGTGTTTGAAGAGGATGCCTTATGAAATAGGCATGTTCGTCAATGATTACGGGGCCACTACTAAATATTAGGTTTTCTTTATCTCCTTACAGGAGTCAAACCTATAATATAGCTTATCTGAGGAGTGAAAACACGTTGTGAGGGAATAGGCTATAATTTATTATTTTATATATGCATAATAATTTTGTATTAAGGTTCGAACAGTGTGTTCGATTGTATATTATGTTATTAACTATATGTATCCAGATAAAGATATGTTTCGAACTTATTGTGTTCGACTAAGTCTCCTCCAGTAACAATATATAAAGTAAGCTTCGAACCCAGAGTGTTCGTATATAATACTTTATTTAATTCTAGAGTTGCATTCTGTAGCTTCATGTATAAATACAGATGGGATTGATTTATGGTTCGATTCTTTATAGGGTTCGACTATGCTTCGAACATTATTAATGAATTATTAACTTGCTCTCGAATCTGGGGTCGAACTGATTGCAACTCTTCTTATTGTTGACCTTGGGTTCCTTTCCTCACTAGACTCTCATCCTCCAAACGCTACAGTAAGAATTCAAGTGCTCTATTCAACAAACCTTATAGTGATAAATGCTCTTACTGTGATCTTGGAAAAGTGATTACTTAATAATCTCTATCAAATTAACTTAGTACATCAATGCCTTATTTATGATTTTGCGTGTCGTCTGTGAATAGTTAAGTGTTATTGTGAAGCCATGCTAATCTTATAATTTCCAATTTTCCATATAGTACAAAGGAGTACAAAGGAAATCAAGCAACAACAGATCTAGTGATCCTTCTAGGTTGCTTGTCCTCCAAAACACTGAGGATCAAGTGTCCAAACAGTGGTTTAGAGTGGGTAAGGGAACATTGGAAAGGGAACTACTGCCCTGCCACTAACGTGGCAGGACTAGGAAGTTAGTAGGGGACATATGGGTTAGTAACTGAGGGGAGGATAAAGTTATTCATTTACAAACGCAGTCAGTCGCGGGTTTGATGCGAGATATTTGTCTAGGCGGAATTTAAATGAATCAACGGTGCTGCAGTCTATAACGTCTCGGGGAAGCCCATTCCACAAGTTGACAACTCGATTGAAGAAATTCTTAGATTCGTGCGAGTTAAAAGATTTACCAATAATTTTGCAACCGTTTCCCCGCGTGTAATTAGATTGGTCGATAGTGAAGTACTTACTACAGTTCATATTGTCGATGCCTTTGATGAATTTGAACACTTGAATTAAGTCGCCTCTTAATCTGCGCTGGTTAAAGGAAATAGATTTAATTCTCTAAGACGCTCTTTCGTATGGTTTGTTCTTTAGGCTAGGTATCATTTTGGTAACTCTACGTTGAACTCGTTCTAGCTTGTTTATATCTTTTTGGTAATAAGGGCACCAGGATTGAACGCAGTATTCCAGAAGAGGGCGGACTAAGGAATTGTAAAGGGTTAGGATAACTTCTTTGGATTTATGCTCAATGACCTGCCTATAAAGCCAATTATTTTGTTTGCCTTCTTAACAACTTCTGAACATTGTTGACTCGGTTTTAGGTTACTCGATATTTTACTCCCAGATCAGTTTCTCTGTTTACATTCTTAAGCTGAGTGCCATTCATCGAATAGTTTGCTTTCTCATTTAGGTATCCGACATGTAGTACTTTACATTTATCCGCATTGAAACTCATTTGCCAAATTTGGGCCCAACATGACAATTTATCTAGATTGTGTTGCATATCGTCAATATAGGAGACTGGACCCTACCCTCGTCAAGGGCCGGGCGAGAGAGGCATCCTGGGTGTTGTGTGGGTCGTGGTGCTGTATCCACGGCAGTTGACGGAGAACAGTACGAGCAGGATCTTAGTGTCTCTAGCCTGTGGTGGCCGACGAGGGCTGCTCTAGGGACTGTATGATCAGTTGCTAGGGCCCTAGTTCAGGAGTTCACGCTAATAGAACCTGATATCTCATGTTCAACAATAAGTTCAAATGTCTTGTAAATAAATGTATATACTTTTTATTCTCTTTCCTTAACCTCCGATAGGTAAGCAGTTCAATAGCTCTAGAATCCTGGCTTATATACTTACAACTGGCGACCTCGCCAGGATTAACTGCCTACCTTTTCTGATGTTGAGGAGATTGAATTGTGTATACATTTGTTTATTTGTACATTTTTGATAGCTATTTTTGTTGTTGTAACTAAAGCGCTATAGTTTGTTTTCCCACCATGGGTAGTTTGCCGTCCTTGGGGCCCGGAGGTAAGCATTGTATACACCTAGTATACCCATTTTGTATACCCCTCGTATACTATTGACTTTGCCTAGATACCTGTAGATTGTTTTGTGTTGTCTTTCATTAAGGGAAGAACAGGCTTTCACTTAGTAGGGTTTCTAAGAGTCATGATAGCTGATATTTGATACCAGCAAGAGTTTATAGTACTTTTGTAAAGTAATTTGCCTGATTACTTTTTAGCGGGTGAGGTTAGTACCCCAGTACTTCCCGCTTAACCCGGGAGCTGCGGGGAGACTCTTAAGAGTTCCCCCGGCGCACTGCGGGGAGACTCTTAAGAGTCAGAGAAAATAAAAATCAACTTTTGACATCGAAAAAAAAAAAAACATTTATATTTTTTTTTTTTTATTTTTTTTTATTTTTTTGGCCCCTGGGCCATGCAAAATCTCAGTCCTCTACCTCCCCTCCTTCCCCACTTTCCTCCTCTCCTTCAGTTATCACCTATTTTCCCTGTTATTCCCTTATTCTGAGGTATATTTTCGTGCTAACATTAGAAATCCGATTGGAGGGTGTGGTCATCACTGATAGCAAGCGAGTGCAAGAGAGAGAGAGAGTATCGATCGACTGTGTCTCAGTGGCCTTGGGGGAAATTGGCGGGAAAGCAGATTGCCTCACCCATACATTATACAACTCGCGGGCTATATCTCCGATTTTGACCATCCAAACGCTGTCACTCGTTATGTTTGTTTCAGGTTAATACCTTTATAATCAACCCATAATAGGCGCATATGGATAAGTATTAATGCTATTAATGGCACAATGAATATTTTAGTGGCGGAAACACCTCAAATACGTCAGCACAGGGGGACGTTTCCAATTACCCCCATGCGCACTTCAGAGGTTAAGCACACCAGTGCAAATAAGACTAGTCAGTATATTATTATTGTATTTATGTACTTTTACCATGGATATCTCTATTGAGACACTTAAAAGCTCAGGCTGAATCTCTAGGGCTAATTGGTGATTATCTTCCTAAATTTGTAATTCAACAACAGTCAATAGCTAGGGAAGAAAGATCAAAAGAGAGAAGAGAGAGAACAAGAGAGGAGAGCGAAAGAGCAGGAGCAGGAGAGAGAGAGCTAGAAAAGTTAAAGTTAGAACATGCTCTCCAGTTAGCGAAGATAAATAACCCTCAATCTAGCAATGTTACTCCTACCAGTCCAGCGCCTAGTAAACCAACTCTTACCATTTTTTAACCTCTCCGCGGCGCACAGGGGGTTTTCTACAGGGTAAGACTGTGCGCACCTATGATGATTTTGGGACCTATTGCCAATTTCGATAAAAAGTACATCATCGTGTAGGGAATGTTGTTGCGGCCATCGGCCCATATATATTTGACCCCCCCAAAAAATGTCTGGGGGGGGGGTAGGGGAACGGTCCCGTAGTTGAAAAAATGTGGAGCGAACCTGGCACCGCGCGGCTAGATTGTCATCGAGCGGCGAGATTTCCCTGCCTCGAATATTTACGCGCGCGCAGGGGATAGAAGGCGAGGGACGTGGGGGTGGCTTACCGCGTATTATCACGTATATCTCCTTTTTTTCGAGCCCTTTTAGGCTATTTAGAGTATGTATACGTGTGTAGGGCACCCATATAACAATGAATATGCCTCATAGTGACCAAAAATTGCAGATATATAAGGGAATTATAAGAGAATATTTAGGCGGGAATGAAGATGTGTTGGAGGTTTGGCGGCAATTTATGCGTGAGCCCTTGAGAGTGTGGTTTTACGCCATACATATCACGTATATCTTGTACGTTAGAGCACTGTCACGCTATAATATAGACTTGTACGTATGTATACTTGCCATATATCAAAATATATACTGAATATAAACCAATTCATGCGATATTTACGCACATTATCAATGAGTTTCTATGCGGTGAACCAAGGTATGTGAGTGAGTTGTGGTGGGAATGAAAGGGGGGGGGGGCGAGGGTGTTGTTACGCCATAAATATCACGTCAATCTTGTATTTAGAGCACTCTCATGCTATAATAAAGACGTTGTACATATGTAGCGTCCCATATAACAAGGAATATACCGCATATAGCCCAATGATGAGTCGATATTTACGCAAATTGTGAAGGTGTTTCTAGCGACGGAAAAGCCTGAAAGGGGGGGTTGGGGGTGGGTGGGTGGGTGGGAGGGAGGCATGCAGGGGTGCAGCTGCAGTGAGTGAGGTCGTGGAGTGGAGAGATGGAAGTAAGGCCAGACCTCTAGATAGATACACAGCTAGTGATATTGTGGAGGCGCCCAGGCGTATTGATGTTTGGTATTTTGACCCTTATGTCTACCAGATGGCTGGTGTTCGTTGCCATCAACAGGTCTACAATAACATGAGTCAGGAATGGAGAGAGAGAGAGAGAGAGAGAGGGAGAGAGAGAGAGAGAGAGAGAAAACTGAGACATGCGTAGTCGTACATCCTAAATGGACTTCAGAATTGCATTTTTATGCAAGCAGACATTGCATTTTAGACACATGTGAAGTACCACAGAAACATTGTAGGCCATTGACTGTAAATAAAGTACTATATTATAGACCACCAGCGACGGTGCTGAGTCCAACACAGGCAGATTGCCTGTGTGATAGAGGGCTAAATATAGACTGGTGTCTCCTACACCTGCGAAAGGGTAGATTGCCACCAGAGAAACGTTTACTTATTATTTCGAAGTAATATGCCCCCTAATCTCAATGTATATTCGAGACCTACTGCAATTATTTGTATGACAGTCATGACTATGTATAATCCAATATACGCGCGGTAGGCGAGACATAAGAAAGCTGGTTGAGCAATTTTCGACACCCACACAGTTTAGTATTCATTTTTATTTACAATATTATACAATACAAATGTATTGTGAAGAGTATTTTATCCATTATTGTATTTATACCCAATTTTGTTCCCAGACAGAGTGCTGTAGCTGGAGAATCAAGGAGACGGCAAGGGTCACCTCGTGACCGCCTGACCGTGTGAAAAATGAGTGGAGTCACACTGAGAGGGGCAATTTTGCTGAGTGTTTTGGGCAATTTTTGACAGAATAAAGTTATATAATTACTATTCTTGACAGAGACAAACTATTATAAACCTTGGCATGATATAATGATAATCCCAATCAATTTACAAACGTAAATTGGTGGGATAATTCATTTTTTTTTGTATTGTCATTTCGATTGTACACACGAAGTTTTGAGTGATATTTGGTATGAGCTCTGTGCATGGTTGGTAAGGTCGCGGACTGGAAAACTCAAAGTGTCGTAGGGTAGTGGGATCGAATCCAGGAGGGGGTATGGGAAGGTTTTTATATTGTCTAGAAAAATTTTTATAAATTTTTTTTTTTACAAGATCATGCCATTGTATTCAAACAATATGAAATATTCATAGAATATATCATATTGTAAGAATACAATGACATGACCTTGTTTTCTTTTTTCTTTTTTTATTGTTTTATTTTATTATCATAGTAGGTTTGACATGATTTATTGAAACATATAATTTTTGTACATTCATTTGAGGTAAGAATAATTATATACACATTACTTAGGTCCTAATAACAAACATATATATGAATACTAAAAAAAAAAAAATAAGGCATATTACATGTAAATCTTTGAAACTTATAAACTAAATAATGAAACATACAATTATATAATGTAAAAGCTATATCACAGGGACATCTTTGGAACTTATACATTATATAATATATATGTACATGATGAGGTAGCGTGATCAATTAGGTCAGGTCAGGTAAGGTAGGGCGCGGTCCAGGGCAGGCATCACCCCATCTTAGCCAGGGCAGGAGGCGAGTCCAGGGCAGGGCACGGGGCGAGTCCAGGGCAGGGCAGGGCAGGGCAGGGGCCGACACTCAGTAGTTCTTGAAGGTGTGGTAGTCCCTGAAGCAGTCACCCAGGCAGAGTGCAACTTTGCAACTCGGCGCACATTGAGGTGACTCTTTGGTCACATGGGGTTTCCTCACACTGGAGATGCAGACGGTGCACTGCACCTGCCTGTGACGAGTGCCAATCAGCTCGGTGTTGGTTGTGTAGTGTCTTTCGACACCCAGCTGGATGCGGTCAGGAACGTGATCCCCACGCCATGCCGTACGTCTGTGAGTGGGTGGCATACTTCTCCAGGGAGGTGGGAGGAGAGGTTGTACACGAACTCCCGGAATTTCAGCTTCTGGTTTGGGGCCATATCCTTCTTCACCAACCACAAGTTGTAGGCGTTCAGCATCGTTTATGTCGACTAGGTGGAGGAAGAGCTTGTCATACCACTTCACAGTCTTCCTCAGACACTCAACACCTGACAGCTGACAGTCACACTTGTCCACGAGGCGCATGTTTTGGTGTAGTCCACTACCATGTCGGGGCTTGTAGATTGTCTTCCTGGTTCGGTAGTGGATTTTGCCAGAATCCACCTGGGCACCTGTGTGGGACGGTGGAAAGCAGGTGGACGTCTCGCTTATCCTTCCACTCAGGGCTATCAGTTTCCCACACTTCTCGAGCTGCTTGTATTTCTGCCCCTTCGTCGCCTTCTTCGCACATGCCTCTCGCGGTGTTCCTTGGCCAGGTCGTCTTCTGAAGGTGTGTCATGGAGGAGGCATCTGTGAGAGGAATGACATCACCTCGGAACTTTGGCATAAACTTTCTTCTCTTTCTGACACTCCCACATGTCCCCGTGTGGTTGTCATTAAGAAAGTGGCAGGGAGAGCAGGAGAGAAGTATACCAGTTGTCAGTGTAGATGATGTGGCCTTTGCCCAGGTAAGGTGCCAACATTTTCCTGACGATGGCACCTGACATGCCATGGGGTCATTGGCAGCGGCTTTCGGTATGTCAATGTCAGTGCCTGTATACCACGATCCATGTCAAGCACTATTCCAGTTCACAGTCGCACAACACGAAGAGAGCTTGATTCCGAAACCGATATCCTCTTCAAGGGGATATACTGCTTGAAAACAAGACGTCCTTTGAAGAGCACGAGCGACTCATCAATCACCAAAATTGAGGAAGGGGGTAAAAGTATTTCCTATACCTCTCCAACAACATGGTGAACACATCCCGAACTTTCAATTCCTGTCAATCCTGTTAGGATTTTCGTTGTCTGCAAAGTGCATAAATCTTAGCAGCAACAAAAATCTGTCACGAGTCATGAACTTATTGAAAGTTGGGGGTGGCGATGAGAGGGGTCGTGCTTCCAGTAGTGTTGCAACACATGCTTCTGACTCAGAGGCATGAGGAACAACAGGCAAAGAACGTCAGAAATTCTGCCACAGTCGTATCCACCCAGCCTCGTATTCTCGCTTTTGGAGAAAGGACGTCCAATCTGCCAAACACCCACCTGTAGTAGGCGTTTGTTTGGGCAACGATGTACGTCATTACCTCCATGTCGAAAAAAAAGCGAGGAAGAAGTCGCTTTCATTCGCTTGATCATCACAGGGCCAGTTGTCAGTTGTTCCTGACGTCCCAGGATGAACTGGGGCAGTCAGGGTACAAATTGACCCCGTCGACCAATCGAACGAAGGCATGCCAGGGATCGGAATGTCGTCGCGTCGTGAGATTCTTCTGCGTCTCTGAAATATCGCTTCCAATGGGTCGCGATACAGCAACTTCATCATCATTACCCTCCTCTTCACTCGACAGACGATGCCCTCCTCGTTTTCGTCACCGACGTCGGACTCACTCCCACTGTCCACTCCCAAATCCCCCCACCCTTGGTCCCGTGCTAGGGCTTCGTCGTCGAAACCCGGGCTGCCAATGTCCTGCGAATCACCATCAAACAGCAGGGCGGCATACTTAGATGGTATAAGAGTTTTCCGGGACACTTTGGCACGTGCGGGGAGTCTTATGGACAGGGACAGCAGAGGTGGTGGCAGGGGCGGCGGCAGGGGCGGCGGCGGCGGCAGGGAAGGGGCGGCGGCGGCAGGGGCAGCAGAGTGGTGCGTGGCCTTGATGGCAAGATGATGGTGGTGCCTGTCGCCCTTCTCTCTGTTCTTGGGCAGGGGCGGCATGGGCGGCAGGGGCACAGCAGGGGCGGCAGGGGGGCGGCAGGGGCAGCAGGGCCGGCAGGGACAACCAGGGCCAGCAGTCGCTTTCCCAGTCGCTTTCCTCTCCCTTTCCCCTTTCCCCTTCCTGTTCCTTGGGCAGGGGCGGCAGGGGGGGCGGCAGGGGCAGCAGGGGCGGCAGGGGCAGCAGGGCCGGCAGGGACACCAGGGCCAGCAGTCGCTTTCCCAGTCGCTTTCCCTCTCCCTTTCCCCTTACCCTTCCCTGTTCATTGGGCCAGGGGCGCAGGGGCGGCACGGGCAGCAGGGGCGGCAGGGGCGGCAGGGGCGGCAGGGGCAGCAGGGGCAGCTGGGCCAGGGGCGGCTGGTGGTGGTGGTGGTGGTAGGGGCACTGTGGCTGGCGTACGGGTTCTCTCCCTACGCCGTGCCTTTAATTTTTTCCTGCCCCCCGCAGGTAATGCAGCCCTAGGGCGGCCTCCGCGTCGCTGGTACGGTGGCAGGGGTGGCAGGGGTGGCAGTGGTGGCAGTGGGGTGGTAGTGGGTTGTTGCAGTGGCCTGGGTCGTGGTGGCAGTGTCCCGAAAGACCAATGACCTCTCGTGCCATTGCCCTGCTTGCACGTGTTTTACGTGCTTTTGGTGCTGGGGTGATTCGTCCTCTGAGCTGTAGGGCGTGTCGTGTCGTACTGGTAGCTAGGGTCTTTGGCAGCCCAACCTCTGCCTTCCACGGCGGCTAACACCACCAGGAAGGGGGCTGGTTGAGTCATCAGGGAGCGTGCGTGTGGGACGTGTAGGCTCCATGACTAGTGCGTGTTTACCGGCGCGGTGGCTCGGTGGTGCATTTGCAAGAGTGCGGGCGGGGCGAGCGTTGTGGGCGAGCGTTTGGCGGGGTGGTATCGAGAGTTGACATGTAGTACAATACCCACACCAATTTTCAGCCGCCTGGCTATAAACGCGCGGTTTTGGTACGTGTTCAAAGTCTCTGCTCTTAAGAGTCTACCCGCAGTGCGCCGGGGGAACTCTTAAGAGTCTACCCGCAGCTCCCGGGTTAAAGACGGGGAAGATATTTCAACATATCTCATAAGGTTTGAAAGGATTGCTAGCCTTTTAGGAATTAAGAGCGACACCTATGCTGTTCGACTAGGTAGCCTCCTAACTGGGAAATGTGTAGATATTTATACTAGTCTGTCACCTGAGATCACAAAAGACTACGACCTTTTGAAGGCTGCTCTCTTGAGAGGTTTCTCTAAAACTCCAGATAGTTACCATCAGGAATTTAAGTTTGCTAAAATAAAGTTTGGGGAAACCTATGATACATTTTCTATACAACTTGGACGTTTGTTTGATCAGTGGGTGGCTTCTTGCAACATAGAGAAAGATTATGAATCATTAAGGAACTTTATTCTTCTAGATCAATTTGTGTCTTCGCTTTCCCCAGACTTGAGGACCTACATCAAGGAACATAATGTTACTCTTCCGAAAGAGGCTGTGACCCTGGCTGATAACTGGGCATTGGCTCATGGTGCCTACCCAAGTAATAAATTTGAGGCCAATAAAGGTAAGAAATTTGTTACTCCATCTTCTACTTCAAGTTCACTTATTCCAGACTCTAGTAAGCCATCAGCACATTATCAACCAGGCAGTGCAGCCGTCCGCAAGAAGGATTATGCTAATTTAACATGTCATGGATGTGGAGAAAGGGGGCACATAAAACTCTGATGCCCTAAGAACCCCTATGCTTTTAAACAATACCCTCCAACAACCTCAGCTACCGCAGAACAAAGAATAAGATATTGTTTTAAGGATAGTAACCCCCCTGACTTTGTTACTTGTGGAACAGTGAATGGCTCCTGGGTGTCTACCATTGTTAGGGATACTGGTTGTTCTTGCATACTTGTGTCTGAGGAAGTCCTCCCTGATATTGATGTGACTGGATGCAAAATGGTAGAAGTGTCAGATTATCTAGGACGGCGTGATTCTTTCCCCCAAGTAAAGTGTTATATCGGATGTCCCTATTATACTGGGTGGGTTGATGTGTTTAGAGCTCCCATATCCTTTGGTAGTGTTCTGATAGGAAATGTGCCAGGTGCTCTTGATTTTTGTAAAGGAGAAAGTGCAGAGCCCTGTGAAGTTGTTGGCGCAGCTCAAACTAGATCCTCTCGTAACAAAAAGATCCATCCTTTAGTTCTTCCCAGCATAACTCCTCTTGATATAACCCCTCAACAATTTGCCACTCTTCAGGGGTCTTGTTCTACACTTTCTTTTATCCGAGCCAAGGTACAGTCAGGTGAGACGGAAGTTTCCCGGAATGGAACTGCTTTCAAGTATGAGGTCATGGATGGATTAGTGTACCGTACATGTGTTGCTGCCAAATTCAAGGAGAGAGTTGGTAAGAAGTCTTTAGTAGTTCCTAGTGACTGTAGAAAACTCATCCTTTCTGTTGCTCATGAAAGTCCGTTTGCTGGTAATTTCTCTCATAGGAAGACAGAGATGAAAACTAAAGACCTCTTCTACTGGCCGGGGATGTCCGTTGGCATCAGAGACTTCTGTCGATCATGCGATAAGTGTCAGCGAATGTCTCCAAAAGGTTGGGTGAAACCAGTACCTCTCCAGACTTTGCCAATTATCACAGAACCTTTCTCTCTTGTAGCCATTGATCTTGTTGGTCCTTTAACCCCTCCATCCTCTGAAGGCCATAAATATATCTTGACATTAGTTGACTTTGCAACCGGATTTCCCGAGGCCTTGCCACTCAAAAATATTGATACCATATCAGTTGCTGAAGCCTTGATAAACATCTTTTCCAGGGTAGGTATACCTCAAGAAATACTTTCTGACCGGAGAACTCGATTTACCCCTCAGCTGATGCAGGAGATTCACAAACTTCTGGGTGTCAAGCCTCTGTTCACCACCCCTTATCACCCTAGGAGTAACGGTCTGATTGAGAGGCTGCATTCCACCCTTAAGGCTGCTCTGAGAAAGCTCTGTTCTGATAAACCAAAGGAGTAGCACAGATACTTGATCCCCACAATGTTTGCCCTGCGTGAAATCCCTAGTGACCGAACAGGCTTCTCCGCTTTTGAGATGTTGTATGGTAGAATAGTGAGAGGCACCTTAGCAGTTTTGAGGGATCTACAGTATGGGAGGATCGTAAGGCAGATGATGATTCTCTTACTTCTTTTCAGTATGTCATAGAATTGAGGAATAAGCTAGAGGAATGTGCGAAAATTGCTGCCCAAAATGCTGAACTTTCTTGCACTAAGTACAAGTCTTATTTTGATTTTTAAAGTTCCAAAATCGTAAACTCAAGCCAGGAGATGAAGCCTTAGTTTTACTACCAGACTCCTACAATAAGCTACTCATGTCTTGGAAGGGTCCTTTTCCTGTCCTTGAGTGTAAGCATAAGGTAACTTACTTGATTGATGAGAATGGGAAAAGAAGCTTTACCACATAAACCTCCTACAGAAATACCACCGGAGGGCTCGTGTAGGATTAGCACAGGTTTTGGACGAGCCTGATTCCCCTAACCATGATTGCAGGCCCTTGTTAACTGTACAAACATGTGTACTGACAGATGAGGATGATGATGGCGAGAATCCTGAGATACCTACCCTGCCAGATTGCCTAATCAAGTATGATCCCTCCCCTGATGTAAATAATCAACCTCTTGTATGTCTCAATCTTTCCCCAGATAAAAAGGAAGAGATAATCTGCCTCTCTAATAAGTACCGTGATGTATTCTCAGATGTTCCTGGGTGCACCACAGCGCTTCAACATGATATTGTCCTCTTATCTACTGAACGCCTCAAGTCAAACTCATACCCTATCCCCATCAATCTTCAACCACATTTTGAGAGGTAGACAATCTTCTTGATTTGGGAATAATTAGACCGTCTTCTTCCCCTCACACTTCACCTGTTGTACTGATCAAAAAAACTGATGACCGCTACCGTATGACAATTGACTATAGAGTACTTAACAGTGTCACTCAATTTCATGCTGAACCCATGTGTACTATGGAGGAGGATTTACATAAGTTCAATGGTGCCAAATATTTTTCAGTTAGATCTTACCAAAGCATATTATCAGGTCCCACTGCTAGAAAAGGCAAAACCATTAACTGCCTTTCAGTCTCATATAGGTCTGATGGAATTTAATAGGCTTCCATTTGGGTCGGTTATTGCTTGTGCCACATACATACACCTCATGAGAATAGTGCTTGCTGGTTTGAAAAAAAAAAACTTTCTATTTTGATAATGTGTTTATATATTCATCTACTTGGGAGGAACATCTGAAAACCCTCACTGCTGTTCTAGATAGATTAAAAGAGTTCAATTTGACAGTCAGGCCTTCTAAATGTAGATTTGGATTTCCTTCTATTCAGTACTTGGGCTATGTTGTTGACGGTCAGTACTTGCTTCAACAGTTAGATAAAGTGAAGGCTATATTGGAAATTGACCCACCTTCCAAGAAGAAAACTCAGATCTTTCTTGGGAATGATTTTCTTTTATAGGAGATTTATCCCACAGGCTAATACCCTGTCTGCCCCTCTCTCTGACATGCTGCGCAAAGGCATTCGGGAGCCATTAACTTGGACAGATGAGTCAAGAGACCATTTTGAGAAACTAAAAGCTGCTCTATCCTCCTATCCTATTCTCAGATTGCTTAACCCTCATCTTCCTTTTGTACTTAGAACAGATGCTTCAGATTTTGGCCTGGGTGCAGTTCTGCTTCAGTATGTAGACGGAGTGTGCTTTCCCATTGCCTATGCGAGCAAGAAACTACTGGATAGGGAGAGTAGGTATTCTACCATAGAGCGTGAGTGTTTGGCAGTACTTTTTGGAGTGCAAAAGTTTTCATACTATCTTCTGGGCACAGAGTTGATATTGGAGATTGATCACAAACCATTGATCTACTTGGCTAAATTCAAAGGTTCCAATAACAGATTTCTTCAGTGGTCACTTAGTTTGCAACCTTACAGACTTAGGTTAGTTCATGTTGCTGGATCTGACCACATTGGTGCAGACCTCCTGAGCAGATCTAGTATTTAAGTTATTTTTTGTTTTGCATCTATCCTCAGGCTAGATACTTGTAAGGAGAGTCATGTGAGGGAATAGGCTATAATTTATTATTTTATATATGCATAATAATTTTGTATTAAGGTTCGAACAGTGTGTTCGATTGTATATTATGTTATTAACTATATGTATCCAGATAAAGATATGTTTCGAACTTATTGTGTTCGACTAAGTCTCCCCCAGTAACAATATATAAAGTAAGCTTCGAACCCAGAGTGTTCGTATATAATACTTTATTTAATTCTAGAGTTGCATTCTGTAGCTTCATGTATATATACAGATGGGATTGATTTATGGTTCGATTCTTTATAGGGTTCGACTATGCTTCGAACATTATTAATGAATTATTAACTTGCTCTCGAATCCGGGGTCGAACTGATTGCAACTCTTCATGTTGACTATAAGGATGTCGGGGTGCCGTGATCAGTAACTATTCCATAAAAGTCAATGTTTCTTCAGAGCGGGTTGCCGATTCAAAGGAAAATGATTCCTACTTATCTTCCTTCTCTCTTCTCGGGGCTTATATAGTTTTTTAAAAAGTGGGGTGGGGGATGTTTTTTTTAGAGCTGGTGTTGACTAATACCGAGAAAGTATTATTTATTCCTATAGGAACTGTGCACGGGTATGGATAATAAAATATATAGAAGGAAGTAATTTTTTATTCCTGCAACACTTGTTAACTATTATTTGCAAAGGAAAACATAGAGAACATATATTACTAGATAAATGGGGGAAAATAAAAAAATCTTCTGCTATTTTTCCCGCCTTCGGTTCGCACCCAACCAAAATATGTTGCCATCGAGTGAATTTAATTTTTTAAATCGCAGTCATCAAAATATCACTATTTCTATAGTCATGAATGTTAGATATATTACTCTCAAATTCTATTCAGTTCATTGTCCAATATACAAAGTATTTATGATAAATAAAAACTATTCTATTAGGCCTACACAAACTATTGGTAATCGCCCTAAAAGTACTCCTGTTAATATTTCAATAGATAGGTATCCATGTCCTAAAAATGATAATATGTATAAAAACTCGAGATGAACTTATAAAATAATAGTCATTAGCCACTTTACTGGATATTAGATTATACAATTATAAACTAGTTTCAGAACTGGCAAGCGCATAATAAATTGATGCCAGTGTTCGCTACCCATAATAGTCATTAACCCATAACTGTCGGGGCGCAACATAAGTCGAGTATAATAAATCTGGACTATCTGGCGGCGCTCGACATAGGTCGTGTGGCAATTTCAGCACGTAATGTTGCTGAGAGAGAGAGACAAGTGGTGGCAGGAGAGTAGCGAGCGTATGACTGCTCCAGACCACCGCGGCGAACCTACTGACACGAATCCCACCTCCTCCCTCCCTCTCTCACTCGCTATATACGGAATTATATGGGGAAAGTGCCGAATTACATGCTTTTTGCACTCGCGTTGCACGGTTGTTGCAAGAAAACTAGCCATCATAAAAGGATCGTTATGGTGTCATTGGAAAGCTCTGTTTATGCCCTTTCAGGGATAGATACTTGTTTTACGCTCTGGGTCTTATTTAGGCATGAAAATGATCACGTAAACAGCCCTATTTTGGGTAAAAACACCCCGCTGGGCGGTACATATAAATAAACCGCCTAGGCCGCTCGTAAGGCGTTAAACAAAACTTCTCAGACAGTTAACCCACGACTTACTTTGTTAAATTTGACATTAGTTGAGCATCTATGTGCACATTAGCAGTAATGGTGATAGATATTTGTTTCCCACAGATGGAAATCTTATTTTAATGTGGATTATAGCCTTAATAAAAGTATAATATTCAGTTATAGATTGTGTCGTGGGTGTGTGTGTGTGTTCCAAGGTTGCCAGCGCACATCACATCTCCAAACTCGCCCAAAAGTAGCCCAATCACTTAATAATACCGCACAACAAACAATTTCAGCTATTTTAATCCTATCACACACATTTTCTGATATGTTTATCTTTAACAGCCATGCATGCATGATACTATGAGTTCCCCAAATATAACTAGGCCTAGTCCCATATAGCCTACTGTATGAGTAGTGGCCTACGTGTCACATAATTTAAATATTAATGAAATACCACATACATTATTATCACAATCATGCACTCATCAAATCTGCATGAATGTCCCAATCCCCCATCACAAGCAATCACTTAACCCGGGAACTGCGGGGAGACTCTTAAGAGTTCCCCCGGCGGACTGCGGGGAGACTCTTAAGAGTGAGTGAATAAAAAAATCAACTTTTGACATCGAAAACAAATTTATTTTTTTATTTTTATTTTTTGATTTTTTTATTTTTTTTTTGCCCCTGGGCCATGCAAAATCTCAGTCCTCTACCTCCCCTCCTTCCCCACTTTCCTCCTCTCCTTCAGTTATCACCTATTTTCCCTGTTATTCCCTTATTCTGAGGTATATTTTCGTGCTAACATTAGCGAGTTGCAAGCAGGGTGTTGTCATCACTGATGGCAAGCGAGTGCAAGAGAGAGAGAGAGTATCGATCGACTGTGTCTCAGTGGCCTTGGGGGAAATTGGCGGGAAAGCAGCTTGCCTCACCCATACATTATACAACTCGCGGGCTATATCTCCGATTTTGACCATCCAAACGCTGTTTTCACTCGTTTTATTGTTGTTTCAGGTTAATACCTTTATAATCAACCCATAATAGGCACATATGGATAAGTATTAATGCTATTAATGGTACAATGAATATTTTAGTGACGGAAACACCTCAAATACATGCGCACAGGGAGAGGTGTCTAATTACCCCCATGCGCACTTCAGAGGTTAATTAGGCTATTCAGTCACCGCCACATAGGCTACCATACATGTATAGTACAACCAACAGAAAGCCATGATGAACGTTATTTGTATGAAATGTAGCCTAGCTATACTCAACACTCGACACCTCTACAACTTTAACCCTTAACACCTTACGAGCGGCCTATGCGGTTTATTTATATGTACCGCCCAGCGGGGTGTTTTTAGCCAAAATAGGGCTGTTTACGTGATCATTTTCATGCCTAAATAAGACCCAGAACGTAAAACAAGTACCTATCCCTGAAAGGGCATAAACAGAGCTTTCGAATGACACCATAACGATCCTTTTATGATGGCTAGTTTTCTTGCAATAACCGTGCAACGCGAGTGCAAAAAGCATGTAATTCGGTACTTTCCCCATATAATTCAGTATGTAGCGAGTGAGAGAGGGAGGAGGGAGCTGAGATTCGTGTCAGTAGGTTCGCCGCGGTGGTCTGGAGCAGTCATACGCTCGCTAGTCTCCTGCCACCACTTGTCTCTCTCTCTCAGCAACATTACGTGCTGAAATTGCCACTCGACCTATGTCGAGCGCCGCCACATAGTCCAGCTTTATTTAACTCGACTTATGTGGTGAGCCGCTAATTAAGGGTTAATTAGCGGCGCACAACATAAGTCGAGTATAATAAATCTGGACTATCTGGCGGCGCTCGACATAGGTTGTGTGGCAATTTCAGCACGTAATGTTGCTGAGAGAGAGACAAGTGGTGGCAGGAGAGTAGCGAGCGTATGACTGCTCCAGACCACCGCGGCGAACCTACTGACACAAATCCCACCTCCTCCCTCCCTCTCTCACTCGCTATATACGGAATTGTATGGGGAAAGTGCCGAATTACATGCTTTTTGCACTCGCGTTGCGCGGTTGTTGCAAGAAAACTAGCCATCATAAAAGGATCGTTATGGTGTCATTGGAAAGCTCTGTTTATGCCCTTTCAGGGATAGATACTTGTTTTACGCTCTGGGTCTTATTTAGGCATGAAAATGATCACGTAAACAGCCCTATTTTGGCTAAAAACACCCCGCTGGGCGGTACATATAAATAAACCGCTAGCCCGCTAATCTAGTGTTAATAGTATTTTATTTTATATATTTTGTTTTAAGAGACAATGAACGGAGGAAGGAAAAACACAGATAAAACAAAAAGGTCCATGTGCCTAAAGGCATCCTCCATTCATAAAATGTTTGTAACAACTGGATTTAAACTTTTGTAGATTGTAAGTTTGTGGAAAGCAACTCGAGGGAAGTGAATTCCAAAGAGTAGTAGTTCTAGGGATAAATGAATTTTGATAAGCAGAAATTCTGCATTGTGGAGGAGAAAGTGTAAATTCATGGGCGCTCTCAGCTGCCCTAGTTCCACGGGGAAAGATGTGGAGAGGCGGCACAATTGAAGCAAGTTCCTCAGAACAATTGCTGTGAAAATATCTGTAGAATAATGCAAGGGATGCAACGTTTCTTCGTATGGATAATGTAGGAAGGTCCTGTGTGATTGCAGGGTTATTGATTAATCTAATAGCTTTATTTTGAATTTTGTCCAACTGCCTCAATGCAACCACTCCACTTCCACTCCACAGAGGTGAACAGTAATCCATCTGAGAACGCACATGACTTTTATATATTACGGCCAACTGCTCGTCAGTGAAGAATTCTCGAACTCTGTACAGGAGTCCCAGTTTTTTAGAGGCATTCTTAGCAATGCTTTTAACATAATGTGTCCAGCTCAAGTTAGTAGTTAATGTTACACAGAGAATGTCAATACTAGGGGAAGTGGGAATATTTACATCATTAAAAAATATATGGGAGTCAGTGAGATTCTGTCGGTTAGAAAATTGAATGTACTTGGTTTTCTGTGCATTAAAGGAAACTAGATTCTTTTGTCCCCATTCATTAATTCTAGAGAGGTCCTGGTTCAGAGAAATTGCAGTGTTTATTTTTGAATTTATAAGATTGGGTTGGGTGAAAGAATTGGTAAATGTGAAGGAACTGTGGAGTGTTGAGTCATCTGCGTAGGAATGTATTGGATTATGAGTGGTAGATATGAGATAATTGATATGAATGAGGAACAGAGTTGGGGCCAAAACTGATCCCTGGGGAACACCAGCATTTATTGAGTGAAATTGAGAATAAAGGCCATCTACCATTACACATATTTTTCTGTTATGAAGATAAGAAGAAATTAGTGGAACTAATGATGCAAGGCCGTAGTGTGACATCTTCGACAATAAGGATTGATGCCAGACTCTATCAAATGCCTTTGATATATCCAGTGCTATTGTATGTGTTTCACCATGTTGGTCTGTAGCTTGGTTGATTTGATGCGTAAGAAGGCAAAGAATGTCTGCAGTTGATCGACATCGTCTAAAACCATATTGCCTATCACTGATTAATTTATTATTCTCAAGATGCTTAATTATGTGATTATTTAATATAATTTCAAAGACTTTACCAAGAGTGGAAGTTATAGCTATTGGTCTGTAGTTTGATGGATCTGAAGAGGCACCTTTTTTAGGAACTGGATGGATGTTTGCTTCTTTCCAGGGTACTGGGAAGCATGAGGTATGAGTACACAGACGGAAATTTGTTGCCAATACAGGAGCGAGCACCAAGGAGCAATTCTTAAGTACTATTGGAGGAATTTCATCTGGACCAGGAGCCTTATCTACTGAGAGATTCTGCAAAATAGTTTTGACTTGTCTGGTGTGGATCTTAAGTGAGGGAATTTCAGGCGAATTAAAATTAAGTACAGGGACATCTTGATTTATTTCATCTAAGGTTGAGTTGGTGGAGAAAATATCCGCAAGAAGGTTAGCTTTACCTCGTGGGTCACTTACAAGATTGCCAGACGGAGATTTTAATGGTGGAATGGATGAAGCAGTAGTGAAGTTGGATTTGAATGAGTTAAGAGTAGACCAAAATATTTTGTTATCATTTGGATTATTTAGAAGTTTATTTGCCTGCTTGTGGAGAAAGTTTGATTTAGTTAGGTTTAATACAGTTTTGGCATGATTTCTGATGTTTCTAAAGTAATTAAAGGCTTCATGTGTTTTTGATCTTGTGTATGCATTGTAGGCTATTGCTTTTTGTTCAGTTACTCTAGCACAATTATGGTCAAGGTATTTTTACTTCAGAGGCTATCCACCCCATCACACTGTAAATCAAAAATATCGTTGGAAATGGAAACTCGCAAATCTACGCTTATGAACTGTTATGCCCTGATTTTATACAGGATTAACTTGGTAGAGGTGGGTTCTGCAAGATTGGGTTATAGGATTTCATGCACAGTACACAATGGAATCAATAGAGGACATAATAATAATAATAATAATAATAATAATAATAATACTTTATTTCAGACTCACACAGTACAGAGGGGACCATACTGGGGTCCATATATACCTTACAGTAACATAAATATATATAAGCTACTGTACATAGGCTACATAAAATAAAAATAAATTAAATAATACCCAGCTTGCTATCATGTAGTTCACAGCACTGCCTCAACCAAAAACAGTGGTCATCAAACTACTGTGTTACCAAAACCACTGTCCTAATTGTGTACAGTACCATGCCTCACATCATTTAGCTTCCGGTACAGTATGTTGCTACAGTACAGTATAGGAATATCGGTACTGTACTGCACTATGAGGTTCAGTACCGGTATGCTAATTCTGTAGAGTAGCAGATCTGAAATCATTACTTAACCCGTACAGCCCCAGCGACGCGCCTGACGCGTCGGCGATGTATGTAACGCACAGCCCCAGAGACGCGCCTGGCGCGTCACCCTAATTGCGCCGACCGTAACCTCAGGTGTAGCCACTCAAGAGGGCTCAGATTTGTATGGGAACTGTGTACATATCCCACGCAACCGTGCCGATGGTTGAAAACTCTCAAAGTCCACGTGCGAGCGCGTGAGCGCGCAATAACCTGGTTTTTTGGGGTAATTGCCTTCAATTTTTTACTCTTGTAAAATACGTTTTCGGGGGCTCTGTAGGACCATTCTTTAAGCTTTTTGAGCGGTTTTTCGTGGTTTTTCCTTCATTCCTAACCCATTCGCTATTGTTTCTGGAATAAAACCATTTTTTGAAAACCGGCCGGGTTCTGGTGAACAAACATTACAAACCTAGCCGGGGCTGGACGGGTTAAGGTTAAATATAGAGCAACTTCCTCCAGTGTGCCTGGATCCTAGAGGTGTACACTATGCTTGGAGTTTGTAGCATTTTAATGATACTGTTCTCAGAAGTGTTAAGGCGCTGAATGAATTTATATGTTAGCTTTCTAATGAGTGATTGGTAACAGTGTAAGTTCATATAGGCACATAGCGTACTTGTACTTTCATATTTTGAGAGCCCCAGAAACATTTTCATGATATTGTGATATGAGATACTTAGTCTATTCACTGTCATTTTCTTATAGTTCCACCATAGTTGTGCTGTATACATTGGTGATAATATCAAAGTAATGGTTTATATTGCAGCTTTATTCTCCAAAAACACTAGGCAGAATAATGGTTATATGTGCACTTGAAACAATGGTAAATTGAATAAGTCAGATGCGTACTTTGGAGTTTTATAATCTCTAGCACTTCTCGCGGATCTGGATAGAAGTTCACTTCTCACTTCCAACGTTCAGGTATTATGCTTCTGATCAAATTGCTTCAACGATACATAGGGTACACAAATCACACAGGTTAGGTATCTCGTTTTGTTAACTCTCTGGTAATATGACTCTTAATCAAAGATGAAAATATAAGTAATATGGTTATTTCCCAAGAATTAACGTAAAGGGATAACCGTAGCTAGTTGCACTGGTCTAGTATGTTCACTTGTCTAGGTAATACTTAAGACCGAAAATATCAGTGAGGGCGAATCAGGTTTCTGGTGGAGAATCACAATTACTTATTTCAGAATTGCTTTCGCTCGAGCCGTAGTCCAATTAATTTGGACTTATTTATTTGGCGAGGTTAAACCTGATGGCAAGAATAATTACGGGAGTCAGTTCGCCTAAGCTAAATTTCACTGATATACAGTATATTAATACATACTAGCATAATAATCACTTGCTTCCTAACATCAGAGAAAATTGAGACATAATCGAATACACTGGATAGTTGAGTTAATAGCACCGTAACACTGGTACTTTGAGAATTAACACTGTGAGAGAGTTTTCCGGGTTATCTTGCGTTAGTGATGTCGGGGGTTAACAGTTGCTCTGGGGCCGTCCAAGTTGTCCGGTAGTGTAGAGAAGGGTTACAGATGGGTTTCTTTCGTAACCGGTGATGACGCTCCGATATGTTACTCTTGTTGGGGACCTTAAATAACACTGTCTCAGGCTCAACTGGACTAACAATGCATCGGATTAACGTAAGACAGTCGGGAGAAGCGACTTTCTTATCTATCTCTGGTCCTTATAAAAGGTTCAAGGAGCGCGGGCGGTTTTACACCTTTTAGTCAACAAATGCTACAGTCAATTGTTGCCAAGGAGTTATTCTTGCAGAGTCCTCAATTAAGAGTTTCTCGCATAATCCCTTCTAACATAACCAGATCTTTCTGTCTTAGACCAGTTATGAGTTATGATTGCTTGTAAACTCAAGTAGCAGAGGGCGCACTACAAGACGTTTATAAAACAATCAATAATTGCTGAATTTGTTGTCTACAGATATAATATTACTGTCGGTGGTCCCGATCGCAATAAAACATTCGTAAAGGGTTTAATTAACTTCCTCACAGAGTTGCACAGATTACGGATCGCCGAATTATCGAGAATCTTGAGGGGGGGAGGGGGGGGAGTACTAGACGTCAACACAGTGCGGGACAACCGTTGCTTTGAGCTCTAATATTCAACTGGCCGACTGTTGTCTCTGTGTCGTATTTATAGGCTTGGTCAAGGAAGCTGTAAGAATGTTCTAGAAATACTGGATGTCGGGGCTAGAAGTAGTTAATTTATTTTGGTTACTTAGGGGGGGGGGGGTAGTGAGGGGGGTCTTCAATTCGGCAGTAAGTAGCTTGTAATCTGATTTGTTATTGTGGATATCTTTACTCCAGTATGAGGTACTATTAGAGTTGGTTAGGAAGGATTTGGTGAAGGAGTTGCACTACTTTGCTTGGCGCCATACGTGTCCAGGCTGGAAGGCATTATTCGTTAATTCACATAAGTATCCTTCTCTGGTCTAGCTGACATGTTATTCGGAATCTAGGATGGGTTAAGAGAGATTTTGGTTTTGGTTAAGGATGGGGTAGGATGGTATTTGGATAGGTATTTAGATTGTTAGTTCATAACCTGTTGGAAACTCACCTGGTGTCTGGCAAGAATTTGTTGGCTGGTGTGGGTCATGGTGAACCTCTGCGGGGGTTGGGGGGGTCCCTTTGTGGTCGGTGGGGCATACCGCTCCCTAAATACGTGGAGTTCTTTACGCTAATGGGGTTGACATATGATTTTGGGTGGTCAGGAGTTATACTCCTAGTTATGGTTGATCATTGACTCTAGTTTTTACCTACTAGGATCACTCGTGGGGTTTATGAATAGTGGTTTCGTGAAAGTGCAAGTCAGGCGGAATCGTACACTTTTTAGGGGGGCGAGAGGCGGCTGTTCTAGTCTCGCGCCGTCCGTCGTCCTGGTTCAGGTTGTGAGTTGGGCTAGCAAGTTAGAGGATAGCTAATGGGGGTACAAGGATAGATCTTTACCTTCTATTTACTGGGGCGAGGGAACGAACTGAATCGGCATATTATAACGTTCTTATGGGCGTCTTTACAGGTGGGGGTTGTGAATTGGAAGGGTGGTGGGTTGAGGCTAGCTCGCCGCGTTGCTCGTGACCTAGGACAGTGACCCTTAATGCGCTGGACATAGGGGTGGCAGTGCCCTACGATCAAACAGTTAGAGTGGTGTGTGCAGCGGTGTGTGTAGGAGAAAGTGACAGGGTGACCCAAAAGGTTACAACTGGGCATGGGGTCACGAAGTAAAGCAGAGTAGTGTGGATTGTGGATTAGAAGGTAGTGATTGAGAAGATGTATAACAATTGTGGAAAAGCAAATGGAAGAGAGGAACAACATGGCGGATAAAAGATAATTATCCTAATAAATGAATGCATGCATGAATGATGGTATTAGAGCCGTCGTCATAATAAGATGATGGAACCGGGTGGTTATGCACGTGACACAACCCGACGAAAGGGCAGTGCCGCTTTGTCATATTAATATCTGTTGGGCATAATTCTGGTTCACATTATATATATATACTTAGTTACTTAGAACAGGGGAAACACTGAGCATGGGGGAGGGGGATACAGGGTGAATTATAGTCCTAAGGAGTCGGATCTCGGTATTAGCATAGTGTAATATGTATGGTGGTTACATAATTAATTACAGGGCTGACATAATCATGATCTGATTAGTGAACTGGAAGCTAAGGTGTCTTGAGATCGCCTTCGTACCTACACAATGAAAGTATTATAGCCTGCATGGTTGTTATCTAATTAAATACATACTTAGTTGGTACATCAAGAATGTCAAGGAGTAAAGTAATGTGGTTGTATTTTAGAAGACTGTGATTTAAGAGACGTATAACATGTGGAGTTAAGTGGAAGAGAGGAAGAACATTGTGGATAACAGATAGTTACCCCAAGAATTGAATACATGCATGAATGACGGCATTATAGCCGTCGTCCCAATAAGATGATGGAACCTGGTTGGTAAGCACGTGGCACAATCCGACAGAAGGGCAGTGCCGCTATGTCGTATCAATATCGGTCGGCATACTCCGGTTAATATTATATATACACTTAGTTACTAGAAGAAGAAAAAAGGAACAACTGAGCATGGGGGTACATATATCTATACTCGTCATGGGGAGGGATACTTGGTATCTTTCCTGCATCTCTCCTGATGATCGTATGCAGATTTGTTCGTAATGAACTGATCCGAATTAACAGGCATAAATCACTACAATAACTGGCATAGGGTTCTTGGGTGTATAGAGTCGTGGTTAACTGGTTTGCCGGTAGTACAACTGGGGGGGTCATACTTGACACTATTAGAATGATATAATTTACCTTAGTATAGTTATGTGTGGTATGTGGGTGTCGTGGATGTTAAAAAGGTTGGGAATACACCACTTTTGGCCGACGTGCCTTTGGGGTCTTTTTCTTTCCGGCCGTGTTGGGGTCGGTCCCCTGGTCCAGTCGTGCGATCCTCCGCTGACAGACAGGGTTGGCGGCTTCCTTTGATCTTGTGGGTGCGTCCCACTTTCTCCTCTGGCTGTTGGGTCCTTTCGTCCCGGCTGGCTTTCGTTCTGGTTGTTGCGGAATTGCTACTGGGTTGTTGGTCGGGAGGTTGGTGGGGGAATTCCCTTTTGGGGGTATTTTACTTCCCTCCCCTTCGTCGTAGGCTCGTCCTCGAGCCTCAAGGGTGAAGGAGAGAGAGGCTCCTTGGTAGTGGGTCATGGGTAGTGTATGGAGGAGTTCCCACCAATTGATGGAGCGGGTATCCGGGGTCTTGTGGGGTTCGATGGTGACCTGAAGGAAGGTTGTCGTGGTGTTTATTATGGCTGCTGTGAGGGCTTCAATGTGGGCTTGCATGCGGACCATTTGTCCTGAGTCCGTATGCATTTTGACTCGTTTTATGAAGGGTGTTGTGGACATTATGGTGGCTGGTTGGTCAGGTATGGTGGCAAAGGTCGTTGTGAAGACAGTGGGGTCTGGGTAGCGAGTGACGTTAGGGGTAGGTTGTGTGGGCAGGTTATACCTCCCTGCGGGCGTAGAGGTACCAGGTGGCTGGGGGGGCGGCTGAGTGTTGTGTCGGTGGGGGTGGTGGGGGGAAAATAGGGGCAATTCTTAGTATGGGTGTGTGTTGTGGGTGCCTGAATCACTGGATGATGTCCTGTATTGGGGTGGTTCTGGGTTGGAGTTGTGAGGTGGGGGGTGGTGTTAGTTGCCGTATTTGTTGTTGATGAGGTAGGTGTGTTGTGGTGTTTACTTGTGGAGGGGGGGATGGTGGAAGGAAAGGGGGCAATTGAGAGGGGGGCAAGAATGGGGTTAAGTTGGTGGTCATTGTGGAGGAGTTTTTTTGTTTTTTTTTATGCCGGTTGTTGGATTTCTGAGGGCATAATCATGATCTAAGATGTTGGGGGGGTTTGGTGGGTCGGGTATAGAGGACATGGGGGAGGTGGATTTGGAGGAGTTCAGTTGTGGACTGGGGGTGGAGTGAGGGGGTAATGGGGTTTGAGGGGAAACCAGAGGTTTTCCAATGGAAGGGGTGAGGTTTTCCAATGGAAGGGGTGGGGTTTTCTTTTCTTTGAGATGAGCGGGGAGGGCGGGGGCATTGGTGGGTAGGTGGGTTTTTTTGGGTTGAGGTAGAAGGTGAGGGTGAGGAGGAGTGTGGTGATGGGGGGAGTGGTTTTCGCAAGCGTTTGGTTAGATGTGGTTTTGCAGGGTAGGTTTTGGAGGACACACATGGACGTAGTTTGTAACGGTTGGTGGTTTGTGAATGTTTGTGAGGTATGTTTTTTGTTTGTTGGGATTTGTTGTCCGAGGTGGAAGATACAGGTACGGTAGGGGGGGTGTTACTTCGGGGGACAATGCGGAAGGGGGAGGGGTTCGGGGGATGTGTTGGTGAAAAGTAGGGAGAGGTGGTGTAGGAGGTTTTGGTTTTGTTGGAATGTTGGTTGGGGGTGTGGGGTTGAACAAAAGAGGCGGGTGAGTGCAGGGGGTTGCTAGCTCGGAGTCAGGGTTGGTAGGGGGAATACTATCTTCGTTAGTTAGGGGTTTGAAAATTCTAACCAATCTATTTCTGTAGGTGCGCGTCTCGCCGTGATAATTAATGGTGGTTTGGTAGGCATTTGGGATTTGGGTGACGGTATAAGGTCCGACATATCTTGGGCCTAATTTATTGATGACCGTAAGTTTGGCCACCATCACGGTATCGTGAATGGCGAAGGGGTTCTGGTCAAGGGCGTTGTTGTGTTTAGTGTCTTGGCAATTTTGGGCGGTGCGCAGGGTGTTCTGTAGTTGTTGAAAAGGGTCAATTTGGAGTGGTATGGTGGAGGGTTGTGCTTGGTGATGCAATGGCAATAAGGGTGGGGCTACTCCATACACGCGTTCATGGGGGGAAATTCCGTCTTCTTTGGGGCAGGTATTCATACCCCACTGGATCATCTTTAATTGTGAGGGCCAGTCGGAGATGTTCAAGGCAATCATACGGGTACGTAATTGGTTGTTAATCGTACGGTGACTACGTTCGCACACGGTGTTACCTTGCGGCCAGTAAAGGGAGAAGTGTTTAATCTTTAGTCCGCACTGTTTTGCAAATTGTTCCCAAACTTGGCCACTAAATTCGGGAGCGTTGTCCGATAAGATAGCAATAGGTAAGCCGAAGATGGGAAAAACTTCTGTGGCGAGGAGGGTAGCAACGGTGGTGGCAGTGTGATCTTTTGCGGGGCAAGCTATGAGGAATTTGGAATAAATGTCAACAAACGTGACAATATAGCGGTTGCCGGCGCGAGCAGGGAAAGGTCCCATTACATCAAGGGAAAGTATCTGGAATGGTTTCTGAGCGGAAATGGTGCCAGCTGGCCCTGCTGTACGGCATCGATCCTTACCTAACGCACAGGGTTTGCATGCTTCTGTCACCTGCTTGGCAATTCCGGATGGGTTAGGTGTCCAATACTGGTCCTGGAAGATCTTGAGCATCTTCTTTTGACCGAGGTGAATTCCGTTCCCTTCATGAATGGCAATCATGTATTCTTGGGCGACTGTGGGGTCAATGACTATATGGCCGGATTCTGTGGCGAGTTGATCTCCCCAACGTGTCAACTTCGAGAATATATGCTTGGGCATTCAAGGGGGCTTGATTCTTCTTTCCCAGGATTGTAGAAGCGAGACAGCTGGTTAGGGTAGGTCCTGAACTACGGACGTGTTGAAAAAATCTGTTTGTTGTAAGGCGGCCAGGTTGGTGGGGGGGCCTTCTGGTACAGGGAGACGGGAGAGGGCGTCAGCATTAGTGTGGAGTTTCCCTGGTCGATACTGTATCGTGAAGTCATACTCTTCGAGCGTTTCTCTCCATCGTACTAGTAATGCTGAATTGGTTTCGCATTTCCGTAGCCATTGTAAAGATTGGTGGTCGGTAATAATGTCCAGTTTCGCTCCTAGTACGAAGGACCGGAAGTGGTTGAGGGCCCAAATGACTCCTAGGCATTCACGTTTGGTGGCAGCATAATTTTGTTGAGCTAGATTTAACACCTTACGAGCGGCCTATGCGGTTTATTTATGTGTACCGCACAGCGGGGTGTTTTTAGCCAAAATAGGGCTGTTTACGTGATCATTTTCATGCCTAAATAAGACCCAGAACGTAAAACAAGTACCTATCCCTGAAAGGGCATAAACAGAGCTTTCGAATGACACCATAACGATCCTTGTATGATGGATAGTTTTCTTGCAATAACCGTGCAACGCGAGTGCAAAAAGCAGGTAATTCGGTACTTTCAGTACATAATTGAGTATGTAGCGAGTGAGAGAGGGAGGAGGGAGCTGAGATTTGTGTCAGTAGGTTCGCCGCGGTGGTCTGGAGCAGTCATACGCTCGCTAGTCTCCTGCCACCACTTGTCTCTCTCTCTCAGCCACATTACGTGCTGAAATTGCCACTCGAGTTATGTCGAGCGCCGCCACATAGTCCAGCTTTATTTAACTCGACTTATGTTGCTCGCCGCTAATTAAGGGTTAAAGTAGAACTAGCATAGGCAATGACGTGCTCCCTTCCTTCCTGGACTTGGGCGAGAACGGCTCCAATGGCGTATAAAGACACGTCTGTGTAGAGACGAAAAGGTTGCTGGTAGTCGGGAAATGATACAGTAGGGGCTTGCACTAGTTTTTCTTTCAGCTTCTCGAATGCTGCGTTTCTCTCAGGTGTCCAAGAAAATACTGTGTCCTTATGGGTGAGTTGATGTAGTGGGCGGGCTATTTCGGCGAAGTGTGGGACGAAACGTCTGTAATAGGTGGCTAATCCCAGAAATGAGCAGACTCCTTTTACTGTGGTGGGGGGTTGTTGGTTATGGATGGCAGATAGCTTCTTGGGGTCGGGGGAAATTCCTTGGTCGGATAATATTACGTGACCTAAAAAGTCAACCGTGTTCCTTGCTATATCGCATTTTGAGGGTTTGAGTTTTAATCCGGCTTCTCTTATTTGTTGAGTACTTGTTTCAATCGACGTAGGTGTTCCTTCCAGGTACCAGAGTAGACTATTACATCGTCCAAGTAGGCAAGGCAGGTTTCCCAAGTTAGACCTTTGAGTACTGATTCCATCAGGCGGGAGAAGGTGGCAGGGCCGTTGCAGAGGCCAAATGGTAGTACATTGAATTCGTACAAGTGACCGCCGCTGGTGGAGAATGTTGTCTTCTGTTGATCATCTGGTTTTATGGGAACTTGCCAGTACCCGGCTTGAAGGTCCAACGTGGTGAACCATTTGGAGCCGTGGAGTGAGTCGAGGGAGTCGTCAATACGTGGGAGGGGGGTGGCGTCTTTGATCGTTGCATCGTTTAATCGCCGATAGTCCATGCAGAATCGAGTGGACCCATCCTTCTTCTTCACCAGTACTACTGGGGAATACCAGGGGCTAATGGAGGGAGTAGCAATGCCTGCATCCAACATATCTTGCAATTGTTATACTTCTTCTTGTCGCTGAAAGGGGTTCATCCTGCGGGAGGGCTGACGCAAGGGCGGTCCTGTGGTGTTTATGGCGTGTTGTTCTAGGTTGGTCTTTCCTATTTCGGTGGGAGTTTGGGCAAAGACGTCGCTAAACTCTAGCAAGAGGGAATACATGTGTTGTTTTTGTTGGTATGAAAGGGATTCGGGAATGGAGGGTAACTTCAAACTATTGGGAGAATTGGTGGGAGGGATGGCTAGGTCATCAAAAGTCTCTAGGTCCCCGATAATGAGGCCCTTGGGTAAAGTGAGTACTTCTTCGGAGATATTGACTATTAATATGTTGCTGGTTTGGGAGGAGATGATTGCGGGCTGGATGGGGCAGCGGTCCTGATTGGTTGATGTGTTAGTGGGGGTCAAGATCATAGAGCTTTGAGGAATGGGGCAGAGGTTAACCCATTTTTGATGGTGGGGGGGGATATGGCATTTATATTTGATGATGGCGGGGCTGATAACAATGGGATTGCAGTTCAGAGGGGGTCCTGGCATGTGATTTGTTTTAGTGTGTGTGTGTATGTTTGTTTTCTGTGTGTCAGGGTTAGGCATAGAAAACACGGAGGGGAGGGGTACCTGCGACATTTCGGCTGTGGTTGGAAGAGGGGGAACATAGAAAACGGAATTTCAGAGGGGGGCGTGTGTGATTTGGGTGGCGCATGCACATTCATTTGAGCATTGGATAGGGCTTGCATAGGACATTTATCAGGGGTGATCTGGAAAGAAGGTGGCATGAAAGGTTGCACAGGATGGTCAATGTTATTGGGAGTATTCAGCAAAACATTTAAAGAAGGGTGCATGGCGTTTTCTGAAATAATTGTAGTGGAATATGGGCTAAGAGAATGGGCATTACATAAAGATATGGACTTTTCTCTTTCAGCTTTGATGGGGGTAGGGGTTGAGTCTTTAGGTTTCGTGGAGGTCTGGTGGATAGGATTTTTGGGGGTGACAAATTTGTTTTTGTTTTGTTTGTTCTTAGGGGGCATTTTGTGACTGTTCTGGGGATGGTGAGGCTGATTCACATTCTTGTGATTCAGGGTGCAACAGGGCTGTTGAGTGGACTCCTTCTTGGTGGAGCTTATGGACTGGGTTTTTTTTTTTTTTTTGAAAAGAGATCAGTCGTTGGCCGCAATCAACTTGGGCCTGGAGTTTCTGGAGGAGGTCAAGTCCTAAATATCCGTCGTAATGCTAACAATCGGATGGAAAAACTATGAAGGAATGGTAGCAATTGGCATGGGGGGCAGGGGTAGTTACGTGGAGAGGTTGTGTTTCACCCCGGATTTGCAAGGGAGTATCTCCGGCACTGATTAATTTGGATTTAGGGGGTAACAGTGCCCCAAACTTGCAGTGATGTTTGGAAAAGAAGGAATGGAACAAGCATGATCTAGAGGCGCCAGTGTCGATCAATAATCGGACAGGAATGTCCTTAATCTTGGCGAGGTGATAAATGGGGGCAGTTCGGTCATTGAGGGCATCCCCCGCCGAGGCCATTGTGGGCGGGGGATATTCCAAAAATCCTGGGGGTCTATTTCTGACTCTTCCAGGATTCCCTCTGAAGTTTCAGGGTTCATGAGATGAGCAACATCTTCCTGCTCCAAATCCCCGGCATCCTCTTCCTCAACAAACTCCTCATTTACTGAAATGCGAGGTTGGTTTGATCGGGGTTTTGCAGAGTCGCGGATTTCATGAAAGGCACACTTCGAACTACATGCTGGGAAATCATAGGGGTTTATAATGACAAGGGTGGGGTTCTTACTTTGATTTACGTTGTAGGCCTTGTTCCTGTTGTAGATCCGCCAAAGTGGGTTGGGTTGGAATCGTGGTCTGCTAGGCTGAGGCTTCCCGGAGGGATAGGCGGGCTTGGAGTTGGAGTTTTACGGATGAGTGGTATATCTCTTTATGGTAGCAATTTTCATTGGTTTCGTGGGTTGCACTGCTAGGATTCGTCAGATGGTGATTAGGTCCTTTTGGAACCCGACGGGGTCGTGCACAGCGAAATATTCTTTAACTGCTGAGGCCAACACTGAGACTAAGTTGACAAGGATTTGCTGCTCTTGTTGAATTCTAGTTAGGGTAGGAAATGAGATTTTTATGTGTTGTGAAATGGTGTTCAACGTTGCATCCAGATCACCTTCGTACTTTGTATCCTGAATACGGGTGTGGGCGACGAAGATGCCCAATGAGGGTTTGATAGCTTCAATCACTATCGGCCTGAATTGGTCCCACGTGAGGGTAAGGGTTACCTGATATGCGACTAAGGAAACGGCTTTTCCCAAGTGTGTAAGTGCTACGGCGATTTTTTCTCGATCCGTAGTACGGGCTTTACAATGTCCATGTATGTTTCTATTCCGTAGGGCTCCCCATCGTATTTCGGAATGGGAATGTGAGAACGGGTTGCCATTTTTGATGTTATTATGTTTCTATTGCTTCAAAAAAATGAAATGTAATGAAATCTATCCAAATCAAGAACCACCGCTGCCGCCAATGTTATGCCCTGATTTTATACAGGATTAACTTGGTAGAGGTGGGTTCTGCAAGATTGGGTTATAGGATTTCATGCACAGTACACAATGGAGTCAATAGAGGACATAGATAATATCAAACTAATGGTTTATAATGCAGCTTTATTCTCCAAAAGCACTAGGCAGAATAATGGTTATATGTGCACTTGAAACAATGGTAAATTGAATAAGTCAGATACGTAGTTTGGACTTTTATAAACTCTAGCACTTCTCGCGGATTTGGATAGAAGTTCACTTCCCACTTCCAACGTTCAGGTATTATGCTTCTGATCACATTGCTTCAACGATACGTAGGGTACACGAATCACACAGGTTAGGTATCTCGTTTTGTTAACTCTCTGGTAATATGACTCTTAATCAAAGATGAAAATATAAGTAATATGGTTATTTCCCAAGAATTAACGTAAAGGGATAACCGTAGCTAGTTGCACTGGTCTAGTATGTTCACTTGTCTAGGTAATACTTAACCCGGCAACGTCGAGGGGGGGGGTATTGAACTAGCTGCCCATGGGCGAGCATATTGGCTCCATTCAGGCCTATAATCGTCATTTTACGATAAATATCGTTATTACTTATTCATATGAGCCTATTTTACCTTTACTATGAAGATAGTAACCTGTAACAACAATAAAACAAGTGAAAATATAATTTTTCTGGTCAAAATCGTGAATATAGATGGACCAGCCCATTCATGAATTATGGAGAAAATTGAGGCAACCCCTCCCTCCACGAGGCTTCAAGCCACACTGAGCGTACTCATTCACACACTCGGTTGTATAACACACTTGCTAGGCACGTAAGCACATCCTCCACACATTTTGCTAATGTTAGCACAAAAATATACCAACGAATTAGGGAATAACAGGGAAAATAGGTGATAATTGAAGGGGGAGGGGAAAAAGGGGGAAGGAGGGGATGTGGAGGAGTGATATGAGGTATAGGGAAAAAAAGAAAAACAAAAAAAAACGTTTAGTGCTACTGGGGCCGTTTAAATGTTTTTTTTAGGCCTCCCTCTTAAGAGCTTTACCGCCCTCGCCCAGTAAAACGTCTTATGAGCTTTGCCGCCGTTCCCGGGTTAAGACCGAAAATTTCAGTGAGGGCGAATCAGGTTTCTGGTGGAGAATCACAATCACTTATTTCAGAATTGCTTTCGCTCGAGCCGTAGTCCAATTAATTCGGACTTATTTCTTTGGCGAGGTTAAACCTGATGGCAAGAATAATTATGGGAGTCAGTTCGCCTAAGCTAAATTTCACTGATTTATATTAATACATACTAGCATAATAATCACTTGCTTCCTAACATCAGAGAAAATTGAGACATAATCGAATACACTGGATGGTTGAGTTAATAGCACCGTAACACTGGTACTTTGAGAATTAACACTGTGATAGAGTTTTCCGGGTTATCTTGCGTTAGTGATGTCGGGGGTTAACAGTTGCTCTGGGGCCGTCCAAGTTGTCCGGTAGTGTAGAGAAGGTTTACAGATGGGTTTCTTACGTAACCGGTGATGACGCTCCGATATGTTACTCTTGCTGGGGACCTTAAATAACACTGTCTCAGGCTCAACCGGACTAACAATGCATCGGATTAACGTAAGACAGTCGGGAGAAGCGACTTTCTTATCTATCTCTGGTCCTTATAAAAAGTTCAAGGAGCGCGGGCGGTTTACACCTTTTAGTCAACAAATGCTGATGGGGCCTACAGTCAATTGTTGCCAAGGAGTTATTCTTGCAGAGGCCTCAATTAAGAGTTTCTCGCATAATCCCTTCTAACATAACAAGATCTTTCTGTCTTATACCAGTTATGAGTTATGATTGCTTGTAAACTCAAGTAGCAGAGGGCGCACTACAAGACGTTTATAAAACAATCAATAATTGGTAAATTTGTTGTCTACAGATATAATATTACTGTCGGTGGTCCCGATCGCAATAAAACATTCGTAAAGGGTTTAATTAACTTCCTCACAGAGTTGCACAGATTACGGGTCGCCGAATTATCGAGAATCTTGAGGGGGGGGGGGGAGTACTAGACGTCAACACAGTGCGGGACAACCGTTGCTTTGAGCTCTAATATTCAACTGGCCGACTGTTGTCTCTGTGTCGTATTTATAGGCTTGGTCAAGGAAGCTGTAAGAATGTTCTAGAAGTACTGGATGTCGGGGCTAGAAGTAGTTAATTTATTTTGGTTACTTAGGGGGGGGGAGGGGGGGGGGTAGTGAGGGGGGTCTTCAACTCGGCAGTAAGTAGCTTGTAATCTGATTTGTTATTGTGGATATCTTTACTCTAGTATGAGGTACTATTAAAGTTGGTTAGGCAGGATTTGGTGAAGGGGTTGCACTACTTTGCTTGGCGCCATACGTGTCCAGGCTGGAAGGCATTATTCATTAATTCACATAAGTATCCTTTTCTGGTTTAGCTGACATGCTATTCGGAATCTAGGATGGGTTAAGGGACATTTTGGTTTTGGTTAAGGATAGGGTAGGATGGTATTTGGATAGGTATTTAGATTGTTAGTTCATAACCTGTTGGAAACTCACCTGGTGTCTGGCAAGAATTTGTTGCCTGGTGTGGGTCATGGTGAACCTCCGCAGGGGTTGGGGGGGTCCCTTTGGGGTCGGGGGGGGGCATGCGGCTCCCTAAATACGTGTATATGGAGTTCTTTACGTTAATGGGGTTGACATATGATTTTGGGTGGTCAGGAGTTATACTCCTAGTTATGGTTGATCATTGACTCTAGTTTTTACCTACTAGGATCACTCGTGGGATTTATGAATAGTGGTTTCGTGAAAGTGCAAGTCAGAGGGAATCGTACACTTTTTAGGGGGGCGAGAGGTGGCTGTTCTAGTCTCGCGCCATCCGTCGTCCTGGTTCAGGTTGTGAGTTGGGCTAGCAAGTTAGAGGATAGCTAATGGGGGTACAAGGATAGGTCTTTACCTTCTATTTACTGGGGTGAGGGAACGAACTGAATCGGCATGTTATAACGTTCTTATGGGCGTCTTTACAGGTGGGGGTTGTGAATTGGAAGGGTGGTGGGTTGAGGCTAGGTCGCCGCGTCGCTCGTGACCTAGGACAGTGACCCTTAATGCGCTGGACATAGGGGTGGCAGTGCCCTACGATCAAACAGTTAGAGTGGTGTGTGCAGCGGTGTGTGAAGGAGAAAGTGACGGTGACCCAAAAGGATACAACTGGGCAAGGGGTCACGAAGTAAAACAGAGTAGTGTGGATTGTGGATTAGAAGGTGGTGATTGAGAAGACGTATAACAATTGTGGAAAAGCAAATGGAAGAGAGGAACAACATGGCGGATAAAAGATAATTATCCTAATAAATGAATGCATGCATGAATGATGGTATTAGAGCCGTCGTCATAATAAGATGATGGAACCGGGTGGTTATGCACGTGACACAACCCGACGAAAGGGCAGTGCCGCTTTGTCATATTAATATCTGTTGGGCATAATTCTGGTTCACATTATATATATATACTTAGTTACTTAGAACAGGGGAAATACTGAGCATGGGGGCTGCATATATCTACTCGTAATGGAGAGAGATACTAGGTAGCTTTCCTGCATCTCTCTTGAGATGATCGTATGCAGATTGGTCATAATTAAACATATATAAATCAACAGATATAAATCAATACAATAACTGGGCATAGGGTTAGTATTACGTTTAGAGGTTAGGTTAGGGGGAAAAAGGGGGGTTTCTGGGGGAGGAGGATACAGGGTGAATTATAGTCCTAAGGAATCAGATCTCGATATTAGCATAGTGTAATAAGGGGGGGTATGGTTGTTACATAATTAATTACAATGCTGACATAATCATGATCTGATTTGTTGTGAATTGGGAGCTAAGGTGTCTTGAGATCGCCTTCGTACCTACACAATGAAAGTATTATAGCCTGCATGGTTGTTATCTAATTAAATACATACTTAGTTGGTACATCAAGAATGTCAAGGAGTAAAGTAATGTGGTTTGTATTTTAGAAGACTGATTTAAGAGACGTATAACATGTGGAGTTAAGTGGAAGAGAGGAACAACATTGTGGATAACAGATAGTTACCCCAAGAATTGAATACATGCATGAATGACGGCATTATAGCCGTCGTCCCAATACGATGATGGAACCTGGTTGGTATGCACGTGGCACAATCCGACAAAAGGGCAGTGCCGCTATGTCGTATCAATATCGGTCGGCATACTCCGGTTAATATTATATATACACTTAGTTACTAGAAGAAAAGAAAGGAACAACTGAGCACGGGGGTACATATATCTATACTCGTCATGGGGAGGGATACTAGGTATCTTTCCTGCATCTCTCCTGATGATCGTAATGAACTGATCCGAATTAACAGGAATAAATCACTACAATAACTGGCATAGGGTTCTTGGGTGTATAGAGTCGTGGTTAACTGGTTTGCCGGTAGTACAACTGGGGGGGTCATACTTGACACTATTAGAATGATATAATTTACCTTAGTATAGTTATGTGTGGTATGTGGGTGTCGTGGATGTAAAAAAGGTTGGGAATACACCACTTTTGGCCGACGTGCCTTTGGGGTCTTTTTCTTTCCGGCCGTGTTGGGGTCGGTCCCCTGGTCCAGTCGTGCGTTCCTCCGTTCACTGACAGGGTTGGCGGCTTCCTTTGATCTTGTGGGTGCGTCCCACTTTCTCCTCTGGCTGTTGGGTCCTTTCGTCCCGGCTGGCTTTCGCTCTGGTTCTTGCGGAATTGCTACTGGGTTGTTGGTCGGGAGGATGGTGGGGGAATTCCCTTTTGGGGGTATTTTATGAACGAATCCTAACTAGCTCAATGGTGCGAACAAAGAAGACTTTGGCAACACAGTGTACGTATATCACACCGCGGTCAGCTGACCACCTAAACCGTCGCCCGTGGAAAAGGCAGTGGTGTCATTTTTGTTTTCATCATCTTTTTCGATTTTCCTGCATCTCCACGTATGTAATTTGCTGCCACTGTGTTCTATGACATTCTGATTCACATTGATTGATTTCCTGTCACTGGTCTAATAAAAAATATAGCCGGTAACCTATTTAGCTGCCCGATTTGATAGTGGATTATAAATTGGTAACTTAAAAGCGCATGATAGCTTGTTTTGTAGGAAAGAAACTAGTGCACAGGTGCAGACATTCAACCTGCCAAATGCTACAGCTACAGAATATAATACCGTATGTTCAGCCAATTTCTACTGAAACATGTATTTGTTAGTAACTAAAAAGGAAGTAAATACAATACTTCAATGAGTATTAAAATTTCGCCCAGCCTATTACACCACATTAGATGAAACTAAATTTCTAGTTCAGGAAGCTGATATTTATGTATCAAATTATGTGAATTATTATATATTCACTGCATTAACGAGTATATAACCATCATATTATGAATCTAGTAAAAATATACTACACAACTATGTGTCATAGATAAGTGTGCGAACTGTATTAAACCTCTTAAATCACGAAAGCCCTCAAAACACCTCAATGGTGCATCACACACGATACTCATTTGAATAAGACACCCAGCGCCATCTGGATTTTTAGTACGGTTTTCCCTCATTGCTAACTTGCTGGCAAGAAGGTTAAGTTGGTAGTACTGGGTCACTGGAGGTCGGTGATGCCGCTACTGTTTACACAGGGAGGTATCAAGTTTTTTTTTACTAATGAGTGTTGCCTGAACTCAGGAAGGTATGATTTATCTATACCCAAGTGGGTAGGGGTATGATTAGTAAAATTATATAACTCACTCCTCCTCCACTTCTGGAACATTTGTTAGTGTTTGTTTATAAGCATAGTACATAGGAAACATATCTTTTGAATAATATCCTTAACCTGTTGGTGCGGGGTTAAGGGGTAATTTCAGGGGGCCACGAGGGGGGACTCGGTTGGCCCGTCGTGCCTATAGGTTTCTCTTCCGTATTTCTTACGGCGATTAAGTCCTCAAATTAGACTTGAGGGAATATGTGTTTAAGGTTATTTGTTCTGGGTAGAGTGACATACTATTTTCTAACTTAAAATTATTCATTATACAGGTTTTACGTTTGCTTAGAGAATGACCCTCTTGGATGCGGACTTGGCAGTGTGGTGTCCTGAGGTCACGTGACTTTCTTCCCGGGTTAAAGGAGGAAATGTTTTGGCAGACAATTCTTTACAGGTTGAAGATAAAACATCTCACAATCTCTACTTAGGTTAGAATTACTTAACCCCTTACGAGCGGCCTAGGTGGTCTATTTGACCGTACCGCCCAGCGTTTTTTTTTTACCCTGAATAGGGTTGTTTACGTGATAATTTTCATGCCTAAATAAGATCCAGAGCGTAAAACAAGTATCTATTCCTGAAAGGGCGTAAACAGAGCTTTCCAATGACACCCGAACCATCCTTGTACGACCACTGGTTCTCTTGCAACGATCGTGCAACACGAGTGCAAAAACCCTGTAATTAGGTAATTTCCCTACATAATTCCCTGTGTAGCGAGTGTGAGAGGGGAGGGAAGGGTGTGAGTCACTTCAGTTGGTCCACCACGGTGGTGGTGAGCGGTCATACAGTTGCTAGGCTCCTCACACCGCTCAGCTCTCTCTCTCAGCAACATTACGTGCTGAAAATGGCGCACGACATAAGTTGTGAACCGCCACTTAGTCCAAATTTATTTCACACGACATAAGTTGCACGCCGACAGTTAAGGGTTAATATAGTTAAAATTGAGATTCTGGATATGTCAATCTTCATGCAGAATCAATTATAACTGATACTTAATACTTCGATACTTTCGACTATATCGGTTGGTACTGCTGGGGGTCATTTCCTTATCTAGGGATTTAGAAAGGGTAAAAAAGTTTGTTGGTTGTCTCACCAACTCTGAAGAAAGTACGTGTGGTTTGTTTGATTTTAATATAGAAAATTGTTAGTTGCTAAAGAAGGCATGTAGCCTACATAGTTGTTTTATAATCATTACAGAAGTTGAGAAAGCATCCCTAGGAGATGGTTTGATAGGACTCGTAATTTACGAGATCCTTATGCATGGTTGTTTTTATTACATTTCCTTTATTTGGGTAACTCTTTTTAGTGACAGGTGGCCTTAATATTAATTACACTCTTCTGTTCATTTCTTTTCTTTCTTAATGTTTTATTTATTTCTTAATATTAATTACATAGATGTACAGGTTTGTTTATTTGTTATTTTCAAAAGGGTTGCGAAAACAGGACTCTTCTGGTGACTGTTGTGGTCCTGTACCTGCAGATTTTCTTTCCCGACGGAATGGGGTTCTCTTGGTCTATGTTGGCGAGTCGGCTGTTTCTCGGTTCCGTCTTCCGGGTGGTTGACCTTGATATCGCTGGTTGATGCGGAGTCGAGGCATTCCTTTCTGTTAGTTTCCTTTCTTCTGCTTTTCCGTTTTTCTTTTTCTTGTTCTTTTCTGTTTTCTTCTTCTCTTCTCCTTCTGTTTTCTTTTTCTTTGTTATTTTAAACTCTAATATCCCAGTCTCGAAGAACTCACCTTAATCAATCGTTAAACCTGCATAAAATCAGGGCATAACAGGAATCATTCACTGGTTCGTTTTCAGAAGATTCCCTCATGGAATCAGTTCCATCTCCTCTCTTTGCTTTCATGAATATGACATTACTGGGCCCTAATATCAAGTTTCAGATTTCAGTTATAGATGCCAGGGACAAGGTTGCAAGTACACTGTCACACTTTATAATATTACTGTAAAACACTTACCTAAACCCACAGGAAACGAGATGCATCATTCCAAAGAACGTGAAGCTATTACTCCTTTATGTTGGGTTGAAACTACAAAATCAGAATCGTTCAAAGAAGTTCGTAAATTATTTTTTCTCTCTTGGATTTTCATTATCTTGTGGCAGAGTATGTGAATTTTCCTTGGATCTGGCGGTTAATGCATCAAACCAGTTCGAACAGGATTGTGTGGTTGTTCTCACAAACATGCATAGAGATGTCTTTACAACAAGCGATGTTGATAACTTAGATCAAAAGAAATTGTCACATTTGTTCCGTTCTGAGTTTAATGTTACAAAGATATCCCTAACAAACCATCTGTGTGAACCCAATGATGGAATCAAATGCAACATTTGTTCAAGTAAAATTCACAGTGAAAGGAAGAATTTAACTCTACCTGCTTCTTATGCTGTAGTATCTCTAAGTGAAGTATCAACAACAGATATATACATGACCCCTTGCAATACCTTATTAGTTCCAGAAGTAACACAAATTCAAGTCAAGTGTGAATAATGAGGCCTGGCTACACCATATGTCTCACATTAATAGACAAGGAAAGAATAGATGAGGATGATGTGGTCACTTGGTCAAGCAAACTTGTACATACGTACATCAAAAGTGTGGCTAAAACGAATAAAGCCCGGTTCACACTAGCCGTTTTTCCTACCGTTTTACTGTACGTATACAAAATTGTGACGTCAGAGTGACGTCACTTACAGACATGCGGAGTGTACTGTGAACCGGGAAGCCGTTTAGGAAAATACGTACCACTCAAAAAGATGGTTTCGATTCATCTTTTTGGTGTACGCACGAGAAGAACGTACCGGTACGTATATTGAACATTGAAGTGAAATGTGTGTAATATTTTTCTGCCAATTTCCATTACATTATAGTTAATATCGCATCACAATATATGCTATATGTATAATTTTAATGGCAAGGCAAATATTAAGGCAGTTTAATATGTTAACCTATTCATCGTGTACCTGGCAGCCGACGCGTCACCACCAAAGTTAACACGTTGTACTGCTTCGCGCGCCTCCAGATAGAGACAATGTATATTCCTAGTTAATATATGTATTGAATTACGGTGGTGGTTCATCTTCGTTCCAAATAAAGAAATATACACCAAGAAAGATCGTTTCTCAGTCCATATTGACGATCGTCTAGTAGGTGTTTACCGTACGCCAGATAAGTACGTGCCCCAACCCCAGAGTCTGGCCCACGCTCTGGAATGTGGTACGCATTTCATTTCAATTTCACTTCTCCACGGTCGTTTTTTGTATGTGACGTCACAGGCCCAAAAACGGATCCCCAACAGACGGCTAGTGTGAACCGGGCTTAAGCCGTTTGATGTTGACGTATGTAAGCAACCACATACGCATTTGAATTAAAGATAAAAATTGATTACCTTGAGCTTACATGTTTAAGTAAATTCATTAATTGGTTTTCATATCTAAAATTACCAAAATTTACCGATACATATATTTCCGCATGATAATGAATTTAGGCCATCTAAAACATATCTAGATGGTTTTGTTAACTTCTAAAGTATAGGGATGGACATTTAAATAATTAAAATCGGCCAAATAGTCTCTGAGATATGGAATGCTATGGGTCGGCCGGGGTAACATGGCGGCCATTATGAATTTTCTTTAAAATGGCCACCAGAGGGACGTCCCAGCGTGTCCCCAGCATGATTATGTTTAGGCATGACCAAAGGAAACTCCATGCCAAATTTCACAATTTCTGCCACAACTGAACGATTTGACTATATTTTTCAATGAATCTGCCCCACTAAGCCAACACAAGTCAACTCAGAAGCCACCACATCCTCGACCATCTACCTCAATCAAGTTTCCCGCTACCCCTATATATTCACCTCCTTTTATTCATAACACTAATAATACTACAGTCCACCCTATGAATTAAATTTCCGTATTTCCTCAAATAAATAATATAGTTAACCCTACCACCTCACCTTCACCTTTATCTCCCCCTTATTCTCCTAACTTATATCGCCCTCCAACGCTCTCCCACCGATCCCCTCAACAACCACAAACCACATACCAACGTATTCCCCCTTCATCCAGCACCCCTCATCCACGTGCAACCACCTCATTTAAAAAATTCCCCTCATTTGTCCCAAATCGACCTCGCTACGCTCTCCACTCTCGCACCCCTCCTACCTTGTTCCGCCGGGCTACGGCCAGACGCTCCCCCACCACCCCTTCCCCTCCCTCTAGAAACCACCACCCACCTTTGAAATCACATAAACCTCCATCGTCATCCACTTCACCTCCTTCATCCACCCCTTCTTCACCTTCCCCACCCACACCATCTAACCTCACCCATTCTCGTCTACCAAGCCCTAACTCGTTCCGTCAACAAACTTCTATTTCCCCTGTTCCCCACCTCTTCCTCTCCTACCCCACAACCCCCCAAACCCTTTCCCAGTTTCCCCGTCGCTTCGCTCCCCCTCGCCAAACTTACCCATCAAGTGTGCCTTCCGTCCCTACTAAATCCTCTATCTCTACCCTATTGCTATTCCATCTCAACCCTTTCCTTCACCACCACCTCGCACCCCCAACCCCAGACCACCAACCCCCATTCTCAACCCCACACCAACCCCTCCTTCACCTTCCGCATATTCATCATCATCTTCTCCTCTTGTTCTTACAACCACTCGCACTGGATCACGCCGCCTCTCTAAACCGCCTGCTCGTTTTTCTACTATTTCTCATTCTCAACCATCTGTTCCTTTCTCCTCATTTCATACAGTCATGTTAAATCACCCACCTGCACACAACATTCCTCTACCCCCTGTTCCCTTATTCTCAGGTCAATCACCCGTGTTAGCTCCAGCCTTGCGAATAGCAAGCACTACTCACACAATTCTCGCACCTTCATCCACCATACCCAAAAACCGTCAAAACCCCGTCAGCCAAAAGGGTTCCCTGGCATCTACAAGGGTTAATAAAATCACCACAACCAGCACTTTCACCAACTTAGAAATTCCTTTCATATCCAAGATGAAATGGATGGAGGCAGATGAAACTACGAAGTCCTTCAGGTTCCTAGACCAACTAGAAGCAGCCCTCCTGGATTATGCAGAGGAACCTTACACAACTCCTTTACTAACCTGAGCAAACCAGCAGACACACGCTCGCTGAAATGGTGGGAATATCTCGGCAAATGCAAACAAATTTCCCACCAATAAAATAGCTGGTGTTACCAGCTCCGGCCACTGGGTCGTGGCTATCATCACGGAGAAGGAAATGAAATAATGGAAAAACAGCTCGCCCAACATTCACCACCACCAAGCATTTTTCCTCCTCTGCCCACCACACCTCCAAGGCACAAGGAAGCAACCACCAGTCCATCAAGATGTGCAAGTGTAAAGGCAGTGAAAATAGGCTAGCCTAAACAGATCGGATGCGTAAATACCCTGTGTATGTATATGATTTACCTTGTACAGTATCACTTTCATATCTAGTACAGTCACTTATGCATATGTAATATCTCTCTATGAGTAAGATTCATGTTAGTATCCAGGCAGTCATATTAGTTAGGTCATATAGCCACTCTGGCAACTCAAGCCTGGGGCTCCTCTCACCAGAGGGCCAATACATGTTTGTGTACCACGAGACAGAGCTATCACCCTGTAGGCTCTGCTTCGTGCCTGTATCCCATATCCTTCTCAATAAGAACCTATATATCTACAGCGTGTCTACTTACTCCCCAACCCAAGATAGGCCTGTTGTGCATCTATGGAGTTAGCTGGGACACACATAACATGGCGCAGTGTGTATTAAGAGAAGTTTATGTGGATTTCGCCAGACGCCACCAGCCGCCATTGTCCACACACCCTGCATCCCAGCCGCCATCTCACTGCTTGGATTACAGTGTTATAGTGCTCAACAGTGCGGTGCCGACGTTCCCAGTGCAGTGCCAGTGATATTATATGTGCCAGTGCTATATTGTGTGCTTTATTTTATATGTATTGTGTGTGGCAAAAGCATAACGCCCGCACAAGTCCGAGCCACGAGAGAGCGGGGCGTGAGATCCTCCCCCTCTGACTGCCAGCAAGACACTGAGGTGAGGGAGGCCGCTCAGGCCGCGCACCACCGCTCCACCGCTCGTACATATGCACGCACACACACTGGGCACACACACAACTGGCAAACTTTTATTTCATCACCCAAGCATTCCCTTCAGTGCTAATTGTAATTGGGTTTTATACATTGGTGAGGATACAGCTGGTGTGTATTCTAAATATTCTGCTGTTTTTGCCAGTCATTTTGATACCCCACTTGTATATGTGAGAGGCTAATAACTGTGTGTTTGTTATCTCCCTGTCTGTCTGTCACCCACACAAGATGTCAGACTCTGGTGATGTACAGGACGAAGGGGCAGGAACAAACTTGCCTTATGAGGGGGAGGAATACACACCTTATTATCAGCACCCTCAGTCCCCAACCACACCTTCAGCCCTTCTTCAGCTGATTTCCTGCAATTTTTCAAATACCTGGAGGAGTCTCGCAGGTATGATGAGCAGAGGAGACAAGAGGAGGAGGCCCGCCGAGATCGTGTCCTGGAGGAGTCTCGCAGGCATGATGAGGATATAAGGAGACAGGAGTTCCAGAGCTTATTTCAGCTGTTGGCTCCCACCAGGACCCCTCCCGACTCCTCCACACCTGCTGGTCACCTTGGCGGACAGCAGCCACATTCTTCTCCACATCCCTCACACAATCCTCCACCACAGAAGGCTACGGCCCAGACACCACCACCATTGAAGCCTGACGCTACATTCCAGATGTTCCGGGAGTGGAGGAGACGCTGGGACGACTATGCTGTCATGGTGGACCTGTCCAACCTGCCTGCGGCCAAACAGATGATACAACTACGCATGTGCCTGACTCTCGAGATGCAGTGTGTCTTAGAACACACCCTCCAGATCGCTCCCTCCACAGACAAGACTGTTGAAGAGGTGTTGGACGCCCTGCAGCTTCATATCAAGAGTCTAAGGAATGAGGCACTCCGGCGTCGTGAATTGTTGAGCTGCAGGCAGGATGAAGGGGAAACTTTTGCAGAGTTCTACGTCCGCCTCAAACATCTCGCAGAAGAAGTGGATGTGTGCCCTGGTAACTCACCCATCTGTGTGGAGACACAACTCAAGACTATCATCCTCATGGGCCTCAGGGACAAGGAGTTAGTCCAGAAACTCATCGCCCTGGACTCCAAGTCAATACTACAGATGTCGTCACTACGTGCCGCTCGTATGAGGCTGCCAAATCTGCGACCACGGCCATTAGTGCGCCCCATGAACATGTAAGGGCCGTCTCTTCATACAAGAAAAACAAGAAACAGGGCAGTGACAGGACCCAACCCCCCAAGCCTCCATCGAATGCAGCTAATGCCTGCCAGAGTTGCGCTCGCCGACACGGGCCTGACAAGTGTCCCGCTGCTGGCAGCACCTGTAACAACTGTGGGCGCCACGGTCACTGGGCTCGGACAGCTAAGTGCCCTGCTCACAAGGTTCAGTGCCGCATCTGTTGTCTTCTGGGGCATTATGACAAGTGTTGTCCGTCGACTAAGAAGAAGGAAAGACGCCAAGGTGGCCCCCCAGGTGATACGGGTGCCCCCTCCAACTCTGGCAAGCCCCCCAATGCTAGGAGTAATAGCTGTCGTCAGGTGGGATCGACTCCTTCTACAGCTTCGACGCCGCAACCCATCTGTGTTACCCTCTCCTTTGGCGACGCTACATCCCGCCTACGGATGTTACCGGACACGGGCGCTGACGTCACCGTGATTGGCCGGCGTCACCTTGAGGATTTGGCTATCCCCATGAGCAGCCTGCGAGCCCCTTCGCCCACGACAACGTTCACGGCGGACGGCTCCCCGATGGCACCTGCTCTGGGGGTATTTCAGGCTACCCTCACCCTGGGACAGAGAGTATGTACTGCCCTGATCCATGTGCACGAGGGTGTCCAGACTCCTCTGCTTTCATACAGCCACTGCAGGGAGTTAGCCATCATACCTCTGGCATTCCCAATGCCCATACAAGAGGTCAAGCACGTCAACAGGTGTAAGGCTACACCACTTCCAGTCTCCACGTCACCCGCTGAAGCCAAGAATTACTTCCTGCGGGAGTTTAGCGACGTGTTGATGTCCAAAGACGACCTAAAGACTGTGCCCCTCAAGCCTATGATGGGTCAACCCATGAGGATCCATCTTAAAGAGGGAGCTGAGCCCTTCGCCATCCATACTCCCCGACAGATTCCCTTTGCCTTTAGGGACCAAGTCAAGCGAGAGTTGGAGTCCATGGTGGCCCAGGGCATCATCAAGCCTGCTGGAGACAACCCCTCAGAATGGTGCCACCCCCTCGTCGTTGTTGGTAAGGACAGCGGAGGAGTGCGCATCACCGTCGACCTCTCCAAACTCAACAAACATGTGTCCCGACCAACTCACCCTTCGCCTACTCCCTCCGCAGCAGTTCGTGGTGTCGACCGAGGAGCTCGCTACTTCACCACTGCGGACGCCCTCAGTGGTTACTGGCAGATGGAGTTGGCTGAAGAGGACCAGCACCTGACCACCTTCATCACACCGTATGGACGCTTCAAGCACTGCAGAGGACCCATGGGATTCACAGCTACGGGCGACGCCTTCTGCTACAGGGGTGATATGGCTCTACAAGGTGTGCAGAGGTGCACTAAGGTCGTGGATGACATACTGCTGTACGATGAGGACAACAAGTCTCACCTCGACCGCATCCATGAAGTGCTGACTAGGTGCCGCAAGTTCGGGATTACCCTCAACAAGAGCAAGTTTGTGGTTGCCGCACCTTCAGTGGACTTCTGTGGATACACCCTCTCAGGGGATGGTATTGCGGCTGACACGAGCAAAGTGGCTGCAATCGGGGACTTTCCGGCACCAACCAACTTGACCGACCTCAGGTCATTCCTGGGTCTGGTCAACCAGCTGGCAGAGTTTACCCCTGACATCGCCGCCGCCGCTCAGCCCCTCCGCCCTTTGATGAGCCCCAAGAGGACATTTGTGTGGACTCCTGACCACGATGAGGCCTTCAGGCGAGTCAAGTTAGCCCTTGTCAGTCCTCCTGTTCTCGCACACTTCGACCCGGACCTACCCACCATTCTTCAGACTGATGCATCGCGACTCAACGGCATTGGGTATGCCCTCTTGCAGGACCACGGCAGTGGCCACCTGCGGCTCATCCAGTGTGGCTCTCGGTTCCTGGCGGACGCTGAGACCCGCTATGCTACTATCGAGTTGTAGATGTTGGCTGCTGTTTGGGCCATGTCCAAGTGTCGACTGTATTTACAGGGTCTACAGGATTTCACACTGATGACTGACCACTGCCCCCTCATCCCTATCATCAATCACTACACGTTGGACGCTGTGGAGAATCCCCGCCTCCAACGCCTGAAGGAGAAGACCTCACCCTATATCTTCAAGGCCGTGTGGCGTGCCGGCAAGTTGCTCTGCATCCCTGATGCCCTGTCTCGAGCCCCGGTCAGCCACCCCACGCCAGAGGATGAGATCGCTTGTGCCGACGCCGCCACCTACCTCAGGACTATAGTGACAACCAAGGACGTTATCAACTCAGGACGATCTTCGGCACGATCTTCGGCACCAGACGCAGACAGGACGCTACAGGATCTCCGGGTCGCGGCAAGAGCGGACCCTGCGTATGTTCGTCTACTCGACTGTGTGACCTCAGGATTCCCTGCCAACCGATACGACCTTCACAATTCCTTGCTCCCATACTGGAAGATACGGGACGAACTCTACGCTGATGATGACCTCGTCCTGTATGGAGCTCGGATCGTGGTTCCTGCTGCCCTCCACCGACGCACCCTACAGCATCTTCATGACGGCCACCGTGGTGTGGAGGCCACTAAATGCAGGGCGAGGCAGGCTGTCTTCTGGCCGGGGATAGATTCCGACATCACCAACACTGTTCAAGCGTGTGAGTCGTGCCAGATCCTTCAGCCTAGCCTCCAGAAGGAACCACTCATGAATGATGACAACCCTACAAGGCCCTTTGAGTCTGTGTCGGCCGACTTTTTCATGGTCGCCGGGAAGTATTTCCTGGTAGTCGTCGACCGTCTCTCGGGGTGGCCTGTTGTTGTCCCCTGCACAGGCGACACAACCGCCTCTGCGACCATCAGGATATTCTGTCGCTACTTCCGAGAAGTTGGTGTGCCCCTTCGTCTGAGGACCGACGGGGGCCCACAATTCACCAGCCACGAGTTCCGGGACTTTATGAAGCGATGGGGAGTTCGTCATGTGGTAACATCACCGCATTACCCACAGGTGAACGGCCATGCCGAGGCTGCGGTGAAGTCTCTCAAGCACCTCACCTTAACCTCTGAAGTGCGCATGGGGGTAATTGGAAACGTCCCCCTGTGCTGACGTATTTGAGGTGTTTCCGTCACTAAAATATTCATTGTGCCATTAATAGCATTAATACTTATCCATATGCGCCTATTATGGGTTGATTATAAAGGTATTAACCTGAAACAACAATAAAACGAGTGAAAACAGCGTTTGGATGGTCAAAATCGGAGATATAGCCCGCGAGTTGTATAATGTATGGGTGAGGCAATCTGCTTTCCCGCCAATTTCCCCCAAGGCCACTGAGACACAGTCGATCGATACTCTCTCTCTCTCTCTTGCACTCGCTTGCTATCAGTGATGACCACACCCTCCAATCGGATTTCTAATGTTAGCACGAAAATATACCTCAGAATAAGGGAATAACAGGGAAAATAGGTGATAACTGAAGGAGAGGAGGAAAGTGGGGAAGGAGGGGAGGTAGAGGACTGAGATTTTGCATGGCCCAGGGGCCAAAAAAAAAAAAAAAATAATGTTTTTTTTTTTTTTTTTTTTTTTTTTCGATGTCAAAAGTTGATTTTTTTTTTCTCTGACTCTTAAGAGTCTCCCCGCAGTGCGCCGGGGGAACTCTTAAGAGTCTCCCCGCAGCTCCCGGGTTAAAGACTGCACCCTCTGGCAACATTGACTGTGAGGACTTCGACCGGGGTCTCTTGGAACTCCGGAATACTCCAAACTTCACAGGCCGCTCCCCAGCCCAGTTCCTGTATGGTCATCCTCTTAGGACATGTCTCCCAGCCCATCCCAAGTCCTTTGCTGCGGAATGGCAAGCCAAGGCCGAGGACTGTGATAGACGTGCAGCCGACCATGCCGAGCAGGTTAAGACCCGGTACGATGAGCACGCACAACACCTTCCCAGGTTACGTGTCGGTCAGCAAGTGCGGATTCAAGACCCGACCACGAAACGCTGGGACAAGGTGGGGGTTGTGATGAGCCTTGGTAGGTCACGGGCCTATGAGGTACGTCTCCCTAGTGGCCGTGTGTGGTGGCGGAACCGTCGATTCCTCCGCCCCGTGCCCCAAACTGGTGACTCCCTCAACCCTGTGGCCCCTTTCAATGACGCTGAACAGTCCTTAGCTTCTGACCCCCAAGGTACCCAACGTCGATCAGAACGGCTCAGTAGGAAAGAGTCCGCTCGAGAATGAACTGCGAGCATGAGGGGGGAGGGAGGTGTATGTATATGATTTACCTTGTACAATATCACTTTCATATCTAGTACAGTCACTTATGCATATGTAATATCTCTATGAGTAAGATTCATGTTAGCATCCAGGGCAGTCATATTAGTTAGGTCATATAGCCACTCTGGCAACTCAAGCCTGGGGCTCCTCTCACCAGAGGGCCAATACATGTTTGTGTACCACGAGACAGAGCTATCACCCTGTAGGCTCTGCTTCGTGCCTGTATCCCATATCCTTCTCAATAAGAACCTATATATCTACAGCGTGTCTACTTACTCCCCAACCCAAGATAGGCCTGTTGTGCATCTATGGAGTTATCTGGGACACACATAACACCCTGAGCCGACCAGGCCAAGTAGGATATCTCTATTAGTCTAACTGGTAAGGTGTCTGCCTCGTAACCCAAGGGTCGATGGTTCAAGCCCCCATCAGGGCTTGATATTTTCGGGAGGCTATTACCGCATCTAACGAAGTTTAGGTGTACTGGTTAAATTGTTCAGATGGTTGAGAGGAAGATCGGAGCTCCATAAATCCTCTTTCGGGTATGGTGTAAAAAAAACGACTCCTACAGGACAAGGAAGAGGATAGGAGAGAGCAAGGAGTGTTGTGAGACGCGCTTGGGTTGGGTTGTGGAAAGTTGCCAGCCGCCCAAGCGAGTTGCCAACTGGGCAGTTAGTAGGTGCGTGTGGTGCACTGCTCAGTGAAGTTGACTCACCATTCCTGTTCATCTCTCTGACGGACTCTGGTCGATTCGGCTCAAGCTTGTTCCTCTCTGTTCGGAGCTTTCGCTTCCCGGAAGGTGAAGTAGTGTAAAGGCAGTGAAAATAGGCTAGCCTAAACAGATCGGATGCGGAAATACCCTGAGCCGACCAGGCCAAGTGGGATATCTTTATTGGTCTAATTGGTAAGGTGTCTGCCTCGCAACCCAGGGGTTGATGGTTCAAGCCCCCATCAGGGCTTGATATTTTCGGGAGGCTATTACCGCATCTAAGGAAGTTTAGGTGTGCTGGTTAAATTGTTCAGATGGTTGAGAGGAAGATCGGAGCTCCATAAATCCTCTTTCGGGTATGGTGTAAAAAACTGACTCCTACACAAGAGTCACTACCATGAAAGTGACACGTCCTCCAACACCCGGGAAGAATTTATTCATAACAATCAACAATCTTGAGGCACACCAGAAAAGAAAAGATGGAAAGAAAATGAATCACAAGAAAAGGCACCATCAACATCGTACGTCCAGGCGCCATTCTACCTCACAGCCGCGTCACTGCCGTGACCATGGAGCCGGGAAGGACTACCCCAAGTACCCCAAGGAGTTCCCCCCACACGTATGCCTTTTTTAGCCTGAGACGAACCAACTGGGAAAACCCAGCCAAAGGTTTGACCATTGCAGGATTTTCTAAGATCAGTACTCATTTGGAAAGCTATTCTTATTTGTCACTGGAGTATAAGGTAGACAGAAAACTTGGCCACCCTTGATACTATTGGGATAAATGATTCGGTGCACGGGTATGGAATTGTTTACTTCAATAGATGTTTGTTGTTGTGGGTTCAACAAGTAAGCTGTTATTAGACACTTCACTGGATGTAACTTATACAACTTTCTTACGCATAACTGCGGCGCTATTGTGAATAGAGAATGCTGACACTGGCCAGCGCTCTATTCGTAATAGACCAAATTGTCTATTAATTGTTTTTCGCATGGGTCAGACATTATTAGACTAGGGCTCTGTGAGAAACCGTATAGCTTAAAACGGCACTCATCAGGGAGTCCTTTTGAGATAGAAATATCTCGGAAAAGGACAAAATATACCCATCACCATCAGTTTTGAAAGACTCGTATAATGGTCAGAACAGTTAAGATAAGTTGCATTAAGAACAACTATCTTAAGTTCGTTCGATAACGTGTTGCTGGTGCACTGGCATTTTGCACACGTTATTTAAGACCCAACACCAAGACTCTGAAAGTTCTGCATCAAAACTCTTATAAAGACCATAGCAGTTAGTGAGTTCTCTCCTACGTTAGCTCGATTCTACTTTACCTATGTACTGGCATATGGTAGGTATTATTCAAGGTCCAACACCAAGAGTTCAAGTACAACTGCTGTCCACTAGCCACGTCAGGACAACCACCACAGCCCAACTTATACCTCAAAGACTACAGAGTGCCCTCTACAAATAAATAGTGAATTTATACGCTTTTGAAATACACCGAAGAAGTACCTTTGAAAAGTGATTAATACTAAGTGTTGCCTAGAGAGAAGATTTAAATTCATCAACAAATAATAGTACTAGTGACGCGCCTTATACTGTATAATTATGAGGAAGTACTTCAGTGAAACCATACTCTCTTGCTCTTATGCTAAATAAAATATAAATAAAGTACTAGTGACGCCCATTTAAATTAGGGAAGTACTAATATTAAAACTGATCATATTGATACTCATTGATATATGAATATACTAATTAGAAACACATGAAAGAAGAAATTAATAAGAAAACCTCCGAGTCAACTAGTCTAGAACAACTCTACGCATATTACTCCGATCCATAGACACACGGTTTCCAATTAAAAGTTTAACAGCACAAGTGTAATACCTCAGCTGAAGGAAATGCTAATTACCTATTTACCTTTTATAATAGGACAAGTGTAATAATTAAATTAAAGACATTCCGTATAATAACCTATCTATATCGAGTGCAAGGTACACACCTCGATTGAAGGGAGCACTAAAGTATATTGTAGAAGCAACAGTCTCACGAGTGAACTTAGTGGAGCCTCGTTCGTTCGTCTTATATTCTGTTATTTACCATTATCTAGTATTACGTATGCAATATTCTTGTGCAAATAAATATATTATGAATGTATGTATTGTTATAAATATCCTCTCTTACTTTCTGTGTATGTGTTAAAGCGAATTCGGCTCCTCCAGTCAAGCAGAACCTACCTATTAAAACCAATCAACCCCAGTAAAAACCTGGTATAACAATAATATTTTACATTCTATGGTTTCATACCTTCCTTTATGTGATTGTTTTACAAACTTGGTCAAACTAGCTATGCTTATTGATTTAATGCGGTATTACACACACATAATAAAACTGATATCATTGTATTTACGATTTCTATGGCGTACACTATATATATATATTTTTTTACTTTGCTTCTAATTTGTCATGATGAGTGTACTTCGGATATTTTGGTCTGACTGCGATTTTATTATTCACGATTCATTCTACTTGTTTCCTTACGATATTGACTATACAATTACTTGATATTTTGTTCATTCCACTGTCTTCATCCTCTTCTTTCTGTTATGCCACGTTTTCAAGAAACGTGAGACAATCTGATTGCGATATCCAATTTAGGAATCGGCGTTTATCATCAACTTAGGCACCTCTCCACTGGGTGAGGACTGGCCTTAATTCTCTCAATCAACACAATAGTAATAAGCAATGGACACAAAACATACAGGTATAGGATATATAGTTTTTATTCCTTAACTCATAAGGTGCGCAGCTATGGTATTTGAAAGTGCCTGCCATGCGAAGGTATGCTCATTCATTCCTGACTAAAATCGTCAATTTACCACATATATAATTAATACTTATCCATATGCGCCTATTTTACTTTTAATATGAACATTGGAAAGCAATAAAACAAGTGGTAACAGCAATTGGCTGGTGAAAATCGTATATTTTAGTCCCGCGGTCGTAATCTGACCTTGAACGGCGAGAGAAAAATACCCTCCCTCTCTCTTGTCTCGGATGGTACTGAGTACAAGGGGAGTTCTCAGACTGGCTTAGAGGGTCGGAGATACACTCCTCCATCAACCCCCCTCTCTCCCATGAAAATATTCCATAATTATCGGGAATAATACGGAAAATACCTGATAATTGAGGAAGGGGGGAAGAGGGGGGGGGGGGACACAATTGTAAGAGTGGTAGCAAGTAATGGAGGGGAATTATCTCACCTAATCACAAATTGAGTGCCATTGAGGTGTTTTAAACGTTTTTTTTTAGGCCTTGGATCTTAACCCTTTGGCGCACCTATAGTTTCCAATCAAAGTTTTTCCCACTCCCAAATTATATCTCAGCTCACTCAGAGCCAGTTTTGTGCCCGTCGATAATTTGTTTCTGTGACGTTTTTATCCACCAAAAAATCCTTGTATTTGGATTAATGAGGTACCATCAGCTTCGTTATTGATTGAACTTGAAGATAAGCGAATAAAAACATAGAATAAATACAAAACAACCACATTGGGGCACTCCGAAATAAGAATTGTAAAGAAAAAAGTAAATACCTTATCTCCAACTCGCGCTAGCTCAAAATTTTGCCCGCAACATTTTTGATTTGCATACAAATATGGAAGCGGAATTTAATGAGGATTCTACTGGTAACTTCAGAATTACTATATACCAAATAGTTACTGAGATACACGAATAAACGTGAAAGTATCGAAACACAGACTGAGCTGTACTCTGCTCACTTCCCAGCCAGCCGTGAGTAAACGGTTAAACTGAGGGGGTTGCCAATTGTACCCATTGAACTAGACGTAATACTTAATATCTGTGCCAAATATGACGCGCGTCAGACGAAAACTGAATTTTTGGCGAATATTTTTAAGTTTAATGACTCTTAACGAGTCATCGTGCGCCTAGGAAAAAAATACCTAATGACTCTGAACGAGTCATCGTGCGCCAAAGGGTTAAGAGTCTGGCCGCATTCGCCCAGTAGAACCTCTCAAGAGTCTGGCCGCAGTCCAGAGGTTAACTGCTAGGGTACAATCTCAATATGTCTCTGGAGAAACAAGCATAGTAATCATATATAAATAATAATATTGTTACCAATGAACATATAAATAATAACACACAGAGATGATAAACCTCAAACCACAAGATATAAAGTCCTGAGGGATATCTACAAAGCTCTCAAATATGGCTCGAATACAAGTAAATAATAGTTACTGCGATCTTGGAAACGTAGTACTGATAAGTATGAAAAATAGGACAATATTTAATCTCAAAACGAACAATAAGTTAATGCAACTCGAATAAGTATTTAAACTGTAATAACTCAATGAGTAATATATATGAAAACTGAATTAATAAAAGTAGAATAATCATATTAATCAACTATACGTGACTGAGGAAGCAATTAGCTCTGCGATGAAACTTTCACTATTGGATCTGTAACCAAATGATATGTACAGTAGCGCATAAACTTAGGTCTGACGAAGTGTTCGAGATTTACATGTAAGTGTATGTCTTTATAACTGGACAAATATATATAATATATTTCCAAGCCGAAGAATACAGGAGCCTGAATTCGAGGAAGTATATCGTGAGGGTTTAGATCCAGGTATGCCAAAATTCTATTCAAACTTAACGTAATATCGTAGAGCTTTCATCTCTTCCCTTCTTTGTTTAATTATTTCTATCCCGATTGTAGGGAAACATGCCACACTCTATCACTTAGGAAATTATATACATACTGTACTTCCTCGAATTCGGACTCCCGAATTCCTCGAGTGGGAAATATGTATATCACATTTCCTGTTATAAATACATGCACTTTATTACACATACATTTGGAATACTTCGCGCAGACCTGAGTCTATTCGTTCCTTATAATTTTGGGTACAGATCAAATAGTGAGTCGTCGCAGAGTTAAATGCTTTTCAGTCACTTATAATTGACTTATTGTTTAATTACCCTTGATTGAGTTTGTTTCCATCCTTGTCACTTGTTGATTTATTTTGCATATATTTTGTTAATCCATTTGCATTAACTAGTTATTCGGTTTGAACTTAAAATTGTCCTTCCTGTCCATAAATTCAGAGCCACAGCTCTACTGTCGCAGTAACTTGTTATTTATATTGATTTGAGTATTTACTCTGTTTACTTAAGGGGAGGCACTTGTTTTTTCGGGACCTCCTTCTCTCTCATGTTTATCCTTATTAGTTTTGAGATTTTAAGATGTTCGCCCTATTAGTTTGGCGTTTTTCAGACCTTTTGTCCCAATTTCTTTGCCAATATTAAGACCTTTCGTGCCATTTAGGTGTCAATTTTTTCCTGGCGAGCGATAGCGAGACTGTAATTCTAAGAGGTATCGGCCTTTGGCCGGGAAATTTTTCTACTGAAAAATGTACAAATATATTAAAATGCCCCAGAACGAGAAGCCCACCACAGAAGCCATGAACGAACACCACACAGAAACACCAAAGGAAAGGTCCACAGAACGAAAGGACCAGCTGACCGAGCCAGCCATTTCAGACAGCCCAAGCCCGCAGGGCTAAACAGCTCCAGGACACACCCATTTACCTTTTCTAAAACTGACCATTTTCCACACCTCACGTACACTAACCCCCTCGTGTCCTACACTTCTAACTACAAAGATGATGAACAGGAATATACATTTATATTAAAAACACCCATGCCTGTCCCGACGTTGAGCCAATGCCAACACATCAGACAGCCATAATTATATCTATGTATGTTCTTGCATCCGAGAAGTAGATGTTATATATCTTAGAAGTTAAAACACCCACGCTGTCCCTAGACCTCGTATATCATTTTCCATGACGAGTATAGATATATGTAACCCGTGCCCAGTCGCCCCTTGCACTGTTCCTCTAGTAACTAAGTATTAATATTAACATTTCCTAACATCTTGTCTTGCCAGACTAAGCTTCTGAAGACCCATCGCCCCATAAATCTATGTATGCAATCCTTAGGTTAAGTATTTTTATCCGCCATTGTGTTCACCTTTTTCCATTTACTTTCCACAATTGTCATACGTCTTCCCCTTGCCTCCTTCGTATCCACAGCCCACACTACGCCAATTTATTTCGTGTCTTACACCTCTTACCCCAACCAGAGATTGTATAAGATAACCTGGTTACCAGTATCTGTCATAAGTACCCCGAAACAATAACTAAGTACCCCTACGAACTGCCGCTGTGGGTGGTATTTTATATTTAATAGAAAAAGCAGTTCCCAGGGCCAACTAATAGTATCCATAACCCTCTGACTGATCACATAACTCTATCTTTTCCAGACTCATATACCACCCCATAGTTGCATTCCCCGGTAGCATTTGGCTAACGTATTCTACTGCCTTTTCAAACTTCCATATCAATTGTAGCCTAATGCCACCCCCACGCCCAGGGACCTTAGGGGCAAAATTTCCCTGTAGCCCTTGAACTCCCCCCCCCCTCTCATTAAGACACCCGCGCTTCTCGACTCTTGTCCGACCTAGCCTCTCTCTCATACCTCTTGAAGATCCTTGAATTGTCCGTTACTAACGCTCTCCAACCTTTTATATATATACTCCTATCCAGCCTACCTTCACTTAGTAGGCCAGAACAACATTAGAACTTTACTAGCCCCTTGCATGCCATCTATTCTCTTACAACACATTCACAACCCTGCACCCAATGGTCGTCGGTGCGAGGCTAGCCGCCCCGCCAGTAACTAACTTCTATTGTCATACTTCCAGATAAATGTGGCAGAGTTAGCAACCCAGTCTCCACCATATCCAGCAAACCCTACAATTAACAACCAGCCGAGTAAAACCAGCTAGCTAAGGCACCTTCGGTTTTGGTATTAAAGACACTCACATCTGTCTCATACACAGAGGGTTATTACAAACACTGGTGATATGGCAAGCCCCTAGCCACAGCCGCCGGACGACTATATCAGAGAGAGGGCGCCCAGCTCCCCCTTTTTGCCCACCCGAGGAGGGAGACCCCACCCCCGCGGAGGTATACCTGCCCCCTGTTTTGACTTTCGAGTCATTGCCAGGTAGCACAGGAATTCTTCCTATCAATGAACTAACCATGAATGACTAACACCTTTACTAACCTCTATTACCTCACAATAAACCATTTACCTTTCTTGCATGCTCTGATCACTAAATTAGCACCTCAGCTATACCATAGAATGAAGATTGAACAATCTAGAGAGACGCTCCTATCACAGCTGTCCCCATCCTCCTCGCAAAGTAGATCCAGTCTCTCTCCCCTAAATACGTCCAGTATAGCCAAAATAGTACCTCTTACTAAGGCTCAGTTATATGAAAATATAAAGGCTTCCTATCGCCCTGTGCCACAACAGTAAATACCATCTTACCTAGTCCCCATATCTATTGAGAGCTCAATTAAGTCCATAAGACTCGAGATCCCTACTGTCTACAGGGTCCAGAACCGAGCCTATAAATCTAACTCCCGCCCCCAGTCAAATCAGTTGAAAGCTAGACACCAACCAGGGGTCACTACCCTGCAGTTAATTTCTAGCTCTGCCCTTGTGTTGTTCCGGAGTGAGATCCCAGAACCGGCAGACTCCGTGGCAGATTTGGATAGAAGGACCTGCCCACGTATTGAAGAACTTCACACATATGGCCCCCTGGACGGCCGCGGAACCAGTCGTTAGCCCCCAACATCATGGACGCAAGATAACCAGGACCAGACCCATCAGATACTACCCAAGATTCCCTTTAGCAGTACTACATATTACTGTGCTGTTTTAGATTCACTAATTAATATTTCTACGAAGTGGCTAAGACCTGGCCCAGTGTAATTCATACTTAACCATTTCATTTGGGACGTACTAAGCGATCAGTGCTCTTTAATTAACAGGCGACCTTGACTCTCGTAATTACTTTATTCAGATATTAAAACTCTAGTGATATCTAACGTTCGCCCACTGATTTGCGTTCTATGTATTTCTGAGACAAGGATATAAAACTTAGATCAGTACCCCCTGAGGTAACTAGAATTCCCGTGCTCTAAAAATACGTGTGTCTAATCTAGTCTGTGAACTACTACTTGTGCACCAGAGCTACCAGTAATAAATCTAACAGTGAATATGAATCTATAAGTAACATTGATGGTCTTCGGTATATAAACCTGCGAAATCAAAGCCAGTGATCAGAAGATTAATACCTGAACGTTGGAAGTGGGAGACTAGGCTCCATCCAGATCCACTTATGCTAGTGTTGTTCCATTCTATTATATTGTCTTACACAAGTATTCTGCAGTGGTATATCAATAAACGTGATCATGTAACTTGCTACCATGTTTCTTTGTGTTCTCTATTCCTCATATCTTGTATTGTGCATGCAGCCTTATATACCCAGTCAATTTAGAACTCACATTACCCAAGTTAAACCTGTAGAAAAACAGGGCATAACATTGGCGGCAGCGGTGGTTCTTGATTCGGATAAAAGGTTGCATTACACTGCAAGTTTGGAACAGTAGAAGCATGGCAACATCGCGAAATCTTCAGCCATTCGCACACATTCCCAAGTATGATATAAACACTTATGATATCACCAGTTACTTAGACATAATAAAGCCAGTGTTAGATGTGGTACTTCATAATGACCACGAAAAAATCGCCTGGGCAATTTTGCATATTATACAGTTGGGAGAAGCCGTTTCCCAACTTGTTGATAAGCCTACCTTTCAAGAATTTGTTCACCAAATGGTGACACAGGATACGCCAGAGAGTACCTGGAACCAGTTTCGATCCTTCGTGATCCGGACCTTAGATCCACTTTTGGGTTCCCCCGTCGCCCCCAAAATAATAAAAGTCGACGAGATCAAGTATGAAGGGGATATAAATGTGACCCTCATACAACTCTACAGATACGTGAGGACCACGTATAGCTATGAAGATTACGACCAACAAAATGAACTCTTATTCACCACTTTGTTAAACATCCTCCCACCCCACATCACCGCCCATCTCGACCCGTATGGCTTATTCGAAGAACATATGCTCTCCATCAGAGAAGAATGCCTACGCAGTTCGATGAATCCCCTATCCAACACCCTTCAGCCCTATCCAAGACTCCGTGCACCCTTCCAAAATGACTTCCGGTGAAAGTCCAACCCCAGTGAACTTTTCCCCCACCAACCCTCCGCACCGCCCCCCCACAACCACCCTATTCTAGCTATGCCTACCTATGTAGGCCTACTACAACATATTTTCCCCATGACCCCAGAAATGTTCAGCTATCCCCCCACCAACAAAAATTCCCTTGTGACAGTTTTCCGTCGGTAGCTTGTGACAGTTTTCAGTCAGTAGCTCCCTTCCACCCCCACACAATTCACACCCCTAGAAAACTTCGAAACCCCACACTTGACTCGCCCTCTCATGTCAAACAAACTCACCAGTCCCAGATAACCTCTAACCAGACCGAGACTGCCACCAAGAAAATTCCCCAAACTCGTCCTGTTAATGTCAAACAAACCCACCAACCCCAGATAACCGCTAACCAGACCGTGACTGCCACCAAGAAAATTCCCAAAATTCGTCCTATTAACAACCCCAAATCAATACATCAGTCCTCTACCAATAACCCCTGTTCTACACCTAACTCTTCCCCCACCAACCCGCCACAGTCCCCCCAACAAATCCCGTTTCCTAACTCGCTCACCTCTCACCACCCTGACCCTCCCACACGCGCCGTAAACCCTCCCCTCACGCGTGACGACCTAGGGACCCAACTATGTTCCCCCCCTTCCCCCAGAAATACTCAGCTATTCCCCCACCAACAAAATCTCCCTTGTGACAGTTTTCCGTCAGTAGCTCCCTTCCACCCCCCCACAATTCACACCCCTAATAAACTTCAAAACCCCACACTTGACTCACCCCCTCATGACAGACAAACCCACCAACCCCAGATAACCTCTAAGCAAACCGTCACTGCCACCGACACACCCCACCACTCTGATCCTCCCACACGCGCCGTTAATCCCCCCCTCACGCGTGACCCCCACCAAAGTGATTCCCCCCCCCTCATGCGTACCGAACACCTGCTCACCAGTCGGTCCCCCACCATCATGAGCCCAGCTAAACTATCAACCTCCCCCTCTTCACCGTTACCCCACCCGCCCCAAATTCCCCCCCCAAAGATCCCGCTCGACGAAATACCACTCCCATCCCAATCCAACCACAACACTTTTTCCACCTTGGCTAAACCCCAAAATACTCTCTCTCTCGCCCCAAACAACATAATCAACCTCTCAACTTCAACCACTCCTCGAAATCCCATCCATGTCTCTCCCGGAAATAAAATCAGTCTAAATTCAACCCCTCTCAAACCACAACCCTGCCTGCCCAGACCCCCCCCACCATCTCCCTATCAAATCCCCACACACCAAACCTCCAAACCACCCGATCATAGTAAACTCTCAACCTTCAGCCTTACTCACCCTTCCCCAAACCCCACTCACGACCACAACTCTCTACACAATTCAACCCCTCCCCAGCACCAACCTCTTCCGCAACAACAACCCCGACTCGACCTGCCCGTTTCATCTTTAAAACCCCCCTATAACTACCCCCGACCGAAACCACTTAGATCCCCCATCCAAAACTGGCCCGGGCCAGCTCGCCCCCAGACCCACATTCCTAACGACAAGAACTAACGGTATATCCACCCCGCCCTTCCAAAGTGAAAGTGTACCACCACCCCCTATTACCAGACCGTCACCCAGACAAACGGCAACCCTAAAAAACCCCCCCCCCCCCCCTGGTGATGATGGGGTGATTATTGTACTAAATTGTTTCGAATGTTTTCAATTCCTAAGCGATTGGGCATGATTCTATAAATTTACATGTTTTCCATATACTGTATATATACAGTATATATTTTTTTCCTTAGTCATACTACTTTTCTTGTTACCTACACTTTTCTGACTATCTTTTAAATTTGCTTTATACATTGTTAAACACTTTACCTCTTCTTAATTTCCTGTGTTCTTAAGTATCTGTCCTTTCTTAAATTTACATGTTTTCCATATACTGTATATATTATTTTTTTCCCTTAGTCATACTACTTTTCTTGTTAACCTACACTTTTCTGACTATACTTCTTTTTACTTCACCCTTGAGGCTCGAGGACGAGCCTATAATGAAGGAGAGGGAAGTAAAATGCCCCAGAACGAGAAGCCCACCACAGAAGCCATGAACGAACACCACACAGAAACACCAAAGGAAAGGTCCACAGAACGAAAGGACCAGCTGACCGAGCCAGCCATTTCAGACAGCCCAAGCCCGCAGGGCTAAACAGCTCCAGGACACCCCATTTACCTTTTCTAAAACTGACCATTTTCCACACCTCACGTACACTAACCCCCTCGTGTCCTACACTTCTAACTACAAAGATGATGAACAGGAATATACATTTATATTAAAACACCCATGCCTGTCCCGACGTTGAGCCAATGCCAACACATCAGACAGCCATAATTATATCTATGTATGTTCTTGCATCCGAGAAGTAGATGTTATATATCTTAGAAGTTAAAACACCTGCTGTCCCTAGACCTCGTATATCATTTCCATGACGAGTATAGATATATGAACCCGTGCCCAGTCGCCCCTTGCACTGTTCCTCTAGTAACTAAGTATTAATTAACATTTCCTAACATCTTGTCTTGCCAGACTAAGCTTCTGAAGACCCATCGCCCCATAAATCTATGTATGCAATCCTTAGGTTAAGTATTTTTATCCGCCATTGTGTTCACCTTTTTCCATTTACTTTCCACAATTGTCATACGTCTTCCCCTTGCCTCCTTCGTATCCACAGCCCACACTACGCCAATTTATTTCGTGTCTTACACCTCTTACCCCAACCAGAGATTGTATAAGATAACCTGGTTACCAGTATCTGTCATAAGTACTCCGAAACAATAACTAAGTACCCCTACGAACTGCCGCTGTGGGTGGTATTTTATATTTAACCCGGGAGCTGCGGGGAGACTCTTAAGAGTTCCCCCGGCGCACTGCGGGAAGACTCTTAAGAGTCAGAGAAAATAAAAATCAACTTTTGACATCGAAAAAAAAATATTTTTTTATATTTTTTTTTTTTTTTATTTTTTTTTTTTTTTTTGGCCCCTGGGCCATGCAAAATCTCAGTCCTCTACCTCCCCTCCTTCCCCACTTTCCTCCTCTCCTTCAGTTATCACCTATTTTCCCTGTTATTCCCTTATTCTGAGGTATATTTTCGTGCTAACATTAGAAATCCGATTGGAGGGTGTGGTCATCACTGATAGCAAGGCAGTGCAAGAGAGAGAGAGAGAGTATCGATCGACTGCGTCTCAGTGGCCTTGGGGGAAATTGGCGGGAAAGCAGATTGCCTCACCCATACATTATACAACTCGCGGGCTATATCTCCGATTTTGACCATCCAAACGCTGTTTTCACTCGTTTTATTGTTGTTTCAGGTTAATACCTTTATAATCAACCCATAATAGGCGCATATGGATAAATATTAATGCTATTAATGGCACAATGAATATTTTAGTGACGGAAACACCTCAAATACGTCAGCACAGGGGGACGTTTCCAATTACCCCCATGCGCACTTCAGAGGTTAATAGAAAAAGCAGTTCCCAGGGCCAACTAATAGTATCCATAACCCTCTGACTGATCACATAACTCTATCTTTTCCAGACTCATATACCACCCCATAGTTGCATTCCCCGGTAGCATTTGGCTAACGTATTCTACTGCCTTTTCAAACTTCCATATCAATTGTAGCCTAATGCCACCCCCACGCCCAGGGACCTTAGGGGCAAAATTTCCCTGTAGCCCTTGAACTCCCCCCCCCCTCCCTCTCATTAAGACACCCGCGCTTCTCGACTCTTGTCCGACCTAGCCTCTCTCTCATACCTCTTGAAGATCCTTGAATTGTCCGTTACTAACGCTCTCCAACCTTTTATATATATACTCCTATCCAGCCTACCTTCACTTAGTAGGCCAGAACAACATTAGAACTTTACTAGCCCCTTGCATGCCATCTATTCTCTTACAACACATTCACAACCCTGCACCCAATGGTCGTCGGTGCGAGGCTAGCCGCCCCGCCAGTAACTAACTTCTATTGTCATACTTCCAGATAAATGTGGCAGAGTTAGCAACCCAGTCTCCACCATATCCAGCAAACCCTACAATTAACAACCAGCCGAGTAAAACCAGCTAGCTAAGGCACCTTCGGTTTTGGTATTAAAGACACTCACATCTGTCTCATACACAGAGGGTTATTACAAACACTGGTGATATGGCAAGCCCCTAGCCACAGCCGCCGGACGACTATATCAGAGAGAGGGCGCCCAGCTCCCCCTTTTTGCCCACCCGAGGAGGGAGACCCCCACCCCCGCGGAGGTATACCTGCCCCCTGTTTTGACTTTCGAGTCATTGCCAGGTAGCACAGGAATTCTTCCTATCAATGAACTAACCATGAATGACTAACACCTTTACTAACCTCTATTACCTCACAATAAACCATTTACCTTTCTTGCATGCTCTGATCACTAAATTAGCACCTCAGCTATACCATAGAATGAAGATTGAACAATCTAGAGAGACGCTCCTATCACAGCTGTCCCCATCCTCCTCGCAAAGTAGATCCAGTCTCTCTCCCTAAATACGTCCAGTATAGCCAAAATAGTACCTCTTACTAAGGCTCAGTTATATGAAAATATAAAGGCTTCCTATCGCCCTGTGCCACAACAGTAAATACCATCTTACCTAGTCCCCATATCTATTGAGAGCTCAATTAAGTCCATAAGACTCGAGATCCCTACTGTCTACAGGGTCCAGAACCGAGCCTATAAATCTAACTCCCGCCCCCAGTCAAATCAGTTGAAAGCTAGACACCAACCAGGGGTCACTACCCTGCAGTTAATTTCTAGCTCTGCCCTTGTGTTGTTCCGGAGTGAGATCCCAGAACCGGCAGACTCCGTGGCAGATTTGGATAGAAGGACCTGCCCACGTATTGAAGAACTTCACACATATGGCCCCCCTGGACGGCCGCGGAACCAGTCGTTAGCCCCCAACATCATGGACGCAAGATAACCAGGACCAGACCCATCAGATACTACCCAAGATTCCCTTTAGCAGTACTACATATTACTGTGCTGTTTTAGATTCACTAATTAATATTTCTACGAAGTGGCTAAGACCTGGCCCAGTGTAATTCATACTTAACCATTCATTTGGGACGTACTAAGCGATCAGTGCTCTTTAATTAACAGGCGACCTTGACTCTCGTAATTACTTTATTCAGATATTAAAACTCTAGTGATATCTAACGTTCGCCCACTGATTTGCGTTCTATGTATTTCTGAGACAAGGATATAAAACTTAGATCAGTACCCCCTGAGGTAACTAGAATTCCCGTGCTCTAAAAATACGTGTGTCTAATCTAGTCTGTGAACTACTACTTGTGCACCAGAGCTACCAGTAATAAATCTAACAGTGAATATGAATCTATAAGTAACATTGATGGTCTTCGGTATATAAACCTGCGAAATCAAAGCCAGTGATCAGAAGATTAATACCTGAACGTTGGAAGTGGGAGACTAGGCTCCATCCAGATCCACTTATGCTAGTGTTGTTCAATTCTATTATATTGTCTTACACAAGTATTCTGCAGTGGTATATCAATAAACGTGATCATGTAACTTGCTACCATGTGTTTCTTTGTGTTCTCTATTCCTCATATCTTGTATTGTGCATGCAGCCTTATATACCCAGTCAATTTAGAACTCACATTACCCAAGTTAAACCTGTAGAAAAACAGGGCATAACATATATATCGAAGGGGGTTCTTGGGGGTGTGTTTTTAAGTTTGATAGAGGGTTAGAGAGAAAACTAAACCCCCTCCTTAAACCATTGAGCCGAACCAGTAATTCATGCTGCACAATACCGTCTGGGTCCCCTTAAGGACATTATTCATTGTGATTTTGAGACTTATTATCTCTGTGTATTATTATTATAATTGTTGTATATTTAATATTCTAATGTTCCCAGAGACCTGTTGACATTGTACCTAGGTGGTTAAGAAATAAAACTTGTGTTTCCTATACTTGTGTTTTGTGTCCATTGTTTATAACTTGTGTGTTGATTAAGAGAGATAAGGTCAGTCCTCGCCCAGCTGAGAGGTAGGCCTACTTAACCCCCTCAGACTGAAATAGTTAACTAACTGACGAGGAGGCGGACCACACGGTATTATCCCCACAACTGTCATAATCTCACTGAGGGACCGTTAGAAGTCGGAGGAACTTGGGGTTGCCATCATTCGACAGATTCTGATCTAACTTACCTAACTTACTGAGGCCTAAATGATGCTAGAGCGTCATATAACTTATTAGAGAGATATTAAGATAGGTTCATATGACGCACTAGCGTCATATGAGTAGTTGGGCGGAACCGCCATATGACGCACTAGCGTCATATGAGTCGGAGGGGGTTAAGTTGAATATAAATGCTGAATATTAGTTGGGAATTGCAATCAGAATATATCACGTTTGCTTGAAAAACGTGGCATAACAGATATTAATCGTGGTCATATGCTGAATCTTTAACTGTCTAGGTCAGTGGTCCCCAACCTGTAGCTCGCGGTCGCCATGGCGCCCTCGAAACCTTAGCAAGGGGCCCGCAAACACTGATAAGAAAATTATTATTTTTATGTCTTATTATTTTTTAAAGAAAATTATTATAAATCTTCTGTAAGAGTACAAAGAATATAATATTTAATAACTTTTGGGCGGACATATGAGAGAGAGAGAGAGAGAGAGAGAGAGAGAGAGAGAGAGAGAGAGAGAGAGAGAGAGAGAGAGAGAGAGAGAGAGAGAGAGAGAGAGAGAGAGAGAGGGTTTACCTCAAGCTTTTTCGTGTTTAGGACACGTGAAGTTTACCCGGACTGATCATGATTGATCAACCGTAGTTCATCAGTTGGCTTCTCCCTGTCGCCCAGTTAAGGTGTACCTTTGCCATGTAACATAATTAGCACTGCATTTCAAGAACAATGACACTTATATCTAGCAGTCTTACAATACATATGAAAGAACATCAATGGCTTCAAGTTCAAAGAAACGCAGTCACAATTATGCTTTTAACCCGGGAACTGCCGGGCGACTCTTAAGAGTTCCCCCGGCGGACTGCGGGAAGACTCTTAAGAGTCTGGGGGAAAAAAATCCATTTAAAACACCCCAATTTTTTTTTTTTTTTGCCCCTGGGCCATGCCAAATATCACTCCTCCACTTTCCCCACTTTCCTCACCTCCTTCAGTTATCACCTATTTTCCCTATTATTTCCTTATTCTGTGGTCTATTTTCGTGCTAACATTAGCGTTAACAGGGCGTTGTCATCACTGTTACCAAGCGTGGGAAAGAGTGAGAGAGAGACTATTGCGTAACAGTGTCTCTCCAGACAAGGGGAGGAGAGGAGGGGAGGGGGGTTGCCTCAGCCATACATTATGTTTTATTGCTGTAACAGGTTAATACCTTTATAATCAACCTATAATAGGTGCATATGGATAAGTATTAATGCTATTTATGGTAAAATAACGATGTTAGTAATGGGAACAGCTCAAATACGTGCGCACAGGAGTGTGGTGTCTCATACCCCCCATGTGCACGTCTTGGGTTAATAGTGAAATGTACTTAGCTGCAATGATATCTGGTGAGAAAGGCTTCCATTCAGACATTTTATAGATATTCGTTAGTTAAATGATTCAGTGGACTGTATAATAATATCATATAATGGTTAATATCACCTGAAGACTGGAACTAGTGCTGTAGACCTTTGTTGACCTGTTGAGCCGTGATGATGTTACAAGATGGTGTGTGAAATGGGTGATAGGATAGAGTTGATGAATAAAGAAGGGGGCCACTATACTTAATGATTGATGGGAATGATGATTAATGATCTATGGATTAGTATGGATAGATGGAGAATTGATGAGCTAAGTACTATCACTAATGGGGCGAAAGGTGAGGTGAAAACACAAGAGCGTAGGCAGACGGTCTGGTAGTTGTGGCGGCTAGGGACTATATTCGCGAGAGGTCCGCCAATATCACGTATGCGCAAATGGGTAGGTATATATTTTCCCACCCAACTATAATTACCTAAGTTCATAGGAATGATAGACTACCCAATATCCAATATAGAACATAATTATTAACTTCTTAATTATTCTATATAACCATTGATCCCACAAACTTAATACTAAATACTTGATGTAATACTTAAAGTAAGACTGTCCATATCAAAGTTTGGACACATTTCATTCAGCATCATGCATGTGTAAACATTGATGACACGAAGGGGGTGTAGCGATGGGGTGCGTACCGAACTGTTCGGTACACCACAAATTTAAATGGCGTTTAAAGACCCACCCATCCCCCCCGAAAAAAAAATCCCAATAATACAAAAAGTACTTGGTTGTGTTGAGCTGGAGTTAGAAGGGAAGAATGTCGGATGTAAGGTGTTTTATGTTGGTAAAATCATAAGTTGTGACAGTATGGAATATAATATTTCTTTCTTGAGAATGTGCTCTAAAATTGCAATAAAGACACTTTCAACATATATTTTATTTGAGATCACCAGTTTTTACAATCTCACTATGCATTTTAATAGTGAAAAGGGTGGTGTTTCGATCACTCCCATGCATTGTTCGGACCACCCCATATGGTGGGTATGGTCCGAACAAGGGGTACCCTTTTTTAAAAATTCAATAAGTTGACCTTAACTACTACTTACACGATTAGTAAAAATCACCATGATAGGCCTTGACCCATAGTTTATTGTGATATAACTATTTTTCCATAAAGTTTGTTACCTGATTTTTGGTGAATATTTTATCCACTAATAGTTCGTTACACCCCCACCTCACCCTACAACCATTCCAACTGCGCTATCGGAGGCTATGCATATATGTGAATGGAAATAGTGTGTGTAGATTTGAGTACGGTACATGTAATGCCCTAGAAAAAATCCCGCAACCCCAATACTGTACTACCCGAGTTGACGTCTGGGATAGTGTAAAATAATCATTGATGGCGAAGTCTAATAAACACATCACGTGAATCACCACAAGACTATCACCTGGTTCTTTCAAGAAGAACTAAGATTACTATCCTATTGTACGTCCGTGGTAGTACAGGGGGTTAGCGCGCGGGTCGGGTTGACCTACTGAGGTCACTAACCCGGGTTTGAACCCCACGCCAGGCATCTCAAAACCTGCGGAGTTTTTGGGAGGTTTAAATTCCCTTCACACCCAGCATTTCAGTACATACTGTATAGTCACTATAGTGTGTGTGCATGCGCGCTATATTTCTATCTTGCCCATATTAAGATGCTAATTGTTTCTAATATATGACCACCCACCTAATTCTTTAACCCTTATTTAGCGGCGAGCAACATAAGTCGAGTTAAATAAAGCTGGACTATGTGGCGGCGCTCGACATAACTCGAGTGGCAATTTCAGCACGTAATGTGGCTGAGAGAGACAAGTGGTGGCAGGAGACTAGCGAGCGTATGACTGCTCCAGACCACCGCGGCGAACCTACTGACACAAATCTCAGCTCCCTCCTCCCTCTCTCACTCGCTACATACTCAATTATGTACTGAAAGTACCGAATTACCTGCTTTTTGCACTCGCGTTGCACGGTTATTGCAAGAAAACTATCCATCATACAAGGATCGTTATGGTGTCATTCGAAAGCTCTGTTTATGCCCTTTCAGGGATAGGTACTTGTTTTACGTTCTGGGTCTTATTTAGGCATGAAAATGATCACGTAAACAGCCCTATTTTGGCTAAAAACACCCCGCTGTGCGGTACACATAAATAAACCGCATAGGCCGCTCGTAAGGTGTTAAAACGAAAGTTGGACGATGTGGTAGAACATTAACCTTTAATAGGCGAAGCTATGGTATTTGAAACGTCCCGCCATGCGAATGTATTTTGGTTCATTCCTGACAAAAATCGTTATATTTATTATATATATATATATATATATCATAATTAGTTTTCCATATACGCCTATTTCGCTGTTAATATGAACATTGAAAAACAATAAAACAAGTGGCAACAGCAATAGGCTGGTGAAAATCATATTTTTTAGCCCCGCGGTCGTAATCTGACCCGGACCGGCGAGAGAGAGACACCACCCTCCCTCTCTCGTGTTTCACATAGTACTGAGAGACAAGGGGAAGTGTGAGACTGGTTAGAGGGTTGGAGAAAGACTCCCCCATCCTTCGCCCTCTCTTCCAGCCGTCCTCGCATGAAAATACTCCATAAATATCGGGAATAATAGAGAAAATACCAGATAATTGAGGAGGGGGGAAAAGTGTGGGGGGGGGGGAGGAGGGGACACATGTGGAGGAGTGATAGATAGGAGGCATGGAGGGGAATTATCTCACTTAATCACATATCGTTTTGTTTTGAGTGCCAGTGGGGTGTATTGAAAGTCTTTTTTTATGCCTTGACTCTTATAAGTCCCACCGCCTTCGCCCAGTAAAACCTCTTAAGAGTCCTGGCGCCTTTCTCGGGAACAATCTGACCCTTATACTCACAAAAAAACTTTTTTGGCAAAACACACACACACACACACACAATGCATTATATAAACCGTGTGTGTGCTTAAATTCTATCTTGCCTATGTTAATTTGCTCCTTGTTCTTAATGACATGACAAGCCGCCTAATTTAATTTATAGTAGAATGATGTGCTGAAATATTAAAAAAGGTTTGACACATTATAATGCCCAAAGGGGCTTTTTGGCGACACACACACACACACACACACACACTTACATAATTGTATTGTATCTGATATTTACAAAATACTGTATAGTAACTATCCTCAGTGCCTTTATGTTATATGTTTAAATATAGGTTCAGGGTATGTATATAATATATATAATACATCCACTTTTTTTCACCTCGTTTGTTCTTGTTCGAGTACTCAAAACGAATGAACTGATTGAACTTCCACCGACCCTAGATCCTCTGGACGATGGTAATGAAGAAAACAATAAACAACGAAAGAAGAGGTATTGAAGGAGGGGAGTTGGGTCGAGCTCAAGGCTAGTGTGGGGCGCAGTCGACACGGAGCGCGGGAGAGAGCATATTTTGGTCAGCCATCCAGTAGACCTAATGTATATAGAAGTTGGGCTGACCTTGAGGTTCTTTGCTGACCTCATGATTTCCGCAAGTGGGTGGCGTCCATTTGCTCCCTGCACAATTATTCTTTAGATGACATACCTAGTACTATCTCGTGGTTGTCGTTTCACACTTTCCTTCCTCGATACTTGTCTGTTAATCTGGATAAGTCATATATATCTTGTGTGGCACTCCGACAAAGGAAAAAATAAGTACTGTAGACGAAAGGTTCCTATAATAGGTTAAGGAAAGGGGTGGGGGGACAGCGATGAAGGATACCCGGCTACCCTACCTCAGTATAATAAGGCCAATTTATTTTTATATTTGTACATACTTATGTGACTAAGAGGTACTGATTCCCTAATGAACATTTTGTATAAATTAATGTTCTCATATACTCCTGTAACTAAGCAGTTACTCTCTCCTTCCGACAGGCTAATTTTAAGACACTGGCTTGCCTCTCATTATTTCATCCAGTATAAGAATTATATTTGTTAAGCAAGTTTCAGTTTCCTTGTTGAAGGCTATGGCATAGTTAACATAGTAATGTCTCGCCTCCAGTCTCGGTAATCCAGGCAGTACGTCATTGATGGAGGAGCCACTATAAAATTATAGGTTTGAGTACCGAAAGAAAGAATGAAAATATATAATATTTAGTAGTGACTCGGGAGTCAATGACGTAATGTTCCCTCCCACCAACCTCTCCCCATTCCTCTGTGTCTTTATCGTGATATACTGTGAAGGACGAGCGAGCTCAAGGGAGAGGGACGCATGGGTTTGCGACCAGTCAGGAATAACAAGTGCATGCAACAGAAACATAATTTGTCTTCATTTATATTATTATGTTTCTTCATGGAATCCGATTCAAATGTCGTTCCTTAGGTATCTTAATGGTGTCGCCCTATGAAGTTGGTTGATCATTGTGGACCAGAGAGATGTTCCCTATGAAGGGCTTGCTAGGTTAGCAATGGTGCCAAATCTGAATATAAGCATTGTTTCTGGAGCCACTACTAAATACTAGGTTTTCATTCTTCCATTTGGGACTCAAACCTATATTATAAGTAACTACTTAGTTTACTATGTATCATTCGATGAATATTAACATAATTTACAAGATCTCTCAGTGAATAGCTAGAACAACTTGTGTTACATATACTACTTTTCAATATCAGTCTCTTCCTGCAACTTATCTTTTCCCTCATGGAATTTCTGTACAATTTCTTTGTATGAGATACTTTTTGGTGAGGTGGTATTAATGGTTGTCGTAGTAAATGGTAGCGAGTTATTGGAATTGATCAGCAGACCAGCAGAAAATGCTGGTATCATGGAATAAATCATGTCAATAGCCATATGTGACCTGCCAATAATACTTTCAATCTCTCCTATCTGACTGCTATACCACAATGAAGGTTCGCTTTCACTCCTCATCGTATTACTTTTGAGGCGAAATAACTTGATGCTTGCAACATTATCCTGCATCTTTGCTTTCAAATTTTCCCTGCCATGAAACTGCCGCTGTAAGAAGCACATGAAAGCCCTCCGATACTTCTTATTGTCGTGCACAAGCATGATTGTGTTCACTATGAAGAGGGACCAGAAGGGCATGCTGGAGACTATCCCGAGCTCCTTGTTCCTGCCTCCTACGTCTAGCATGTTGTGCAGGCAGGATGGGAGGATGCAGAATGGGTACAGCAGCATGTGGCGAACCAGGAAGCGGGTGGCCCTCTTGTTACGACGACTCAGCTTACGTTGGTCATAGATTGAATTGGTGATAAGATGGCTGCCACGGGAGAAAGAAGTCAGTTAGAATAGGATTATGATAGGTTAGTTATATCTAGTTTTAAATTGTTATATCATTCCCCTTGGTACATTTAAATTAATTTAAGGATATTTACCCAAGTGAATGAATCAGTAGCCATTGATTTAGACTTGGTATAATTGCTGAATAATGTAACTTTGTGTAACATGCATTGATGTCACTATGTAACTTAGTAGCATTTATACTTGTAGCCACTGTGTAATCTTATACTTATAATAACTTAGTAGCATTTATACTTGTAGCCACTGTGTAATCTTATACTTATAATAACTTAGTAGCATTTATACTTGTAGCCACTGTGTAATCTTATACTTATAATAACTTAGTAGCATTTATACTTGTAGCCACTGTGTAATCTTATACTTATAATAACTTAGTAGCATTTATACTTGTAGCCACTGTGTAATCTTATACTTATAATAACTTAGTAGCATTTATACTTGTAGCCACTGTGTAATCTTATACTTATAATAACTTAGTAGCATTTATACTTGTAGCCACTGTGTAATCTTATACTTATAATAACTTAGTAGCATTTATACTTGTAGCCACTGTGTAATCTTATACTTATAATAACTTAGTAGCATTTATACTTGTAGCCACTGTGTAATCTTATACTTATAATAACTTAGTAGCATTTATACTTGTAGCCAATGTGTAATCTTATACTTATAATAACTTAGTAGCATTTATACTTGTAGCCACTGTGTAATCTTATACTTATAATAACTTAGTAGTATTTATACTTGTAGCCACTGTGTAATCTTATACTTATAATAACTTAGTAGCATTTATACTTGTAGCCACTGTGTAATCTTATACTTATAATAACTTAGTAGCATTTATACTTGTAGCCACTGTGTAATCTTATACTTATAATAACTTAGTAACATTTATACTTGTAGCCACTGTGTAATCTTATACTTATAATAACTTAGTAGCATTTATACTTGTAGCCACTGTGTAATCTTATACTTATAATAACGGTAGCGGTTATCGCTTGCCACCACCCAATTATAATTAATGACCTAATGGGAAATCAGAATAAATACACAAGTCAATCAACCTGGTATTTATTAATAATAGTAGGTGTAGAGTCATCAGTTGTAGCCTAATCAGCAGCAACAGAACAGCAATTATCTCTTGGTTATACAGGAACAGGTGATATATCAGCAGTAGTAATTCAACCTCAGCAGTAATTCAATAGGTGGATATGGGTGAAGTGGTGAGTGATTCTAAGTTTCAAAATGTGGACTCAGTCTGGATGAAGTGCCCTAAGGAGTGGAGCGGGTCACCTCTGGTTGTGTGAGAGGTGTGTGGGAGAGTCCCTGAATGTTTCTCCAGTAATGTGGAAAGACCGCGCTCCATTCAGGCGGCCGGTAAGATCCGCGGCCGATATGGCCGGAAGGTGTCTACTTCCATGACCATATTTGGTCTGAGTGTGAATAATGCAAAACAAGCAATTCAAGAGGTGGTGGCATGAGGGATATAATTATGAATTCACAGTACAGTAATCGGTAGAATATCGATATGTCATCGTAGAACATCCTGTTCACCACACTCCACTACCAAAGTACAGTCGTATACCAATAGTCACCTTACCAAATATAAACTAGGATATATCTGTATAAAAGTAACAAGGGAACTAGTATCATCATACAAATATATTGTACGACATAAATTATTAGGACCACAATGTTTATAAGAAATTTTATGAGATTCACACACATACAGTAGCTGTAATACAGACAACTAATGCAGTGGCCCCTCCAGTCCAGTTACCTTTATCCCCTGTCAGGCATGTATGTCAGGGAAGCTAAGCAAGAACTGAGAGTAAGATATGTTAACCCTTTCACGCATTTATGACGCAGAGGTTGCCAGATTAGCAATAAGAAATAGAGTTCTCTCACTCTTATAATTACCTCTCCAAAATTAGTTTTCTGCCCACAGCTAACTAAAAGACAACTGCAAAGGTAGAAGTAACTAAACTAAAGGTTTCTAAATACCCCTGATGGTAACAAAGGCTTTAAAGTATCCCCAATAGGCTCAAAATCGCGTCATGTGTCGGAGAGGGTTAAAGATCCCTCTAGAGATATGACTTACAGTGCTAGACTTCGTGCACCTACGACTGACGTTTCTCCCGGTAGTCGACGACGTGAGGACAGTGAGGCTGTGTTGGATTCACCCCTTCCTAGTCCAGCCGCTGTTCCCCTCTCCAACCGATTTAATGCACTGAATACCCCTCCCCCTGTTCATGGAGCCTCCACCCCACAAGCATCCGCGTCCCCCTCACTCGTAACTGATCTTCAATCCTTGCCTCTTCCCCCGGCTCCCCCTACCGATGTTGACGATGTCATGGATTCTGCCCCCTCCACCAGTAAACGCCGCTCTGATGCTCTACATTCTCCCTCCTCAGATCGTCAACCTCCCTCCGTAAAACGTAAGACCCTCACAGCCCGGCCTATGCCTCCCAAACCTCAACGTGTCCCTCCTCGCTCCCGCATCTTCCGCTCTGATATAGGTTCTCCGTCCCAGCCTCCCTCACTCCACACCCCCTCTATGCCTGCGTCCCCTCCGCCTACTCATCCTCGACCTAACGCACCTATCAATGCTACCACCTCGGGCTCCCATGCACCCCACTGCGGCTGTCATGACTGCTTTGTGCGTGAGTATCGCCGGACGCCTACCCGCACTAAATCCACTGTTGCTGCGTTGATACGCTCCTTTCTCCGTGACCGACGTTTACCAACCCCTGATAACACCGCCTCTCATAACTCTTCGTGCTTATGCGCTTTTCACTTAACCCGTTGAGCCCCGGCTAGTTATAATATTTTGTTCACCCCAGTCCCAAGCCATTTTCACTTATTTTTTTTGTTTGCTAAAATGGAAGACAAGGATGAGAAATGAAAAAAAAAACAAAAAAAAATCACCTCTGAAATTTTTTTTTGGGGGTGGGGGGGGGGGGGGGGGGGGGAGCTTCAAAAAAATGTGTTGAGCCAAAATGGAAGAGAATGGTGAGAAATGAACACACAAATAAAAAAAACTCATTTCGGTCATTTGGGGGGGCGGGGGGGGGGGTTTCAATAGTTCGTCTCCCCCGCATGACCACCCGCCCGGGAGCACTAAGGTAAAAACTGAGTATGGCATTGTACGGCATACATCCTAAGGAGTATCTCACATAAATCTCAAGCCTCTAGCTCCCATACGACCGGAGTAATGAAGGTTCAAAGTGGCGGTAAACTAGGGGTGTAAACTATCCCCACTAAGCCCACCACCACCAGCCGCGCGGCTGTCTCGGCCCGCTCACACCTACTGGCCCGGCTCCCCCACACACTACGGTACCGCCCCCTCCTATTCTCCCGCCATTTCCTACCTTACGAGCCACGTAAGTGTTTTTTATATGTCGGACGCACGTGATGCGTCGCTGGGAGTTGGTGATCAAAGACTGCCGACGCAACACGTGCGACGCTGGGTCTCAACGGGTTAAAGTCACGTTCAGATCTTTCACACTCCAAGGTAGCTACTATCCTCCATGATCTTTCATCTAATGTGTCCCCCCACCATCCACGTCGAAACTACCTGCCTTCTCATGACCCCCCCCCCATACCCGTTCCTCTTCATCTCCGATAGCCGAACAGTGCTGTTAATTTACGTAACCTGACGTCGCTCACTTAACTTGTTCAATCCCTATATACTACAATGGAATTGTAATGGTCTCTCATCTAGAGTCCATCTAGGTGAGATCCAGCATTTACTCCGTGTCTATAATCCAATGTGTATTTGTTTACAACACATTGGCAATTATGATAAATCCATCACCAACTACCACCTTGCGTGCCGTTCTCTATCCCCTGATGGAGAATATGGCACAGCAATTTATGTCCATCATCGAGTAACTTTTGACTTATTTCCCATTCGTACTAGTTTCCTACAGCACTCTATCCTTACTCTTCATATCCCCGATGGTGACTCTGTTACCATTTGCAATATCTATAACCAACCTGCTTACAATTATGACCTTTCCTTGCTTTCTCAGTTTGTCTCTACACTACCCTCCCCCATCTTACTGTTGGGTGACTTTAATGCCCATAGCCCTGTATGGGACCCTACTTCCTCCAATCCTGATACAGCCGGTTCGCAGATTGAACATTTGCCTCTGAACCGTGACCTTTGCTGCCTTAACCCGGCAAGCGCGATAGGCCTCACGGAAGGCTTCCTATAGGGAACGCGATAGGCCTCACGGAAGCAGGACCATAAAAAAAGCCTTCCAAAAAAAAAAAGGGCCTATCAAAACAAAGGATTTTGTCTCTAGGTGAGATAATTCTCCTCTAGTACTCATCCATGTGTTTCTCACCCCTCCCCCTCCCCTCCTTCCCCACCTTATTCCCCCCTCCCCCCCCTCCTCAATTATCACCTATTTATCCTCTTATTATCATCATTTATCGGTTATTTTTCTCTCCCGCGATATTGTAGCACAAGTGGGTTGCATAAAAGATCGTTATGCAACACCCAGACACCGGCACACACCGCCCCGCTCGTCTCAGTTGACTCCCAGACAGCGAGAGGGGAGGGCTGCCTGTGGCTCTCTCTCGCCTGAGATTATGACCGGGTGGCCAATATCTTCGTTTTTCACCACCCAAATGCTTTTCCCACTCATTTTAGCACTCTTGAAGGTTCATATATACATCATATATGTAAAATAAAAGCATACCGAAAACAAATAATGCTTTATATTGTAAATATAACGAATTCTGTCAGAATCCAGGGCTAGAAATGCACAAATAACTACCCTAGCACCTAGGTCTATATCGCGCTTGTCAGGTTAATGAGGCCGACTCACACACATACTGTTCTGCTTCCTATCATACTTTTCCTCTGTTGATGTCACCCTGTGCTCATCAGCAATTGTTGATAAGCTCGATAAGCTCGAGTGGCGGGTCTGTATTGATACGTTCTCTAGCGATCACTTTCCTGTCATTCTCTCTTACTTGCAATTCCGTCCATGTCCTTCGCTCCCTCGCTATAACTTCCACAAAGCTGACTGGGATGCATAAATATTATGTCCTCCACACCAGACAAATCCCACCTTTTAATCCCTTCCGGGATCCTGATGAAACGCATTCATTCCTCGTTAATTTTTTTACTAATGCAGCTATTAAGTCTATACCCCAGACGACTTCTTCCCCCATACGTCGTCGAGTCCCCTGGTGGGACAGCACCTTATCCATTCTTGCTAAAAGTAAACATGCATTAGGCCGCCGCCTCGATAGTCTCAATAAACGTTACAATTCTTTATGTTCACGCTTACCTTTACGTGATGACCTTCTATACCATTCCATCTCGTTATTGATGGATATATGTGCCATCAAACCTCACTACAATCGACTATCAGCTAAATTCCGTCGGGAAGTCATCCGTAGTAGATACGAATCCTGGAAAACTTATGTCTCCACCATTTCCCCTTCTACCCCGATATCACGCGTTTGGCATAAATTCAGGAATATTAACAGCCTTCACATTGCCCCTCCGCGCCATGCTTTGGTACTGTCTCCCCTTCCCCCCCATGGGCTATCTCTCTCCCCAACGTTTGCACTCACCTCTCCTTCCTCTCTAAGAGATATCCTTTTGTCCCTAGCCATCACTGCCAACACGCACTCGAACACATACGTCGTAAAGGCCCCCATTTTGCCATCTTCACTGACGGGTCTAAGACTGACTCTGGGGTGGGCCTTGATGCTGTGTCCTCTACTAAGCTCCTTCAGTTTTCTCTACCGCGCCAAGCCTCTATCTTTACTGCTGAACTTTTAGCTATCCAGTCCGCTATTGACATTATATGTGACACCCCTCAACAGCCCTTTATAATTTACAGTGATTCTCGTAGTGCACTCGAAGCACTCCGTGCTTATTCGTCCTCCCACGTAATAGTTTTGGCCATAAAACACGCTCTCCACGAGATGAGCCTACGTGGATTCCAGGTCCAGTTATGTTGGATTCCTGCTCACATCGGTGTCCGTGGCAATGAAGACGCCGATGCTGCGGCTAAGGATGCTATTTTAATGATCCCTCGCCAGCCCCACCTTCCGCTAGGTGATTGGCTGTCCTTACTCAAGCCTTCTATTCTTTGCACGTGGCAATCTCATTGGGATGCTCTACCCTGCAATAATAAACTCTGTGCGATCAATCCTTCTATCTGTCCTTGGCACTCGACTTCCAGGTTCTCACAGGTGTGAGGAAGTTATACTAACTAGACTTAGGATAGGCCATTCCTGGCTGACTCACGGTTATTTAATGTCCACTCCCTGCACTCCGCCCCCTACCTGCTCCTCCTGTCATTCCCCTCTAACTGTTCGCCACGTCTTTGACTGCCCAGATACTGCCCGTCTGCGTACGGCTTGTTTTGGTACTAAATAATTCGCTGACCTTTTATCCGATTCTCCGTCCTTTTCCTTCCCCCCCATCGTCCGTTTTTTGCGTCACCTTAAGCTCCTTTCAGTAATCTGATCTAATCCTTCGGGCCAGACCTATGAGAGTTCCGTATGGAGCTCAGTGGTCTGGTTAATCTGCTCTACATAACTATCTATCTATCTATCTATTGGCTGACGCCGTGATCCCCGAAGGGGTGGCCACGAACGAACCGCCCCCATGCACCTCTGTCCCCAGTCAGTCGACGCCCCTCCCCCCAACCAGCACCGCCCTCGTTCATGTACTTCCTCACTCCATCTACATAACTAACTAACCTTTATTCCCTGGTAGCCTGTTCACTCTCTCTTAACCCGTTGAGCCCCGGCTAGTTATAATATTTTGTTCACCCCAGTCCCAAGCCATTTTCACTTATTTTTTTTGTTTGCTAAAATGGAAGACAAGGATGAGAAATGAAAAAAAAACAAAAAAAAATCACCTCTGACATTTTTTTTTGGGGGGGGGGGAGCTTCAAAAAAATTTGTTGAGCCAAAATGGAAGAGAATGGTGAGAAATGAACACACAAATAAAAAAAAACTCATTTCGGTCATTTGGGGGGCGGGGGGGGGGGGGTTTCAATAGTTCGTCTCCCCCGCATAACCACCCGCCCGGGAGCACTAGGGTAAAAACTGAGTATGGCATTGTACGGCATACATCCTAAGGAGTATCTCACATAAATCTCAAGCCTCTAGCTCCCATACGACCGGAGTAATGAAGGTTCAAAGTGGCGGTAAACTAGGGGTGTAAACTATCCCCACTAAGCCCACCACCACCAGCCACGCGGCTGTCTCGGCCCGCTCACACCTACTGGCCCGGCTCCCCCATACACTACGGTACCGCCCCCTCCTATTCTCCCGCCATTTCCTACCTTACGAGCCACGTAAGTGTTTTTTATATGTCGGACGCACGTGATGCGTCGCTGGGAGTTGGTGATCAAAGACTGCCGACGCAACACGTGCGACGCTGGGTCTCAACGGGTTAAACAGGTCTTAGGTTCAATTCTGGTACTGATAGTTAAGACATCGACCAGGTACTAATTGCCCTTTGGCCGTCTAAACATATCTTTCATGAGAGTGTAGTGACTGTAGTCCTTAATAAGCTGGGAAACTAAGATTAGAACAGATACATGAGCTTTGGTGTACATACAAGGTTAATATAAAATGGGTGTAGAAATGGTTATAATATACATATAACTTATGATAATAGGAGTGCGTAAAATAGTGAAAGTAAGTTTACATAGATTTGTGAATACAAGCATTCTGGAATATTTACATTAAGATAAAGGTCAGTCCTTTGCAAGAGGTTTAATTATAACAATGAGCACGTTACAATATGATAAATAGTATCTGAGATAATTATGTATGTTATTTGGATGTAGAACAGGTAGTGTATGGATATATTTCTAAATAAGATGTGTCGAACGGATGTTGTTAGGCAAAACAAGAAAGAGTCAAATATAGTTCAGAGATTATCAACGGAGACGTTAAATAACTTCTAACATCAGTGAACCATTATATTACTTTAGGATAGTGTGTAGTGTTATGGGAAGGCTTCTTTAACCCTCTCATGCATGGAGCTGCTAATTGCGTATTCAGAAAGGGTGTCCTTAAATGCACGGATATGTTATTTACATATTGGATACTTTAGAATTCAAGTAAATGAAAAGTAACTACTTGAATTGAATATAAATTGGGCTACGATAAGTTTTGGTAGTGGCACACTGAATGAAACCCTTGGCAACACTGGCTTTAGTCAACCTACTGCCTCACGCTAGGTAGAGAGAGGGTCAGGACTCGGTCTCTCGGAGTCAGTCACACGGCGAGATGTCCCTTAACATGTCAGATATTGTGCCTGGATGACTGGTAAATGTATCTAAATGACTTTATGACAGGGTTTTGTATCTTAGAATAGTTTTATTTATTACATGTATATAGTGTAAGCTAATATCACCATGCCTAAAGTAAGAATCCTGTCAACCAATCAGAAAGCAGGATTAGACCATCCCTGTAAGCCAGCTGTACCCTACATTCCCTGCTTGTAACACAACATTGCCACACCCTCTGGCTCGACCAATCACAAGCTCCCTCTGACGCTCCAAACATCGACTGATCCAGCCGCACCTACACACCTACCATTTAAATCGCTCTCGCTCCACTCACGTACATTTTCTCCTGGTTGCAGAAAGTCTATTACACCAGTGCAACCCTCTTACTCCCGTCAGCCACTACAAAATATTTGCAACAAGCTCCCAGGAAAATATTACGACAATATATAGATAAGGAGGAGAGAGCAAAAGACATTCAAGACGCACGGCTGGTGGTAGCTCTGCCCGGGAGCCTGGCTCGACTAATCACAGCGCGCCAAATCGTGAGGCGGGGTTATAAAGGGAGGTGGGCGGGGCCCCAGACGACAGAACTGTCACGGATACCACTGGGCACACCTGCTAGCTGCCACCTCTCCCTCCCTCACTTGGGCACTGATGGGAATTTAGCCAAGCCTACCAGCTCGCTTGCCGTAACCAAGAAAAGTCCACCTCTGGCCCAACATAGCCTCCGTATGACGACCAGATACACCTTCAGTATCCTGGTGCTTGTTGTCATATTGCTAGCTTGCACACCTACAGCCAAGCAATTCAAGATGGACAGCAAGTGGTAGACGGGACTGAAGAACTACAGAAGATATATTGGCCGGCCTTGAGGTGGTGAAGATTGTTCCGGACAAGATACCTGATACTTTTTAAAGGACCCTTATGGGCCCGAACAGACTTACTAAAGAGAGTTAAATGCTAGACAAACCCAGTGGTTCCAACCATTTAAATAGATGTGTTCTTATAGAACAAAATAAAGATAAATGGATTAGACTCATGATAAAATAAAATGATGAAGTGTTGAGAGAATATAGCTTCTTATTGTTAGAAAAGGCTCCATGCCATTTATCTACCAATAGAATAGGATCTTCTAGGTTAGTAAATAAATGTAATCTTTAAATATAAGGGGAAGATTAAAAACGAGCTTAAAGACTAGAATGGGAGTCTGATTGATTAATAATCAACCACAGGGATAACGGGGTTATCAGAAGTGTTTAAAAAGGGGGATAAATGATAGTTACCGATAGGTTAGACCTAGCTTGAGAAATAGTTAGGACGGACTCTAGTCCATATGATGAAATATACTTTTTTGTTATAAAGGAAACATCGTTATTCGATCAAAGATATTATTGTAAGGAATACATTATAATTAGTAGCATCTAAAAAGAAGGGCAACTCACCCGCATAGTAGAGAGAGATATTGTAATCATGACATAAGTAACTAATGAGTTGACTATTGTGATAAAGTATTGTAATCATGACCTCAGTAACTATTGAGTTTACTATTGTAATGAATATTGTGATCATGACATAAGTTACAAGTCGAGTCAACTATTGTAAGAAATATTGTAACCCGGAGATACAGTAAGTAGTTAGTGAGTTGATAAATATAGTATTCATGATATAAGTATCAATTGAGTTGAACATTGAGTCGGATATTGTAACCCTGACATAGGAAATGATCAAGTGTTGAATATTGTAATGGTGATATAGGTATTTCTGAAATAGTGATTATATGGGACAATGTAATGAGATATATTATGTGAATCTTAATGATAATGAATATAGTATAAGTGGAATAAGTGTTATTGAGTTAATTCATCTGTTAAATAGGAAGCAAGAGTGTGGGACACTCTGGAATAGAGTTATATTGACGTAATTGCCTACGGGTACATATTTGCATGTTTTAAGATAGGTGACATAATATGTTATAAGGATAGGGAAATTGAGATCAAATTGATTAAAGCCTTGGTCTTACGATTAGACATATTGAGGCTCGGTAAAGTTTGTAATTTATTGCGGAGATAGTGATGTGCCTTTGGATCGAAGTCGGAGTGAGTCAATACCTGAATAACGGGTATCCAAATAGGTGGTAATGGGAACTTAAGAGTTCCAACGTACAATCTATATTGGGTCGACGATATTATTCAATCCGTGGATTGAACTCATTCCAGCCCGAACAGAGAATCAATTGCTATGAGAATATAATGCTACCAGGGAGTTTGTTAAATAAAGGTACAAACTTCTGAACAACTGTCAAATTATTCCCACCCTAGTAGGATACTTAAATTGGAAATAAGTACAACAATACCTTTTAACTCTTTTGAATGTAAAACCTTTAACACTTAATTCGCGGTGACCGTCATATGACGGGAAAGAGAATATTGGCCCCCCCTGCGATGCCCGTCATATGACTCGTGCATTTTTAGGCCATTATAAGCGATGAGAGAGAGAGAGCGATCATTGCAAGGACAACAGGCGGGCTCGGTCCGCTTGCGACAGCAGTGGGACCCGTACTGAGACCTATTGTATCTGGCCTCCACCTCCACACCTCTCAAAATAAGGATAAAACCAGGGAAAATACCTAATTTTAGGGAATTTTCCCTTCTACTTGCACGATCGTTGCAAGACAACCCGTTGTCGTACAAGGATGATTCAGATGTCATTGGAAAGCTCTATTATCACCTTTTCATGGATATATAATTGCATTACGCTTTGGCTCTTGTTTATGCATGAAAAAGAGCATGGAATGATACTCATTTTCAGTAAATATACCCGCCAGGCGCTACTGTGATACACACACACCAGCCCGCTCGTTAAGAGTTAAGAATGCTACGATTCACATCTGACGAATGCTTATTTATATATAATTATATAAAATCATGGTTAGAGTGTTTAAGATCTATATGTGGTATCTCAGGTTCGAATGCCGGGAGGATCACATGCTTTAATTAATTTCATTGGGAAGTGTTTGGCGTTGGGAGTGAAATTAATGAATTAGATTATTCCTTTATGTTCAGGAACATTCCATAGTGAGGTCGGTCCTTAGAGATCTGTGCCACATAATTTGTTTTTTCCTTTCACTTAAACATTACGCTGTTCAGTGTGCAGTTGGGTCTGAGTACATGATTAGATTGATATCCAGTATTCGATACATGGATATAAAATCGTAGTCATGTACTTAACCTTTAACTGTTTTGATGGTGTAATGATTAGAGTGTTTTAGATCTGTATGTGGTATCTCAGGTTCGAATCCCGGGAGGATCACATGCTTTCATTAATTTCATTGGGAGGTGTTTGGTGCTGGGAGTGAAATTAATTTATTAGATTTGGAGTAGGGACTTCGGGTTTGTTTTATTATCTTTTTCATACAATGAGATATACGAATCGCTATAATATATAGCTCTAAAGCACCTTATACCAAAATAAACCAAGAATTATTTACAGTTGTACGAGTGAGTGAACTGAGAACGAATACTCTTGTGCTATTACATTCATATATAATTAGCTATTGATGATTCACAAATTCTGATTGGAATTTAGAAATGTGCGTAACAAATAATTGTTAGTTCATATATACAAACACGAGGGATGATTGATAAGTTTGTGGCCTGAAGTAGAAGGACATGAGTTACAAAATTCTAGTTTTATTCACTAACAGTTCAACCTTTTTAAAGCTTGCATGCATAATATGAAGTCTCTAACAATATTTGTCTTTCTGTTACAGATAAATTAATGTCATGAATTTTGTCAATGTTTTCCTGTGTGGTGACTGTGGGAGGCGTTCCTTCACGGGGGTCATCTTCCAAATTTTCATTCTCTACCTCTTTATCGAAGGATTAAACCCCTAAATAAATCCACTAGGATATGGTGGCTACACTAGGGGACAATGCTCCTTCCTACAGCATGGTTAAAAATTGGGCAGCTGAATTCAAACGGGGTAGGGAAAGCTTGGAAGATGACCCCCGTGAAGGAAGGCCTCCCACAGTCACTACACAGGAAAACATTGACAAAATTCATGACATTTATTTATCTGTAACAGAAAGACAAATATTGTTAGAGACTTCATATTATGCATGCAAGCTTTAAAATGGTTGGACTGTAAGTGAATAAACCTTAAATTTTGTAACTCATGTCCTCAGGCCACAAACTTATCAATCACCCCTCGTATATTGTCGTCACTGAAAATTTTGATATACGACGGTGCGAAGTTGAAAGATGTTGGAAAACAATTTTTCTTTTAGTCCGCATCACCTTTATTAATGATTATTTAAATTTGTATGGGTTTTGCTACTGTGATATTGTAGATCAGCCTCTCCTCTTTCTATTGAGATATAATAGATTGTAGTAAACGTAATTCTTGTTGCTCAAATTCGATGTGGAATGAATATTTTGGTTACATAATTATGGATAATTTCTATTTGCCAAGTACCGATTTATATTCTAGTCATATATTTAAATAAATACAATTCTGATGACACATTTGGAATGAGCATGAAAAATTTCTCTTATTTCACATAAAACAAATATTGATCATCATATAACAAAATTATGACCATGTAAACTTGGAAAACATTATTGAATATGAGTAATTTATCGAGATGCCTTCCCTAGTGGTTAAGGCCCCATTAATTGCTCTTTCCATTCACATATGCATAGCCTACGTGAGTTGCAGTTGGGATGTGTGTACATGCTTAGATTGATATGCAGGATTCGAAGTTGCATAATAAATCATAGGCAGTGTCCACCATTCTTTATCTGCCTTCGTGGCCTGGGTTCGAATCCACCTGATTCGCACCCCCTGAACAGGCAGTAAGACGAAGTCAAGGTTGAAGACAGGCTGGACGATCGAAAAGACTCGTAGCGAAGCTGAAGTGAGGTTCACATTCCACTAACTGAAGTCTCAGCAACAATGAATATGAATCCCCACCACCATTATATAAAGCCGCTGGTCGGTCAGTTGATGTAGTAGGAAATTTATCTCTGCTTGAGGTGCGTGGCTTGGATTTTTTCGTATGAAAAGTTGTCTGCCTGTGTCACATAACTGCACTTGCATAAAATTGTCTACTGTTTTTGGACACATTAAAGATAGTAATTATTTAATTATTTCCAGGGGAATTCCCTCCCTTTTTTGTGATTGCGTGATTTGGATGGCTACTTATTCCTCCAAACAGTGCCACAAAACCGATCCTCGGTTAATAAGTGTTGTCACTTGTTGCTTAACACCCAAAGAGACAGATCTCCGTTAATAAACACTGTGTGTTCTCTTATCAGAAATGGACGTTCGCCAAGGCCGTACGTGGCAACGCACACCTAACACTCAAGCCAATCGCCCGGAGGTGATAACAAGAAGATCCCTGATAGTGGGCCACTATCAAGCTGGAACCACAATTAGTGAAATAGGCCGGCTCATGGGGATCAGTAAGAACACTGTCAGGCGATGGGTAAGGAGGTTCGAAGGTGAGCATGATTCGAGTAATAGCGCGTAATATTATTTAATGAGAAATTAGTTAAATGTCATTTCAGTGACAACTAAAATTGTCATTTCAATGGAATTCGGAAATAGCTGAATGCTGGATTATCCAATAAATACCTTAAGATACTTCTCAGTGTAAAATATAATATACAGTATTAGCATGAATGCGCAGCTTAGCCTAGGTAGTGTAGGCACTGAAACCGCCCCGTAAGGTGCAATAAGTCTGTTACAGTTTGAATATCTTTCGTAATTCTTTGTGTTCCATTCCTTCCGGCTTCAAAACCCCCTCCTGTCTCCCATACACCCCTCCCCCCTCTCATCCTCCCTTCCACCCCCCACCCACTCTCATCCACCCTTCCACCCCCATCCCAATCCCTCCCGCCTCCCGCTCCTGTCTCTCCTACACCCCCTTCTCCCTTACTTCCCCCTCCCTTCTCCCCTTCCCCCTCTCCCCTTCCCCTTCTACGAATCTTGGCTAACCTTTCTACTCGCGTGAACTGGGGAAAATATTTTTTTTTCATTAATGTTGTTTAATGTTCTGTTTTTACATCTAGATGATTAATTAGGTTTAAACTTCCCCAGGAACCTGCTTATTCCATAACAAATTATTGTTTGGGGAATATTTCCACTTCGTTATGTGGGAGAGGAATAGTCTCAAACGACCGTCGACGTGGGCACTCCACCAAGAGTGTTCCTTTGTTTTCTATACAAGATGACTGTTCGATAACATTAGATTAGGATGGTTTGATTTATTAGGCAAAATTTACTGGAAAACCGATTGCGATTTATTTTAAGGAGTATCCTATATCCCAGCCTAACCTCGCCAAGCTGTAGGTGGGGACGTGTCAGGCAGCCTCTGTAAATTTCTGTGACAGACTGTAAAAACGGCACTTCCCGCTAAATCCTCTTTACATATTAACCCTTTCACCATCCTGACGCCATTTGACGATGTCTTCTGGCTGTCATTAGCCGTTTTTATTGGAAGTATCTGAGCGACTTGAAAGGGTAAAGAGTATCACCATCCACCATCTGACTCCCACATCCCCTTTCTAATCTGAATAAAATAGTCCAATACTACCCAGCATAGAGAAGAGAAAGGCGTCCTCGGAACGTGAAAAGGTTAACTAACCAAAGCTAGCTATCCTTTTCTACAGTCACGAAATTTTTTTATCAAAGTGTAAAGCGATTGTTAACGCTCTTAGGATCCGAGGACGCCTTTCTCTTTTTCTTTCCTGGTTATTATTAGACTATTTTATTCGGATTAGGGATGGGATACGGAGGTCAGAGTGAATGGTGATACGCTTTACCCGTATAATTCCCTCGGATCCTTCCTTAACTGTATAAAAACGTCAAACAATTGGCAGAAGATGCCAAAAGGCGTCAGGATCCTGAGGGTCATTTTACAACTATAATACAATATTACTTATTATATTTAAACTTATTAATATTTGTTTAATCCCTGCAGGTGAGGGGCATGTTAAAACAAGATCGAGATCTGGCCGCCCTCGTGTCACTTCCCAAGAAGACTATGAGTGCATCCTCACTGCTGTCATCCAGGCACCCAAATCATCATCGGTAGCTCTGACAAGTGACCTGGGCCTCAACTGTCACCTTATAACGGTGAGACGCCGGATGCGTGAGGCGGGACTGAACTGCCATGTTCCAGCCATAAAGGAGGTGCTGACAGAAGCCAACAGGAGAGCAAGACTATGATTCGCTCAACAGCATATTCAGCGTGGCTGTGGCTTCTGGCAAAATGTTATTTTCACGGATGAAAAATGCTTCTCCTCTGTGACACGGAACGGGCGGCAATGTTGGCGAGCACGAAACACTCGGTATGAGGCCAGGCACATAAACGAAAAGGGAAGGAGTAGCAGAGTCACCGTGTCGTTTCATGGTTGGATGTGGTGGGGAGGTCCTGGAGAACTGGTTAAAATTGATGGTAACCTTAACAGCGAGGAATACATTAACATATTGGAAACCTCTTTACTGCCATCTATTCGCGCATACGCCCTTCCAGAGCCCGATATCATCACATTGGTGCAGGATCGGTCTCCCATTCACACCAGCCGAGCAGTCACACAGTGGTTCGCACAGCACCTGGAAATCCAGTTGGTAGATTGGCCTGCAAAGGGATGTGACTGGAACCCCATCGAAAATCTTTGGGGGATAATGGTTCAGGAATGGAATGTTCCAGAGATGACCAAGGAATGCGTAGAAGCAAAGGCCAGAGAAGTATGGGAGGGCGTGAGACGACGCCCAGACATTTGCAGCAAGCTAGTAGACTCGTTACCAGCTCGTCTGCAGGAGGTTATTGATGCAGAAGGGGGATGGACAAGTTATTAAGCTGAGGAGACATTGAATGTTACAACATAAATGCATATGTTGCCATATTAAAAGGACACTGTATTCCATTATCTCTCTGCACAAATAAACTTTATAACAATGTAATTGGTAATATGTATAGCAGATGCTTTAAACAAGGGCTTGATAAAATAAACAATAAACCACATATGAAATAGAATATGTTTCTAACACCTACTTGTTCCATTATATTTAGTACCCAAGATATAGTTAACGGCTTATTATGTCTTATTTTAATATTAATAAATTATGCGTTACAGTCTATGACCATGAAATAGATCGCTCTATCACATGCATAAAAAGAAAACAAACAATCTTTCGCTCAGATAATTATAAACCGTTTGTGAGACTTATTATTTATTATAAAAGAACAAGCACCATGTTAACTAGGACTTTATGGCACTGTGAAGCATGGTTAAAATGGAACATGGGAGCTTAGCATAAAAAACTATATGAAAGCAGTCGTTTAACCCTTTTAGGATCTAGATGCCTTTCAGCAGCTTGTCCTGACTATCACCATACGAATTTTTACAGCTTGGGAAGGATCTGGGGATCTTAAAAGGCTACAGACAAACTCAATTGACCCTCTGACTTTCATAAACCTTTCCTAATCTGAATAAAATCATGTAAAAATAGCCAGATAACAGAATGTAAAGTGTGATGCCGGAGCATGAAATGGTTAAATATGGGACAGAAGACGGGTATGGCAAAGAAAATGCATATAGCCTGTCGGTGGAAAACGTAGGTGACTCACAAATGTTTTGAGACTTGGAGCTCATGAAAAGCGAACCTCGGTCTTGTTGCCAAGCCTGGTACACCAGCTTGTCCGAACGTCTGTTGTATCTGCAACCTTGACTTAGCCTTAATTCCTGTCCAGGGGGTGCCGAAACTTTGGTTCACGGGTGTACATGCTTAGATTGATATGCAGGATTCGAAGTTGCATAATAAATCGTAGGCAGTGTCCACCATTCTTTAACTGCCTTCGTGGTGTAATGCATAAGGTGTTGATATTCGGTGTGAGCGTCCTGGGTTCGAATCCACAGACTGCCACATGTCATGTGTTTGTAATATTTCATTAATCGATTTTAGGAGTAGAGTTGGTTGTTGGATAGAACATAATAATTGATATTGGTTCAGGAGTAATTTATCGAGAGGCCTTCCCTAGTGGTTAAGGCCCCATTAATTGCTCTTTCCATTCACATATGCATAGCCTACGTGAGTTGCAATTGGGATGTGTGTACATGCTTAGATTGATATGCAGGATTCGAAGTTGCATAATAAATCATAGGCAGTGTCCACCATTCTTTATCTGCCTTCGTGGTGTAATGCATAAGGTGTTGATATTCGGTGTGAGCGTCCTAGGTTCGAATCCACGGACTGCCACATGTGTTTGTAATATTTCATTAATCAATTTTAGGAGTAGAGTTGGTTGTTGGATAGAACATAATAATATCAAATTTTCATGTGATAATTTGATCTTATGGGATTTTTTTTCCGGTTATATAATATTATGGGTCTTGCTGTATCTTTGGATGTATTATATATTGCATGTAGAGGCGATTACAGTGGGTTATAACAGAGCGATAACATACATGTATTGTCTCACGGTAGTGTAAGTAGAGCTTGAGAGTGAACTGTAGTGGTACATACTTATACTAAATTTTTGCCAGAGTGAGAGGGTTAATATAACTTCGGATGAGCGAAATTGGATTGTCGTGTAAATTTATGGGAGACAGCCGGACGACAATGGTGTATGATGATTGCCATCAGTATGTGAAATGTGTGTGTATGAGTATGTTGCTGCATGTGTTTGTGTGTGTGTGTATGTGTGTGTTTGTGTCGGTGTGTTTCTGTGTGTGTGAGTGTCAGTGAGTGCCTGTCTTTGTATATGTGTGAGTGTGAGGGTGGGGTGGTGGCCTGGAGGGTCGACAGTGAGTGTCTATATGTGTATATCCATGCCTTGTGTGTGTGGGTGGGTTTCACTGAGTGCCTGTTTGTGTATATCTGTGACTGGAGGTGGGAGGAGGGGTCAGTGAGTGTCTATACATGTATGTGTATATGTGTACCTTGTGTGTGTGTGTGTGTGTCAGTGTGATTGTGTCTGTGGGTGTCAGTGAGTGTCTGTGTGTGTGAGGGTCAGTCAGTGTATGTAAACGTATAATTATGTCTGCCTTGTGTGTGTGTGTGTGTGTCGGTGTGGTTGTGTGTGTGTGTTTGTGTTGGTGAGTGTGTGTGTAGTTATAATAATAATAGTTCTTAAAGCTAGCAAATGCTAAGCCAGCTAAGGATAGCCCAAAAAGGCTGATTAGGCATATTTCCATTGGGGTCCTGTACTACTACCCCATCCCCTTGCTCATGAGGGACGGTAACGACTCAGTGCTTGTGAAAAACCTTTATTGCGCCGAGCGTGGGCACAATCCTGGGCCTTCTGGGTGGAAGTCCAAGACACTAGTCACCACACCAGCTAGCCGTTATGAATGTGTATGAGGGTCCAAAGGCGGCAATACGTGTGGAGAATGAGCAGAGCGAGTTCTTTGACCTGAATGTTGGGTTGATACAGGGGTGTGTTATGTCCCTGTGGTTGTTTACTGTATATGGATGAAGTCATGAAAGAAATATAAGGAAGAGCAGTGGATGTTGGTGTACCGCTGATAAGTGAGGGAAATGAGTGAAAGCTACCTGTACTGCTGTTTGCTGATGATACAGTTCTAATGAGCAATAATGAATGGGAGTTGCAGGGTCTGGTAAATATGTTTGGAACAGTGTGCGAAAAACGGAATCTGAAGGTAAATGCGGGGAAGAGCAAGGTTATGGTCTTCAAAAGGGGTGAAGCCACAGAGTGTGAGGTGAAGTTGAACACTCAGGCTGTGGAGATTGTCAGATCATTTAAGTATCTGGGCAGTGTGTTGAGTAAAGATGGGACTGTGGATGAAGAAGTGCGGGAGAGGGTGCAACAGGGGAAGAGGGTTGTAGGAAAGCTGAAAGCAGTAACAAGAAATAGGGTGGTCAGTATGGAAGTGAAAAAGTCCTTGCATGACTGTGTGGTAATCCCGACACTGACTTACGGAAGCGAAGCATGGACGTTGGCTGAGAGACTCAGACCAAGAGTGAGAGGGGTGGAAATAAGTTACTTGAAAAGTGCGTGCGGAGTTACATGGAGGGATAGACAAACGAATGAGGAAGTAAGAAGGAGGTGTGGTGTGGAGGTAGATGTGCTGGAAAGTGTGAAGAGGAACACCTTGAGATGATTCGGCCATATGGAACGTATGGGAAGCGAGAGAATGACTAAGAGGGTGTACGAGAGCAAGGTTGAAGGACAGAGAGGGAGAGGTAAACCGAAAGAGAGGTAGAAGGATGGAGTGAGGAAGTATATGGATGAAGGCGGTGCTGGCTGAGAGGAGGGGCGTCGACTGACTGGGGACATAGGTGTATGGGGGCGGTTCTTTCGTGGCCACCCTTTCGGGGATCACGGCGTCAGGCAATAGATAGATAGATAGATGAATTTGTATGTTGTGGTTGTTTGCATGTGTATAGCTCATAGTTGGGTCTATGTCATATATTTCCGTGCACTTTATCGATTGAAGAGACCTTATTGTTTGATGTCTTTTTAATCAGTGCTTAGATTTTAATCCCATGGAATTGAAAAAATAGTGTCCTATCATTACATTGATAAGTATTATGACAAAAGAGTAAATATAAATTCTTCCCTCATCTTTAGTGTTAAGCGAACTATGTTTCTGACAACGTATTTTTTCAGAAAGTTAGGTCCATTTCCTATACTTTCATACACTTTATGATTGATTCCCATGCTACGCTATCACTTCTCAGTCAGCTCGCCTGAAATATTAAAAGATTGGGGAATAAATTTGTTATACCAGGATTTTTACTGGGTTGTAATTTCTAAATCGGTGAGTTCTATCTCAACTGGGTAAGGAATGAATATAGACTTAGACATATCGGCAAGCATGCAGAGTAAAGAGATAACATAATGGTACATTTAAGTATTCTTATTGGTGATAAGATATACAATGGCATAAATAGATATTTACACAATATAATGGATAATGGTACAATAGGTTTACAGCACAACAAGGGGCTTCAGGTGTCTTGAAGACAGTTTGAAGTGATGGAAGACGAACCCGACTTTCTAGGTTCTCTGGTGGTCTCAAAGAGTGATGAGTCAGTAGTTTTCTAGGCAAAGGTGTGAGTGACTGATTTTACGTGTATATTGGGGTGTGTGTGTAGGACTGAAGGAGCGATATTACACGGTGTGAGTTCGTAGGACTCACACACAGTAAGACTGTCTTTCAGGGATACAGTATGTGGTTTGTTTCTCGTCAAATAGAGAGACTAGCCAAGGAGAAGGGAGGTCGCGAGTGCTTCCTCGGTTCAAAGCTAAGCTCATCTGGTTTCACTGATCACTGATGACTTCTTTTCCTGTCGTGTGACGTTGCCTCGGTTTGGTGGATGTTCTCCTCAGGTGTCCACAGGAACGTCCCAGCTTGTAACTCTGGAAGGTGGGCTGGGAAGGTCCAGGGGTGATACTTCCAACTCCGGCCAGTGCCTCTGAGTCAGAAATACAGTCTCGATCAACTAAGAAGCAAAGTTAGGGTAATATGCCAATGCTTTTTATATGTCCCTTAGTTCCAAGACTGGAGGGTTAGAGTCTTAATAGAGCCGCAGTTGGTCTAATTAGAACTCTCTGAGAAGGAGATAGCCAGGAAACATCTATCAAGAGAGATACCAAGATGGGTCTCCAGAAATACCAATTCCGTGGGCAGAGTTGGAGTTAAGCAAACTCGAGGTTTCGTTAATATTGTCAGGTAATGTGTCAGTGCTTTTCGCCTTGACAAGAATAACTTATGCCGAGTATAGGTAACCTACTCTGACCATAGGGTCGGTTTCAGAACATTACAACTCAGGATCTACAACTGAATATTTCCTCCGGGCTAACGCCTCTCAAGGAAAATGTAAAGAATTCCACTGTTATTGTAACGAGGGCTTGTCCAATAGCAGTAGCTCCGATACCTACTGTCGATATGTTGCCAGTGCTTTATATCATACAGTCTCAGACGAGGAGATTGAGTTGGGCTAGAGAATGTTGACGGTAGAACCGTGTCTTGGCATTTGTTGTCACTTGAATAATAATAATAAATAATAATCTTCTGGTTACTTATATAGCGCCCGTCTCTCCTCCTTCGAGGATTCGCAAGCGCTTGGCTTTCTTTAGTCTACCAGAGACCATTACCCATCCCCCTTGCTCATGGGGAGATGGTAACCACCAGCTGTATCCCAGAAAAACTTTTCAATCTGAGCGGGGATTGAACGCGAGACCTTCAAGGTGGGAATCAGGCACGCTATCAACTGAGCCAGCCGGACGGCTGGTAGCTACTATTCACCCAGTCTGCCTTAGTCGAATTCAGCTGAGGTACTGTTAGATCGCTCTGCATTGTCTCCTGCAGTCCTTCCGGGAGCAAGAGGGGCGCGAGGGAATAGGGTACCTGCCCAGGTACCTGGAGTCGACCCCCTCGCTGCACGCACAGCTCAGGTGAAATGGTTCCACGGAAGAAAGGCGCTGGCGGCTTTTAAATGTTGGCGGCGGCTGAGTTGTTTTGGTCGCTTCTTGTCTTGAACGGTTGGTGGGTGGTGGCGGGAATTGTAATTTCCTCGCTGCCTTCTTCCGTGTTGCGGTGTTTGTTGTTGTTGGTGGGGCTTCCCGAATGGTGGCAATTGGGATGTTGTCCCCCGTGTTGTTGGTGGTGGTGTCGGCTTTGTATTGTTTATGTTTCCTCTGTGTTGGTCTTGCCATATCTTGATTTTCCTTCGGGCTGCATGTTTTTGATGGTACACTATGATACGAGAATCTGGATTTTCTCTTATCAGCCATGGCCTCGTGGCTGAATCTCAAATACCCATGTATCAAGAGTGGCGCAGGCTGGGATGGTGTCATCGAGCGGGCATCTGCAGGGGTCTCCTTGTCTAGGCGTAGGGTGAGGTACGTGGTGTTGGTGATCCTGGGAAGGGCGGAGGTTAGCTGGTCCACGAACCTTAGTTTTTTCCATTTGCCATCTGTGGAGTTCCTGTATACCTGTCTGATCAGTGGCGTGTTAACGGGCAGGGGCATGGTGGCCTTGGCGGAACAGATAGCCATAGTTTTAGGTTGCGATGGCGAAAGGCGATGGGTAGCTGGAGGTGTTGTTGCTGCGGTGGTGTGGGCTGGAGCGTGTTCAGCAGACTGTGTGGATGTCAATACGATCTGCGGACGCAAAAGTACAAGTTGACCTGGAAGGAGGGCGGGTTGGGTGAAGTGGGGGCTGGTGTGGTGGCGAATTGTGTTTTTGAGAGTGCACGATTGCAGCGCTGGTGTGGAGATGAGATGAGGTATGGGTTTTGCATAATGATAGTGGAGTGAAGGGGTTGATGGGAAAGGGTTTCGTGATGTATATGGGGAAAATCGAGTCGGGGGTTTGGATAGACGGCCTGATTTTGTGAATTTTGGAGTCGGATTGTAGGATGAAGTGGAGGATGAGTGATGAGAGTAGGATCTGATGGGGGTGGTAGGACGGGAGGAGGGTGGAGAGGTGGATGGGTGGACGGTGATGGGAATAGAAGTTGAGGATTTGGTGTACGGGTGGGGAAGGCTGGACGAGAAACGGTGAAGAGGGGGGCTAGGCGAGTAGGCACGGATGATGAAAATATAGATGGCGAGGATGGAGATTTGGGAGAGGGAGATGGTGGGGACGAGGATGGCGGAGATGGGGTGGAGGTGTTTTAGGTGAAGGTGTGTGAGTGGGTGGAAGTTTGGGTTTTGGGCGAATGGATGCTTCAGTGGAAATTTTAAATTGGGGAGGTGAGCGGGAAGGAGATTTTCGGTGGGGTAGTTTGCGGGTGAGTGTGGGTTTGTGTTTTGTCTGGAAAGAAGGGTGCTTGATCTTGTTGGAAGGCGCCTCGGCAGAGAGGGGGGTGGTCAGGAGATGGTTGGGGGGGGATTTGGGAGGAGAACGAGTGACAGAGGGGGAAGGAGGGGTGCGATGATGGTGGGGCATTGTAGAAGGTGACGGAAGCTGCTGACGTGGGGGGCAAAGTGAGATGGGCAGTCGACTCTGGGCGTGAGCATGGGGGGGTCCTCCGGGCTGGTCCTTTTATCATCCTGGCCCGTAGCCAGAGGTCGATAGATTCTCACATGGCGATTCCTGTTGACCCTGTATTCGCCATGGTAATTCACAATGATCTGGTACGGGTTCGGGACCTTCGTCACGAGATATGGTCCTATGTACCTTGGGTCCAGCTTGTTTATGATGGGCAGTTTGGCCACCATTACACAATCCCCTATGGCATAGGGGTTTTGAGGGGGGGTGGTGTCTTTATGGAGGTCTTGGCATACCTGGACTTGATGCAGGCGGTTCTTGAGGTACATCAGGGGGTCTGTGTTGAGTCTGGTTGTTGCGGGCGGTTGGGCCAGATGACGTAGGGGCATTAGTAGAGGGGCTTGACCGAAGACTCGCTCGTGAGGGGTGATGCCGTCCTCTCAGGGACAGGTATTAATTCCCCATTGAATAATTTTTACTTGTGCGGGCCAGTCGTCGGAGTTGAGGGCGAGAAGTCTGGTGCGCATTGGTTGGCTATGGATTTGTGGCTCCTCTTGCACACAGCATTTCCCTGTGGCCAGTAGGCTGAAGAGTGAAAGATTTTATATCCGAAGATGTTAGAAAGTTCTTTCCACACAGTGCCGGAGAACTCAGGGGTGATGTCCGACTGGACCGCTTGTGGTAGACCGAAGTTGAAGAACACATCGCTGATGAGTGCCTCAGCCACGGCGATGGCACTGCATTCCTTGATGGGGCAGGCAATTATGAACTTCGAATAAGTATCGACGAACGTGACGATGAATCTTTTCTGTGATTTCGCTAGAATAGGGTACATTACGTCCACTGATAGTAGTTGCCAGGGTTTCGATGGCGGAGATTTTTCCGGTTGGTCCTGGTGTCTTTACTCTGTCTTTGCCTTGACAGCATGGACGACAGGCTTCGTAGACTCTTTTGGCGATCACTGATGGATTAGATGTCCAGTACACTTGTTTGAACACCTGGAGCATCTTGGTTTGTCCCAAGTGGATGCCTTTGCCTTCATGGACGATCAGCATGAGATCTTGGGCGGTGGCAGGGTCAACAGCATTTGTTGCAGGATTCCGTGACTAGTTGGTTGCCGGCACGGTGTAAGGTTTTGAACACCTGTCTGGGGATCCAGGCAGGTTTTTACCTTAGTCACCCATGATTGTAGCAAGGTCTTTTGTCCGTTTTCTATGGACTGCTCCGCAGAAGTTTTCTTTAACCACGCGGAGCTTTTAGGGGATACTAGGCTGTTCATCTCCTCGTCCATGATGGGTAGGCGGGACAAGGCGTCGGCGTTTATGTGGAGCTTCCTTGGCCGGTAGACGATGTCGAAGTCAAACTCCTCCAGAGTTTCTCGCCAATGGATGATTAGGGCGCTGGTGGTCTCGGATCGTTTCAGCCATTGTAAGGATTGGTGGTCGGTGATGATCGACACTCCGGTGCCCAGCAGGTGGTTCAGGGCCCATACATCCCCTAATTATTCGCGTTTAGTAGCAGCATAATTTCGCTGAGCGTCGTTGAGTGTGGAGCTGGCACAGACGATGATGTGTTCGTGGCCTTCTTGGACTTGGGCGAGCACAGCTCCGATGACGATGAGAGAGACGTCGGTATACAGACGGAAGGGCTGAGTGTAGTTTGGGAACACCACTGTTGGTGCTTGGACCAGCTTCTCCTTAAAGGTGACGAAAGCTTGGTGGCGTTCTGGTATCCACTGGAAAGGCTCTTCCTTCTTTGTCAACTCGATGAGAGGCTTCGCTATGGCGGCAAAGTTTTTGACGAAGTGTCTGTAGTATGTGGCTAGGCCCAAGAACGAGCGTACCCCTTTAATGTCCTTCGGTGGTTTTTGATTGGCGATGGCGGACAGATTTTTTTGGATCCGGAGTGATGCCGTCCTCCGAGATGACATGGCCCAAGAATCCGACGGATTTCTGGGCCAACATACAATTTGTTGGTTTTAGTTTGATGTCGGCTTGTTGAATCCAGTCTAGGAATACTCGAAGGCGTTGGAGATGTTCAACCCAGGTGTGGCCGTAGACGATGACGTCGTCCAGGTATGCCAGGCAGAACTCCCAGGTGAGATCCTTCAGGACGGACTCCATGAGGCGGGAGAAGGTGGCTGGTCCATTGCAGAGTTCAGAGGGAAGTACGTTAAATTTATACAAATTTCCCCCGCTGGTGGTGAAAGCGGTTTTCTGTTGGTGGCTCTTCTTAATGGGCATTTGCCAGTAATCTGCCTGCAGATCCAGGGTGGTGAACCACTTGGATCCATGCAGGGAGTCCAGGAAATCGCCGATCATGGGCAAAGGTGTGGCGTCCTTGATGGTGACGTTATTCAGGCATTTGTAGTCCATCCAGAATCTGGTCGAACCATCTTTCTTGCGGACCAACACGACGGAGGAGGACCAAGGGCTGACTGATGGGGTGGCGATGCCAGTATCCAGCATCTCCTGGACTTGGCGTTCTTCCTTCTGACGCTGGAGAGGATTTTTACGTCTGGATGGTTGTCGTAATGGAGGCCCCGTGGTTTGACTTGGGTGCTCCAATACGTGAGTCTGTCCAATTTCGGTGGGTGTTTGTGTGCAAACTCCTCGAAATTGATAGAGAAGATCGAGGAGTTGGCATCATTGGGTGGCAGTTAATTCTTCCGGTATTTCTGGGAGGATGGTTTACTGAGGTGTTGTGACTGATGGCGGTGAGTCATCCTTGAAGGTTTCTAAGTCCCCTAAGATTAGGCCTTTTGGTAAGGTGAGGGGCTCGTCGGTGATGTTGGCGATGCGGAAGACTGGTCGATGGGGTGGCACGATGGCAGGTTGAACTCGGCACCTGTCGGTGGTTGGTTGTTCTATTTAAGGTGTTAGTATCACAGGGATCCTGGCTGTCGAGCGAATCGGATCCACATTTGATGTTGAGGTGGAATCTTTACCGTCTAGCATGGTGATTACGGGGGCCATGATGTTGGTGGGAGCGTGGCTGGCATGGTGAGGTCGTTGAACACACCCACATGTTGGGTGGTTACTGGTAGTTGACTGTGAGGCTAGCTTCTTGGAGGTAGAATGAGGAGTCATGGTAGTAGGATTCTGTTTCTTTCCTGTTATTTTTTTTTTTTTTTTTTGTAGAACTGTAGCTTGTGTTTTCTGCAGTCGATCTGCACCTGTAGCCTTTCTAGTACACCCAAGCCCAGATAGTAGTCGTACTGTTGGCAATCCGAATCAAATACTATGAAGGGGTGGTGGCAGTTGGCGTTCAGGTTTGGTGTGGCGACGTGGACGGCTTCGTTTCACCCCATGGAGGGAGCAGGGTGTTGCCGGCACTGATTAGGTACCATTATGGGTGGGGGGAGGCCTAAAAAATATGAGGGTAGGTGATCTTCCTTGGGGATCTCTTCTTCCTGAAGGTGTTGAAGTTCTTGGTCGGTGGGGAGAGGTTCTGGCTCGTCGTCCTCTACATCTATCACCTCTTCTTCCTCGTTGGCTTGTACACGAGGGGTGTGCTGCTGAAGTTTCTTCACTTGGTCCCTCATGTCGTGGATGGCACAGCGGGAGTTGCAGGCAACAAAATTGAATGGGTTCATTAGTATAAGTGAATTATCTTGGGTCCAGGATTGAGGTTGGGTGGTCGGGCGGACTCGTTGATGGAAGGCCTGAGGATTTTGTTGGGGGATGTTCCATTGTCGTGGCTGAAATGGTTGCCGGGGTTGGAATTTTCTCGGGAAACTGGTAGGTCCTCCTTGACTTCTCCTCCATGACGTCCGTTGTTGGCGTTGCGGTTGTGTCAGGATCCGTTTGATGGCCCCGAGTGTGGATGGAATCGGTTTGGTGGCAAGAAGTTTCCGGAGGGTGATGAGATCTCGCTCGTATCCTACCGGGTCGTGGATGGTGAAGTGCTCTCGGATACTGGGGAGTAGGCGTAGCAGAATGTTGAAGGCATGTTCCTGCTGCTGTGGATAGGCGGCTCCAATTTCTTTGTTGATGGCGCCTAAGGTTTCGTCGAGGTTGCCGTTGTACTTGATGACATCCATCTATAGATCCAAGGGGCGGCTGGACAGCATTTATAACCATTTGTCGGAAAGCGATCCATGTGAGGTCGGGAGTGATCTTGCCTGTCACCAAGGAAACTGCTTTACCCAGGTGAGTGAGTAGGACGGCGATTTTTTTGCGGTTTGTTGTGTAGGCCAGGTCTAAAACCGGGCTGACCATATCCAAGTATGTTTGGATATCATATGTCTTGGCATTATACCTAGGAATTGGTATATGGGAGCGAGCGGCCATGTTTCGTGTATTATTTTTCGCTCTACTTGCTTGCTTTAATGTCTCGTATATACTCTTCCTTCCGAATTAAGAACCACTGTCTGCCACCAATGTTATACCAGGATTTTTACTGGGTTGTAATTGCTAAATCGGTGTAATTGCTGCCACAAAAACCGAACTTACAGATACTAACCAAGAAGAAGAGCCTCAGTTCGACGGTGTGACGAAAGATCTCGAGCAGATGGCACTTCTGGAACAAGAAAAACCAGAGGATTTTTGACGAATCCCTCGTTGACCGCTACATTGGTAAGAGCCACCACCAACCACAGATATCTGCTCTACACAAAAAACAAGATTATGAGATTAACTTGGCAGCTGTAACAGACATGTTTTTATAACGCCCGCCAGTGCGGAAAATTTAGCTTCAATTCTGACAATTTTTGATATATTTACCATATAAAACATAACTTACTGCTCCATATGTGCATATTTTACTTGTAAATGAACATTGAAATTAAGAACCAGAAAATAGGTTTAAAGAGGAAATATCCAGTGTGAAACAGTATATTTGTGATGGAAGTGGTGGGAGGGAGCACGACATAGGTCCACGCTCTCGGACATCTTGAGAGAAACTGGTGGGTCTTGGCCGGTTTCGTGCTTGCATGAGGGAGGAGGGGGGTAGGGGGAGTCTACAGGAGGGTGACTAAATGCATTTGAGGCAGGAGAGAGGATTTATAGGGAATGGGGGAGGAAAATTATAGGATAAAGAGGAGGGGAGAAGTGGAGGGAGAAAGGGGGGGGGAGAGGAGATGGAAGGGGGATAAGACACATGTAAGGGTAGGACAGGAGGTGGTGGTAAGGAGACATAGTCACATAATACTCCCATTTCACCGGCTCTGTTTTTTTTTTTTTTTTTTATGTGCAATCTACCGGAAGGAGCGTCGCATTCGCCCAGTAAAATTTCCGAAAGGAGTGCCACAGCCCATGGGTTAAAAGTCTGATTCCTGGTCGACACAGGTGCTGCAAGTATCAAAAGCTCACCATTTAATTAATGTAGAAGTATCTAACTCATCTGTAACTACTTGTGATATGCGGCCTCAGAAACCAGTACCAGCTCCAAAGTTCCATAAACCCATAGAGCAAACCAACCAGGTTTGTATCGCCATCATCAAGCACCACAGTCCCCCATCTTCTCAGTCGTTTTCTACTATAGACAACGGCATTGCAGGGAGACAAATTCATCCGCCCGAACGCGTCCATATGTGGCCGTAACTTCAGCCACAAACTCAACCACCGCAGACCCTGTACAATTTCTACAACCTTCACAGTGCACACAACTATCACAAAAACCACGGCATGCACCCGAGAAATATCATCCCAAGCTCTAGTAAGACCTATTTCACATCACCACCAAAGCCGAAATACGAAGAATAAACACGTGGATACAAGCATCAGTTATAACCTTCCAAATGCCATGTTCGTACCTATGAACCCCACCAAACAACTTCTAAAACGAGCACAACCATATGGGCATCACAAATTACCAGAGAGAACCATTGCCAAAGACTCTACCAGCCAGAATAACATCTTCCCTTCATCGACTACTTCCGGCATGCCCTTGATACTCAGAGACTCCAACCCCATGACATCCCAGTCAACGGATGGTCTACACCGGGCCGCTGATGTGCCCTTCCTGCCTGGAGATGTTTTCACCAGGACAATGCTACCAAAAGAGACACCACCTCAGCCTGCCAGATCATCGACAAGCATTCCGCCTACTGGCTTAAAAGAAACCTTTTTGGATTGCATCACGACAGATCCTAGACATCCTAGCGATAGAGAGGATATGAAGCCTAAAGTCATAATACCAACTGGAGACTAGGATCAGCAAGTTCCAGTGCTTGCAGAACTAGTTATAACCCAAGTCTGCTCTGTGTAAGTTCCAGTACTTATGGGAGTGACACGGTTGTTGACGTGGATCTAGTGACCAACCGAGGATCAATTGACGCTTGTCTTAGTGCCGGCAATTTGGTATAACTTTGGTGCTTTCTTCGGAAAGCGAGGCCACTAAGTTCGAACCAGACACACTTAGCATTATTACTCCAGTGACTCAGCTACCAGTCCTACGCACAAAGTTCCGAGATAACATCCAGGTCGTGAGAGTAAACACACCAGGCTCGCCGAACCGTCACCCTCTCCCCTCTCAAAGTCTAAAGTGACTTGAGTGTGACAATTCGTCTGCCCATTTCCCCACAGCCTAAGTTTGACGAGATGGAGGCCACGAGGAGACGCCAGACACCCAAAGACACCTGGACCAGTGCAGAGGACCCCCAATACCAGGCGGCTCTTGGAACTCTTCGGCCCAGACTCGGACTAGTGAAGAAGCCGCAATTCCTTCTCAAAGAGTTCTAATTAGACCAACTGCGGCTCTATTAAGACTCTTACCCTCCAGTCTTGGAACTAAGGGATGGGTAAAAAGCATTGGCATATCACCCTAACTTAGCTTCATAATTGAGACTGTATTTCTGACTCAGAAGCACTGGCCGGAGTTGGAAGTATCACCCCTGGACCTTCCCAGCCCACCTTCCAGAGTTACAAGCTGGGACGTTCCTGTGGACACCTGAGGAGGACATCCACTAAACCGAGGGAATGTCACACAACAGGAAAAGAAGCCATCAGTGATCAGTGGAACCAGATGAGCTTAGCTTTGAACCGAGGAAGCACTCGCGACCTCCCTTCTCCTTGGCTAGTCTCTCTATTTGATGAGAAACAAGCCACATACTCTATCCCTGAAAGACAGTCTTACTGTGTGTGAGTCCTACGATCTCACACCGCGTAATATCGCTCCTTCAGTCCCACACACACACACCTCAATATACACGTAAAATCAGTCACTCACACCTTTGCCTAGAAAATTACTGACTCATCATTCTTTGAGACCACCAGAGAACCTAGAAAGTCGGGTTCGTCTTCCATCACTTCGAGCTGTCGTCAAGACACCTGAGGCTCGTCGTCGAGCTGTAAACCTATTGTACCATTATCCATTGTATTGTGTAAATATCTATGTATGCCATTGTGTATCTTATCTTACTAATAACAAGCGAATTAATTATAAAAACAATAAAGCTTTTTTGTACATGTAGAAATAACCTGAGCATTTCAAACCGACTTAAGGTACTTAACACCGAAAATAATATATTTTCGTTGTTAGGAATTACAGTATACATGTGGTACCAATGTAAAGTTAGTAACCGCGGGTAAAACTGCCTGTTAAGATCGGCTAGACTATAGGTGGCCTTAAATATCCGTCATGACAGGTGGCGGGGGAGGAGTGGGGATGCGGGGGTTGGGAGGGAGGAAGGAGGCAGGACAGGGAAGGGGCGGAAGCATGGGGGTAGGAGAGGCGGAGACTAGATATGGGTAAAATACATCAGTAGGCACAAGTAAAATCAGACATACAAACATGCATACAGGGTAACAACTCTACTAGTACAAAATAATAATAATAATAATAAAAATAATGATAATACTAATATTATTAATAACAATACAAATAATGATAATATTAATTGTAACAAATATAATGATAAAAACAGTGATGATAGTGCTATTATAATTTATAGGGTACTAGCAATAGAGAACATGGAAGGATAGATAGAGAGAGAGAGAGGAGTGCCGGGAGTAGGGAAGATATTAGGGCATTTAATGGGTAGGTGTGAAGGTGTGCACAGCTTAACACCTTACGAGCGGGCTAGGCGGTATATTTGACCGTGCCGCCCAGCGTTTTTTTTTACCATAAATGGGGTTGTTTCCGTGCTCTTTTTCATGCATAAACAAGACCCAGAGCGTAATGCAGGTATGTATCCCTGAAAGGGCATAAATTGAGCTTTCCAATGACACCCGAACCATCCTTCTACGATCACTGGTTGTCTTGCAACGATCGTGCAACCGAAGGGCAAAAACGGAAAAATACGGCAATTTCTTTATATAATTACGTATGTAGCGAGGGAGTGAGGGTGGATGTAAGTGGAGTAAATCTCAGTAGGTCCACGGCGGCCGTGGCGAGCGGTCAGGAGGTAATCTACGCTCCTCCCACCGCTCCGCTCTCTCTCAGAGCAAATTATGTGCTCAAAATTGCACTCGACAATATCCGTGACCCGCCACATAGGCCACATTTATTTAACTCGACAATAGCCGGGTGCCGCCAGTTAAGGGTTAAAGAAGAAGGGAGGAGTTCTTCAAAGGTGGATTAAAAGGGAGAGAGGGGGAAGGAAAGTGAGAGGGAGGTCAATTAAGGGGCAGTATCTGAATGGACAGGGGAGGGTTAGGGTGGATGGCATATAAGTGTGAACTGGGGCTTATAAAGACTCTTAGAAGACAAAGATTTCGAGTCAAAAGAGTGTGACAGCGAGGGTAGTAGGAACTGTTAAGTGTGGAGGAATATATAATATTAATGGGAAAGAGGAGATGGAAATACATATTGATAATTCTTAATGGCTACACAGGCTACATATATACAGTACACATATTTCTTTGAAACAATTAAAGATGAGAGATAATAATAATATCATTAATAATTGTAATACAAATAATAATATTCATAATCATTTTTGTTTAATAAAATTCAATAGAACCAGTATGGTATGGTGATCAAAGTAATATTGAGAGAGAGAGAGAGAGAGAGAGAGAGAGAGAGAGAGAGAGAGAGAGAGAGAGAGAGGAAGGGTTAGGTGCGGGAGTAGGGAAGAGATTAGTTTAATTGTAAAACGAAACGAGGGATTAGGGCATTTAGGGGGTAGGTGTGAAAAGCTTAAAGAAGAAGGGAGGAGTTCTTCAAAGGTACATTACATGAGAGAGAGAGAGAGAGAGAGAGAGAGAGAGAGAGAGAGAGAGAGAGAGAGAGAGAGAGAGAGAGAGAGAGAGAGAGAGAGAGAGAGAGAGAGAGAACGCAAGAGTGAGAGGGAGAGATAGAATGGAAAGAGGTAACAATATGATATGCAGATAATATTATTGGCAACAATAACATTGATAATAATAATAATAACATCATAACACAGGTAATGATAATAATAATAACACGAATAAGAATACATATAAGAATACTGTTATGCCCTGATTTTATACAGGATTAACGATTGATCAAGGTGAGTTCTTCGAGACTGGGATATTGGAATTCATGCAAGTACATAATTATAAGTAATCAATAGAGGACATAATATATAATCTCAAAAGATAATTTGTAATACAGTTGTATTTACTTATTCACTAGAAAACACATGTAATGAGATTATAAATACTTTTAACACATGGGGTACTCATAATTGGTACGACTTCTGGTTTTAAAATCTCCCAGCACGTTCGCGGATCTGGAGAGAACTCAGGGGTATTACTTTAACTATTTCTCTAGATATCGTCTTCAAGAAGTATGTGCACTCTTCTCTTTATGATAACAAAACAATAGAATTTGCGAACAATTCAGGATCACTTATATTGCAAGCGGATAAATCTCGTTAATGACAGTGGATGAGGAGATACGTGTTCCGGTATTTATTTGTACTAAATACGGATACTCAAGTCTAGAGATATTTTTCAGTGTTAGCTCAGGTGGTATGTATTCTATTTAATTTCCACTTGATGGAGAGTATGACTGAGTTCCTTAACCTAAGAAGTGCGCATGGGGGGTATGAGACACCACACTCCTGTGCTGACGTATTTGAGCTGTTCCCATCACTAACATCGTTATTTTACCATAAATAGCATTAATACTTATCCATATGCGATTATTATAGGTTGATTATAAAGGTATTAACCTGTTACAACAATAAAACAGGTGGAAACAGCGTTTGGATGGTCAAAATCGGCGATACAGGCCGGGAGTTACATAATGTATGGCTGAGGCAACCTCCCTCCCAACCACTCTTTCCCAAGTCTGGAGAGAGACTGTCGATCGATACTCTCTCTCTCTCTCTTCCACTCGCTTGGTAACAGTGATGAGAACGCCCTGCTACCAACTCGCTAATGTTAGCACGAAAATAGATCACAGAATAAGGGAATAACAGGGAAAATAGGTGATAACTGAAGGAGGGGAGGAAAGTGGGGAAGGAGGGGAGGTGGAGGAGTGATATTTGGCATGGCCCAGGGGTAAAAACTAAAATAAAAAATTTGGGTGTTTTAAATGGATTTTTTTTTCCCTTACTCTTAAGAGTCTTCCCGCAGTCTGCCGGGGGAACTCTTAAGAGTCTCCCGGCAGTTCCCGGGTTAATAGGCAGGAATTCGTCAAAAATAGTATCCTAAGTTATTTGGAGTGTGAACACATTGACTGAGAGATCATAAATACCTAGAAAACACTGGTATTCTCAATATTGATATTGGAATAGCACCGAACACTGGTTATACACTTTCCGTATTATTTTGATGATCAATCACTTGCTATTTTATCACTTGTAATTCTAGCTATATAGTATCTCGTCACTGATGCTAAGTTCGCGAATTGATATGTTGTTTCTTTTCTTGTTGGTAGAGATGCTCTTCGTTGAGTTGTTCTGCTGAGGTTCCGTAGGCCGTCCAGATTGTCCGGTCGTGTGAAGAAGTACAGTTGGATTAATGGGTTTTGGGTCTTGAATATGGTTCCGTAACTTATTAAGAATAACAGTTGGTCACCATATCGGATAAACGCAAGTATTCTCAGCATATAGCTTCCAACGAATCTTGACTATCCTCACCTTTATATTAATCGGTGATGAAGTTCTGTTCAGGTAATCTTGAAATGAGGTTTTAAATGTATAAGTTTCAGGTCTTGCCGGATTAACTTATCATCGGACTAACGCAAGATGAGCTGATCTAATTACTCTTCTTGACTGTCCTAATAACCCTTATAAGAGGTTCAAAGAACTCAAAGCGGTGTTTACCTTTCAGTCACAAATTCTGGTGGATTGCCACAGACAATTTGTGCCTAGGATTTATTTTTGCAAAGTGCCCGTGAGGGTATCTCGCTAAACCCTTCTACCACAAAAGATCTTTCTATCCTAGATCTCTGTGAGGTTCTTTACTCCGATGACACCGTGTTGAGGTGTAACTTGAGTAGGCCTCTCTGTGATGAATAATGTTTGTAGAAAACTGCCACCACTAATAGTTTATAGACATATTAGGAGTCTGGAATCAATCAACCCATGCGATCAGCCTTTCCTTTATTTGTTGTATAAGTATGCAGGAACACAGTCAGGAATCAAATCAGGTGTGAAATGATGAAGTGGTGAGAATGGTGAAAGGGGTGTGTGAGAGCGTGGAGAGTGGACCTCCGCCCTCGACTCGTGTCTGTCGAGTTCTCTCGTGTGATCGCCGTCATGCCTAGGTTCAACCGCACCTCGCCTTCCGAGAATGCATAACCAATGATGAAAGCGTGAATAATCCTGAATGACGAGTGAATAATAATACATGACGAGTGAATAATCGTGCATAACTCAAGTCCAGGGGTCTCCTGGTGTTTAGGTTAGCAAGTCGTTAATATAGGAACGAAATGATTAATCAGCATGTTTACCTTAGCTATTGATAAGGACACCTGTGGTCTTGCCTCTGGGCCACAGCTAACAGCTCCTTGTACAGGCATATACAAAAGTCGTGTCACAAGTATGAATTGAGTTATGAGTTGTCTAAATATGAGTGAAAGGATCGTATAACATCTCTGTGAGAAGTGTGGGTATAATTTCTAAATAGAAAATTATTAAGAGGGAGGTCTTGCCTTACTCTTTCAACGTTTATCTATACAGAAATGTAACCAATAAATATAACTGCCTTAATCTATGTGCAATGCCAGAAATAAGAAAGTTGTACTTATATAGTTTACTGAATACACTTATAATACAAGAACTATTTTAGGGCTCTATGTTAAAAAAATGGGGTTGCCACAATTAACAAAGATCCTAGAATAAAATAATTGTATTTACAGATAGAATAAAGACTTCGGGTTGCCGTGGGTCAATAACTATTCAGTAAAACTCAATGTTTCTAGAGAGCGGGTTGCTGATCTGAAGAACATTTCTTTCTACTTGCTTCTTCCTCTCTGTTTGAAGTTTATATAGTTTCTCAAAAGGGGGGGGGGGGGAGGTTTTTAAGTCTAATGTTGTCGGAATTTGAGAAAAGGATATTAACTTCTATAGGCACTGAGTATGATGTTTGGTAATCAAATCTATAGCAAGGAGTCGTTTGCTATTCCCGCCACCCTTGCTCATGATTATTTATAGGATTTTTTATAGGGAACAGTATTATCTATATAAATGGTTAACTTGATGGCAAGCAGGTTAAGTTGGTAGCTCTGGTTCACTGGGGGTCACTTCCTTATCTTAGGGATTTGTAAGGGTCAAAGTTCGTTGGACGCTCTACCAACTTTGAAAGAAGTCTGTGTGTTTTGTTTGAGTTTAATATAGAATGTTCTAGTGGTTAAAAAGAAGACATGTATACAATTGTTTATCATTCGTCATAGCAGTTGAGAAAAACATCCCTAAGAGATGGTTTAGTAGGACCGTCATAATTTACGAGGTCCTTAACCCGAAAACGGCGAGGGGGGGGGGGATTGAACTAGCTCACCATGGGCGAGCATATTGGCTCCATTCAGGCCTATAATCGTCATTTTACGATAAATATCGTTATTACTTATTCATATGAGCCTATTTTACCTTCACTATGAAGATAGTAACCTGTAACAACAATAAAACAAGTGAAAATATAATTTTTCTGGTCAAAATCGTGAATATAGATGGACCAGCCCATTCATGAATTATGGAGAAAATTGAGGCAACCCCTCCCTCCACGAGGCCTCAAGCCACACTGAGCCTACTCATACACACACTCGGTCATGTAACACACCCGCTAGGCACGTAAGCACATCCTCCACACAGTTTGCTAATGTTAGCACAAAAATATACCAACGAATTAGGGAATAACAGGGAAAATAGGTGATAATTGAAGGGGGAGGGAAAAGGGAGGAAGGAGGGGATGTGGAGGAGTGATATGAGGTATAGGGAAAAAAAATAAAAATAAATTGTTTAGTGCTACTGGGGCTGTTTAAATGGGTTTTTTAGGCCTCCCTCTTAAGAGCTTTGCCGCCGTCGCCCAGTAAAACCTCTTAAGAGCTTTGCAGCCGTTTACGGGTTAAGTATGATGGGATTGATTACATGGTTTAATTCATTTATAGTGATAGGCGGCCTTAAGATTAACTACACTCTTTTTGTTCATGTTTATTTCACAATGTTTATTTTATCTTACTCTTAATTATATATATATAGATATGTACATCATTTCTTTATTTGTTAGAGTTCAGTTGGCGATTCTCCCGTCTCTCGCTTCCGTCTTCTGTTGAGTTGACCTTGACATATCTGGCTGGGGTGGGGTCGCGGCATTCCTTGTGGTAATTTCTTTTTCCTTAGCTTTTCCTTTCCTTCTGCTTTCTTCTTCTCTTCTTCTATCTTGGGTGTGAAAAATAAATTGACTACACGGGTATCTTGGTAGTGTTGGCAACAACCTTCCAATAGGGTAACCTCATTAGAGTGAACCATTTCCTACCAGAACCTGGTGATTGTAAATATTGTAAAATATAATTAATATTAAGTAATTTAGAACTGTATAAGATTACCTTGGCCAAGTTAATTTAGTTATAAAACCTTGTATGATTAGATTTAGAGGTACTGTATCCGGTATCAGTTTTGAAAGTGGTATTCTCAAACCCTGGTTATTATGTTTACTAAATCGTTGTGAAACGATATTTATATTAGTATTTATATAATTAAATGCTTATTTTTCATTTATATGATAAAGTGAAGAGAGAATGAACCCTTGGTAACGAATTAGTATATAATTTATTTAAGAGTCGGAAATTGAAGTTCCGATCAGACGCCAGTAAACTTTTGAACTAGGACGTGTCTCTGACCTCTTCCACCACACTCCCCGCGTCCGGCCCGGAGTCCTGACCCTTTATCTACCGAAGCCGGAATCCTCTGAACTACACCAGGACCATAGTTATAGCTAAGTCATTGATATACATGGCCATTTATACAATGTTTAGTTAGGGTATCCTGAGAGATAGGCTACCATGGATTAAGACTAGGCTACTATAAACAACCATCATCTGCTCCTATAATTCATGCCATAAGGTAGGCTATCTCATACTATATTATTATTTTATTTTATATTTTTGATTGGTGTGGTAAGAGATAACTTATGGCCATATTATCCCCCACATTGGGTTTCCTTTTTCTCGTTATTTTAAATACATATAGCACTAATAATAAAAATACTATTTATAATATTAATAAAAATAATACAAATACTACTAATAAAAATAATAATAATAATACACATGATAATGAGTGAGAGAGAGAGAGAGAGAGAGAGAGAGATAGAGAGAGAGAGAGAGAAAGAGAGGTCAATTAAGGGGGGCGGGGCACATTGGTGGTATATGAATGGAGAGAGGAGGGTTTCGGTGGATGGCATCTAGGTGTGAACTGGGGCTTAAAAAGTGTGGAGTCAAAAGAGTGTGACGGCGAGGGAAGCGGAAACTGGCGAGCGTAGAGGTCCCTTCATAGATAGAGAGTGAGAGAGAGCTGTGAAGAGAGAGGGCATGACATAGTGCATGGACATAAGCAAATTCAAGAATCGCCTGGAAGAGAGGGGCGTAGTGGTGTGTGGTAGGGAAAAGGATAAAATACACAAGAAATGTGGAAGTGAGAACACGGAAATGGTACACACGTGTGGCTGTATGGTGTACACATAGTGCCGCGCATGGGTGCTGAAAATATAATGGTAACTATCTGGACTTATCACACATACAGTACCGTACATATTTATATATACAAACATACATACATACACATACACACATATACATACATACATATAGTCATATACAAACACATACATATACATATGTATATATATACATATACAGTATATATAACTATATATATATATATATATATATATATATATATATATATATATATGTTTCTAATCTCTCAGTGGGGTTCGAACCGCCGACCGTCAGGACGATAGCAGACGCTTTAATCAACTACACCACGGCAGTCTAAAAGACACTCAACCCTCTACCCTATTTATGTTAGGGAGAAGGGAAACCCACTAGGCGAATATATTTCAATTCATACCTAGTCGTACGATCCATATTCTAGAATACCATACAAGGATTTCTGAGTGTCCCGACACAACTCGGGCCGAAATTGATTACATTGATTAACCCTTCTTTGGCGGCGCCCGGCTATTGTCGAGTGAAATAAATGTGGCCTATGTGGCGGGTCACGGCTATTGTCGAGTGCAATTTTGAGCACGTAATGTGCTCTGAGAGAGAGCGGAGCGGTGGGAGGAGCGTAGGTTACCTCATGACCGCTCGCCACGGTGGCAGTGGAGCTACTGAGATGTACTCCTTTGTACTCCACCCTCTCTCACTCGTTTCACACGTAATAATGTAAGCAAATGACCGTATTTTACCGATTTTGCCCTTCGGTTGCACGATCGTTGCAAGACAACCAGTGATCGTAGAAGGATGGTTCTGGTGTCATTGGAAAGCTGAATTAACCCCCTTTCAGGGATACATACTTGTATTACGCTCTGGCTCTTGTTTATGCATGAAAACGAGCACGGAAACAAGCTCGTTTACGGTAAAATCCCCCGCTGGGCGGCACAGTCAAATATACTCCACCACCCGCTCTTTGAGTGTTAAAGCATCGGCTATCGTCCTGACGGTCGGCGGTTCGAACTCCACTGAGAGATTAGAAACATTTAGTGGCTCACATGTATTTGTGATATATACTCAATATATACAGTATATATATATATATATATATATATATATATATATATATATACAGTATATATATACATACATATACATACATACATATACAAACACATACACATACATATATATATATATATATATATATATATATATATATATATATATATATATATATATATATATATATATATATATATATATATATATATATATATACTGCATATATATATATATATATATATATATATATACATATACACATACATACATACACACACAAATATACATATATACACACATACATACAAACATATACTCACACACAAACACACACATACATATATACAATTATACACACACACACATACATATGCATAGGCGATTGCATAAACACAGACGAATAAATAATGCATAGAACATCTACACAAACAAGACTTGTCACAAAACAGCACACATGTGCAAGAATTGATATGCATATACATCTACAGTATGTGTAAACAAACATTATAGAGAGCGACACATACAGACAAGCAGATACAGTCAAACAAAATGCGCATACACATACAAGCGTAACAAAAGAACCAAAAAAAACCACACACACACACACACACCAGTATGCATATTTACACGCATATCAAACAATACATAAATATACATACATATGCCCATAAGCATCGTAAATGTCAATGATGATCTATCTACACACGCATATAAATATACATACTTATGCCCATACACATAGTAAATGTTCATCACAATATACATACATATACATTTCCAAACACATGCCTATATACATAGTAAATATTCATCACAATATACACACACACACACACATATATAAACACACATAATATGTCTGTAAGGCATTTCGATACATCCATATTATAGGTTTGACTCCTGTAAGGAGATAAAGAAAACCTAATATTTAGTAGTGGCCCCGTAATCATTGACGAACATGCCTATTACATAAGGCATCCTCTTCAAACACTAATCCGCCGTAGTTTGAATCTACCGCGCAGAGCATTTAAAATCTGAGGAGCCTTCATCACGAGCGCACGCGACCTCACTTCAGTCATTATGAATTGGGTTCTCACTACGAAAAAACTTCGTAAAAAAGAAAAAGAAAAAGAAAATAAGAATAACTATTCAATAAGCTTTCCATCATATCGTGGATGTACTTGTGTGGATCTTTGACCAGACGCTGATTCAGGCGTCATTCTTCCTTCACTGACATATCAAGTAAACCAAAATCCTTAACACCTTACGAGCGGCCTATGCGGTTTATTTATATGTACCGCCCAGCGGGGTGTTTTTAGCCAAAATAGGGCTGTTTACGTGATCATTTTCATGCCTAAATAAGACCCAGAACGTAAAACAAGTACCTATCCCTGAAAGGGCATAAACAGAGCTTTCGAATGACACCATAACGATCCTTTTATGATGGCTAGTTTTCTTGCAATAACCGTGCAACGCGAGTGCAAAAAGCATGTAATTCGGTACTTTCCCCATATAATTCAGTATGTAGCGAGTGAGAGAGGGAGGAGGGAGCTGAGATTCGTGTCAGTAGGTTCGCCGCGGTGGTCTGGAGCAGTCATACGCTCGCTAGTCTCCTGCCACCACTTGTCTCTCTCTCTCAGCAACATTACGTGCTGAAATTGCCACTCGACCTATGTCGAGCGCCGCCACATAGTCCAGCTTTATTTAACTCGACTTATGTGGTGAGCCGCTAATTAAGGGTTAATACATCAACGAATGGGAAGGGGATGGTCGGGAGGGCCCCAGTCGTCAATGATTACGGGGCCACTACTAAATATTAGGTTTTCTTTATCTCCTTACAGGAGTCAAACCTATAATTTATTAGTGGCCCCTCCATCATTGACGAACATGCCTGATTTCTAAGACTGGAGGGGGACATTCGTAATCATATCATAACTCTAGAAAAGCAGATAATCAAACAACCACATAGTATTCTTACTTTGAAAATATATTTAAACATGGCGCAGCCCATATATATACACAAAAGGGGTTCAAGCAGGTGCGTGCTTCAAAGAAGCCTGCTTGACAAAAAAGGGTAACTCTGGAGATTCTGTGAACAGATCTGTAGTTACAAAGGCACCCCACTCAACGAGTGGTGACAAAAATAACAAGTTATAAATTTACATGTGCACATAATAAACCCCATAATATTCGTGGAAATGTTTTACAAACGATCTCCACTGTTTTAAACTAAATTGCTTTCACAGCTAAAACTACTATAACAACACTGTTGTTTGTACTAACATTGTACTAGCACAATTTTTCGCCCTGAATAGAACAGAGAAATTTTCATATCACATTAACCATAATTTGTATCACAGCTCTTACATTCCGGCGGGGTCTAGGGTGTCCTATGTTACACTGACTGCACCCCCCCCCCCCTCCTTTTCGCCTTGAAAGTAAACAAAAGTGACTGAAGGGCCACCTAGACCCTCTGCCTTAAAGCTATACATGGTAAGGAAGGTTTGTCTAGAGCAACTGACAAGTATCTAGTCAAAAACGTATGATTAGACGCCCACAACTGTGTGGACGAAATATCTTCAACTGAAAAGTTCTTGAAGAAACGTAAAGAGGCTGCCCATTTGCGTAAATCGTGGGCCCTACCCACAACGCCGGGATTACTTTTTTTAATAACTTCGACCAGAAGAGAATCTAACCTCCGTTTCAGTAAGCGTTTGCCCGTACTCGCTACCCATAAAGCACCTTGGGGGTTTAGAGGAGCTACTCTCAAATATTTGGTTAGAGCTTGCACTGGACATAGATTATGGTGCACCTTTCCCCTTTTTAACGCCGGCACAGTGAACTCAGAAAACACGTGTGCACTGTGCTCATTCTTGGCTACAAATCCCGGGGAAGGTGCAATGTGAATACATTCATTAAGTCTACCAAACCTAGGGCAATTAGGTGTGTTGCTCATCGCCGCCAGCTCAGACACTCTGTTCCCGGTGGCCAAAGCCAAAAGGAATACAGCCTTTTTTAAGAGTAATGCAAAATCTGCAGCATTTTGGTACAGACGAGAGTGAAGTAAAGACAATGCCTTGTCCAGAGACCAAGTAGGCATGAGCTGACGGGGAGGTGGGCGGAGTTTAAAACATGCTCTCATAAAACCTGTTTCCTCCACCACCGGTATGGAGAGACCTGTAAGGTCTAAAAAGGGCACTCTAATCGCAGTTAAATGGTTTTTTAACGTTACCACAGATAAACGTTTCTGCTCAAACAGATAATTCAAATAATTAAATACTAACGCCACTGAGGGCACAGTCTGTTCTGTTCTAACGATCCAAGAAGTAAAGGCTTGCCAATGTGATTGATACTGTCGTTTCGTAGACTGAGTATATTGATTGATTAATTTATTGGTCACATCTCTACCATATGGTGCTAGCCACTTGGCCTCCTGAATGTCCATAATGCAAAAGTCAGCGAGGTCGCTAGGTTGCCAATCGTGTCTAAGTGGAAATACTCAACCGGGAGCGACACCGGGTGCGAGCACCACGTCTTCAATTGCTGGTACCATAACTGCGCCGGCCACAGGGGCCTGATGAGCGAGACTAAGCCTCGATAATCTCGTAGTTTGTTCACTACGTGGCACATTAGTGACGCGTCTGGCGGCGGAAACAGATAGATGGAGCTCCATCTGTTCCAGTCTGTCACTAGGGCGTCTGGCCCCCCTGCCGGCGTTTCCGTCCGGCGGGTGAGGTATAGAGGGAGTTTGTGAGTCCCCTCGGATGCAAACAGATCCACTTGTGGATGGTAGAGCTCTGCAATCATTTGGTTGAAAATGGGTTGCTTGAGCTCCCATTCTACTGTCGTGCTCTGTCTCCGGGACAGAGCGTCTGCCCAGACGTTTGTTACGCCTGGGAGATAAGATGCGTGAAGATAAATGTCTAGCCTGTTGGCTAGAGTAAAAATCTCTTCCGACACGTTTAGCAACTTCCTTGATCTCGTTGAACCCTGTTTCTGAATACAGTGAACTGCATTCAGATTGTCCATTCTGAAGGCCACCGACTTGCCCCGTAAAGTAGAGCCGTGAGCCTGAAGGAAATACAAGGGGACTAGTAATTCTTTGACATTGATGTGGGAGATTTCTAAGTGGGACCAAAGCCCCTGACCCTGGTGCCCCTGGTTTGACTGAAATCCCCAACCTATCGTGCCCGACGCATCCGTGTCTACCTATACCGTTGGCGGAGGAGAGGTCCATGACATTACTGAGTGCAGCGTTTCCCTCTTCGCCCAGACTGCTAGTAAGGTGTGGATTAATTTTGGGATGGGCCATAATTTTCCCGCCGGTAAGAGTGGGAAATATTTGTTGCCTTCCAATATTAACCGTTTTACTTTCAACCGGCCCAACATTACAGTTAGTTGAATCCAGTTGAGAGAGCCGACCAGAGACTCCCAGATCCTCCGTGTCGTAGTCAGACTGTGAAGAAACATGAACAGTTTCCTGCGAAACCTGTTGCGATTGTCCACACTCTGACTCAGAGTGAGAGCAGCTGTGTCCCAAACCAGCCCTATCCACTGAATTACTCGTGAGGGGACAAGGTTTGACTTTACCAGATTTACCTTGAACCCTAGAGCTTTGACATGAGTTAAAATTATGTTGATATGTTTGATGCATAATTGCTCTGTCTCTGCCACCACCAGCCAGTCGTCGAGGTACCACAGAACTCTGATTCCTTGCTTTAACAACGGCATCAGGGCTTGCCGGACTAATTTCGTGAATAGTCGAGGTGCCAGGTTCAAACCGAATGGCTTCCTCTGAAAAACAAAATTTTGGTGCCTGATCCGTAAGGCCAGAAACCTTTGAAATCTTTTGTTGACCGATACGTGCCAATAAGCGTCTGTCAGGTCTAGGGAACACATCCAACCTCCCGGCGGAAGTGTTAGCGTGATTTGGTGTACTGTTAACATTCGGAATGACTCGTTGTGAATGTGAAGGTTCAGATAAGACAGGTCGACGACCGGTCTCATCTGAACACTGTCCCATTTTGGGAACCAAAAAGAGCTTGGACGTGAATACAGGGTAATTTGGGGGGACCGGGATGATGACATTCTTGGCAATCATTTCCTGGACCAGTGACTCCACCTCTAAAGAAACAAAATTCGCCGTTGTCGGCTGACGTAAGCGAGGTCGCCGGAGCCACTGCCAAGTGATGCCCTTGCGTGCCACCATCCGTGCCCAAGTGTTTACCGGCCATGCTTTGTGACACGTTCGGAACGACCCAGTTAGCAGACAAGGGTTCGCCGGCTGTACTACCCTCGGATCCGCCGGCCTAACGACTGGCACCGGGAGTGAGAGAGACCTTAGTTTTTTTATGGTGGTGGAGTTGGTGGTGGTGGACGCTTCGCCGGCTGGCTGGCGTTGGCAGAAGACGGGCCCTGACCTGGCTTATTATAGCCGCGTCCTTTCTGACCTGAAAACCTACCCTGTCTATGCCTGAACTGACCTTGAGTGGAGGAGGACTTAGGTGGAAGAAAGGGCTTAGATCCCCCCGGCTGAGCTTTAGCGACTGGCCTGGGTTTGGGGAAGTTAAAGGCAGGTTTCTTAGAAGGGGTGGGACTGTGTTTAACGGCCTGAGCCATATTAAAAACCGTTCGCCACACTTCAGGGGACATTAAAGAGGGAGTGAGCACTGGTGACATGACCACCTGATTCGCAATGCGATCAGGCAGTTTTCGGACTAAGGACATTCTGAGATCTTGTCTCGCTCGTACCGCCTCAAGCAAAGCAGTGCGTACGTCACCTAATGATTGGATTGACGACTGAAGAAGCAGTCGCCGGGACAATTCAACCGAACGTCTGGCATCCGCGTCTGCGATTGCCTGAGTGGACCGGAGCAAAGACTTAGCTACCTGTTGAGACACTATGTATTGAGAGAACAGGCGAAAAGCTTTCCCCCGTAGCCTAAATTCACGGTCTAGGTGACTTGGGGTAGGGATAGTGAAAGGGTCTTTTAGCTCACAAAGATTAATTTTAGGGGCAGCTAAGAAAGCAAACAAAGCTGAAGGGACTCCGCCGGCAGAACACACTGGCATGGAGAACCAAGAATGAGTATCTTGAGGGATCTGGTGGGAAGTTTTGGAAGTAAATGTGGTCGCAAAGTTTTGAGCCTCTGTCTCCCATTCCAACCAAGGTCCTGGACCCAACTGCCCCACCTTCAAGACTGGATTAGCTGCCGCGTCTGTGACGGTTTGCAAATCGATTTCTGGAGTGAGAGCTGACAGTGTCTTAATGTCATTAAACCCATCATGCTTAGACCAGTCAGAAAACAATCTTGAAGCTGAGGCAGGGGGTAAAGCAGGCTTAGCAGTATAAAAAAAATAGTCCTGGTGATAATAACTAGGTATAGCCTTGATGTTGACATCTAGCACATTCCCCAAAGTATCCAAGGCCCTTAATTTCTTAGATTTATTGCCCTGGATGACCCACTCACGCGGCACTGGGAGCTCCCCTGACAAGGTAGGTTGGGCAAGCTCTGGGTTAGTGGGGGTCAAAAGGACCCATGATTCGTCTGGTCCGTAAAGCAAGGGCATAGCTACCTTTTTAAGAGGCACTCTGTCTAGAGGGGGCGGATTGACATCCGTTATAACCCTTACATTCGAAGTGGTCAATGCCGCCGTAGCAGGCCTAGTAACCACCGATGGTGACATAGAGGGGGGGTGAGGGATCTGAGTCAAAGCAATAGAAGTCATCAGAGGCCGTACCGTAGAGCTTGTCGTGGGAGCTCCCAAGTCCACTGTGGGAGTTTCCTGCTGTTGGCCAAAAAATTTAGATAAAGCATTAACAAGTAGCCCATCAATTTCCTGTGCAGTGATAAATTGATTTGATGATGTACTCACTGGTGAATCATTAAGATCTTGTGCGGCATCGAAGCCTGAACCTGACTCTTGCCCTTCCATATCCGATATCATCGAAACCTCGTCTTTGTCATCCTGTTCCTCCTGAGAAGATCCCGCCGAAGCTGGGGTACCATCTTGTTGCCAAGATAAGTTAGGAATAGAGGAAGGGATCGCCGCGTCCCGGTGGACGTCAGCCACTGTGTGAATAGTTTGAGCCGGAAGTGGGTGGTCAGGCCCCGGACGAGAATATCGCTAAACACCTAGGCCTTGGCCTATACTCCCGTGGGAGTCTGAAACACTCTCAACCACTGAGCCCTCTGAACTCTCCAACTCCAGGGTTAAAATGTTAATGGGTGAATCCTCTTTAGGTACAGGTACTACACTGGACCCTTGAGACCGATCACAAACTCTGTCTGGGGTAGAGGTATGACGAGAAGCACTAGAAACTGGTGAGTGTCGGTAGGCCTTTTTATCATGGGAATCCTTTTTTGAAGATTTATGGCTGCGGTGTGACCGTGAACTACTCTTTGATTTGGAGGATTTATCGCCGTGACCACTGGTGGAACTTTTTGTCTTACTCCTCTTACTCGATGGTGAAGAGGCAAGACTGGGTGGCTGGTGTCTAAGGGGTGACCTAGACCTAGATCTCGCCCGAGACGAGGAGACTGCCGCCGGGGGTGTAGGCTCACGGTGACGTTTCGAAGTAGCAGGGGCAGGAGATGACACAGAACCCTGTCCAGTCTCCGCCGGCTTATGACTAGTTACTCGAGAGGAACGTTTATTAGGGGGAGGGTGCTCAAGAAGAAGCCTATCCCAAAGAGGGACGTTGTCACATTGAAGTGACTTATGAGCCACAAACGTAGTATACGCTGACATTTGTTGCCGAACTTCTCGTAAGGCGACCGCTGCGGTCTTATCATTATCTTGGAGGACTTTGACACTTAGTTGGGAGCAAAAGGAATAGTTGCGCATCACCCACAGACCTCTTGAACGGTCTAGACATTTAACACACCTGATACAAAGAGTGTGCGCAAAAAGAGGGACACCGGCACAGGTTGGAGTAATGCATAAAGCAAAAACTGGGGCAAAGGTAGCCATGACAGAGACTGGTGGGAACTTACTGCAGGGTCTGTATTGGTCCGCCGGGGCCCAGCCCTGGAAAAAAGGAAAATTTCCAGGAATTAATGCTCATAAGGTTAACCCAAAATAATCGCACACAAGTGTTCATAACCCGCCGGATAACGAGACGTAATCTCACAATGATTACAGCTCGTTACGCGGCGGGGTTCTATAAAGATATCCGAATATCTAGACATGTCTTTAAGAAAGTTTTAAGAATACCCTCTGACATAATATAAAAGACCAGTATGGCGTTTATAAAGTCTTTCTGGCGGTGACTGTTACAAGATTCAATTTTGAAAACAACCCCCCACAAAGGCGCCGGCCCCTGAATTATCTTAGCAGATTAACATAGGGCAGGCTGATACGAGACCAGACTTCTAATGAATTGTCACATAGATCGCCGTATGGTGAAGGCGGCGATATATAGCCGTATCTCTCAATTAATTGGGGAACTAGCTTGAATTGTAAATTCCGTATTTCCCCCTCCCAGGAGCACCCGCCGGGTGTGGCCAACTTATGAAAAAATACGTTAACCCTAATTGAGCCTTCGATCGCCGTAAGAGTGAGGGTGGCGATACATATAGTATCACTAACATGGACCGGTTAACTAAACTGAATTACCAATTCGTTCATCCCACCTTAACAAGGTACACCCGCCGGGTGAGATCTGATGTCTTAAACGTTAACCCCATAAGTTCCTATCCCCACTTCTTTGTAAAAGATCGCCGGGGAGGAAAGCCCACAACAACAGCTAGGGTTTTTCCTTTGGTTTGTAAAACCGGGTAGAAAAACTACATAACATATGTCCGCCTGAACAATGTTAGATGGGTACCACCAATCCGCCGGGAATCATAGGGAGCCTGAAACAGGCACCAACACAGAGACGCAGTCTTGGAGAGCCACAGACACCAACTCGCCGGGGACACCAGCCTGTTTTGAAACCACGCGTGGCCAAACACGGCTCACGGCCGGAGTTTTCATGGTGAAACCGAGAAAACCCCGCCGGAAAGTAACCCACCCCGAACAGACACCATCTGAACGCACATAGGACCCGAGAGATAGCCAAAGCACGACTAACCTAGGGACCACAAATATAATCCGTGGAATTAGCCAATACACAACTAATCCAGGAAACAAACATAGTCCGAGGAATTAGCCAATACACAACTAAACCCGGATACACATGACACAGTAGGACATATTTATAAAATAAATCAATAACACTTGTACATGTGGCAAAGCTACGAGCGGCTGGCTAGGCCTAAGCAGACGGCACAAGAAATGTTGATATATAAACAAAAAACACTGGAAATATAACAACAGGAACCACCACCAACACACCACTGTAGGAAATACTTCCGACCAAGGGAAGACCGACTCGGGACCCAGAAAAAACTTCACTAAGTGAAGAAAAATACGCTGGGAACGTCAGCAAAGCAACGCTACCTCATCAGAAAGATAAAAGGCAGCAGAAATAATCGCGTAATGAAAGCCGCCTGCATCACAAGCTAACTCAACTATGAAAAAATTCACCTGTCCACAACAGGACCACGAGTGTACATCCGAAATAGATGCCCCAAACACACGACCCAAAATACACTGCACTGCGGGCAACCAGCCCAGGACACTCCTGCTACGTATATCCTAACCTTACTCGATACATCCCGGAGTAAACAAATGAGAAAAAACTCACTAGGGACGCAGCAAATGCGGAACCAGCGGAGCGTGGAGAGACACGTCCGGGCCGGCTGATCGCAGAGCAGAGAAGGAAGAATGACGCCTGAATCAGCGTCTGGTCAAAGATCCACACAAGTACATCCACGATATGATGGAAAGCTTATTGAATAGTTATTCTTATTTTGTTTTTGTTTTTATTTTTTACGAAGTTTTTTCGTAGTGAGAACCCAATTCATAATGACTGAAGCCATGAGTGAGGTCGCGTGCGCTCGTGATGAAGGCTCCTCAGATTTTAAATGCTCTGCGCGGTAGATTCAAACTACGGCGGATTAGTGTTTGAAGAGGATGCCTTATGTAATAGGCATGTTCGTCAATGATGGAGGGGCCACTAATAAATTTGTACACTACAGAAAGCATATATGATACACACATACCTACAGATGCACACACAGGCTTATATATTGTCTAACACGATCAAAGACACACACGCACTAGGAGGTCAATGCCTTCTCTATTCATAGTGTGCACGGGGTTTTTTCTCCACCAGACGGCGTGGGGCTCATTGGCCCGCTACTCCCAAGTAAATAAACATGTTGAACTCTATGCGATTGAATCGGTTTCTACTTTATATGCTCGTAATGCCGTGTCTAACGTGAACACTATGGAAATTGAGTTATCGCCATACATTCTTAGTGTTCTGAAGGGGGAGGGTCCCTAGGGTAAAATAGAGGGAAATTACGACAAGGAAGACTTATTACTGCCTTGTGATAAAAGCAGGGTGTATGAAGAGTGAACAACACCGACTATATCTCCTTATATACTGGGCTAACTTAAATACTGTATTATCATTATTTACATGTCGATTTTATAATTTTACACCATACAGTAGTATGTTGATATTTATCCGTTTTCCGTATATTTTTTTAATGATTACTATGCGAGCGAAGGCGAAGCAGAAAAAAAAAGTTTGTTATAAGACACCAACATTCCATTACTCACTTCCTTTCTGTAATATATGTTTTTTATTGTTTATATATATACTGTATATATATATATATATATATACATATATATATATATATATATATATATATAGAGAGAGAGAGAGAGAGAGAGAGAGAGAGAGAGATCAAAATATAATGTCTACGTTTTGTAAATTAGAGATACTATACAGATTATAAGCCTTGTTACAACAGCAGAACTGCGCATGAATACCGTACAGAAATCTTTGAGAACAGAATATTAATCCCTTCTTTACCGGTAACGTCTTTTTGTATTTGATTTCAGCTACATTTAGACGATTTTGTCTAAGCTTGGGAAGGATATATGATATCTAAAAGGATTAATTGAGATAGGCTGTAGCTTTGTAATGAGTAGACGTCCTTCCTAAGCTGTACAAAATCGTCTAATAGTGGCCAGAATATAATGATAAGTACATCACCGGTACAGAAGGGGTTAAAGGCACGTAACACAATCTACCGGTACATAGGCTAGGCTTACTTATAATTTCAGTGATGCACAATACAGGTTTAGTTAATTAATATGGTCAAATCTCCGATGTATTTAGCTTATTGTAATACCCTCTACCCGCAAAAATCCCGCAACCATAGAAATACCCGAGTTGACAAAATATAACCGATCGAGTTTGGATTTTAATCAACATTTGATGTCAAACAAGTTCAAAAGTTAAAACCTACACCAAATATCACCTTATATATGGGCTAGACTTAAAAATACTAACTGTAAATTGATGAATTTTACACCAGAATTTTAGACCAATTCACATGGATCATAATGTAGGTAAGGTATGTCCATAAACGGTACCGGTACCAGGTATAAAGTTTTGCTTCAACCGACAAACTTCATGATAAATCGTATATTCTCTTATTATGGAAGGTAACATATATTTATACAACGGAATTTTCTTAAACCTCCTCAAATAAACCGTTCTTTCTTGGGTAGATTTGGTGGGTTTGATATTGTTGCACGCAAATGGTTGGCAAAAGAGCCAAGTTCAGATTTATATAATTTTGCTGCATTAAAATGGTAAAACTATGATGGATTTTGCTTATATTGCCAACGAGACAACTTAATTTAGTCTAAATTTCCCTGCATATATAGACGCAATTTATCCGACACGTAAGCATATTATAGCCTATAAATGACCTATTCACAAAATTGGCATATGTTGGGGTGAATTAATAAAATATAGATTATAAAATATGTATATTTTCAGTTGATAGATACCGGTAATGTTGGGCATAGCCTAATCAACTCTTTTCATATGTTTCGTTTTATTACCGGTACTTACTTTACATCTAGCAGCTTTGCCATTGTACCAAGATCAATGCCTTACATTGTGCTTTGTTCCTTATGTTATTTATCATGGAATGTGTCTGTTGAAGCAAACGATATACTTGTACCGTATTATGTACCTTAACCTACATTTTAATCTATATGAAGAGGTCTAAAGACACACGATTATTCCTGGTCTCTTCATTTAGTATATAATATATAAGTTTGTTATATATCTGCCGGTAGGCTACACTTCGTGATGAATCGTATTGTCTCTCATTATGGAAGGTAAAATAGATTGATATAAACATATCTTGTGTAAGAATGGAATGGTCGAAAACACATGAACAATTTCCCCTACCCTCACCCATCCACCATAACAGACATTTCATTTACATCATTAATGTGGTTAATAGATTGTTGGTGTCCTATTAATCTTTTGTTTTCAGTTGGCTTTGCATAGGATACGGTAATCTAGTGTAGGCTAATGGTATAGCCTACGCTTTGCCGTGAATTGCGGTTACCTCCCTAATATATCGATAAACATAAATGTGTATACAAATATATTGTGTAAAATGAGACAATAAATATCAGTACAGATAATTGTAAAGCCTAGTCCTTATACAAGAAGATATTAGACAGTTTCCAGACGGCGATGGATGATAAACAGCTTTGCGCTTTATATACAAAATAATAAAAAACATTTACTCTTATTGACCGTTGCCATCTGATAGGTACTGTATGCATCTGTAGTTTTATGAATGAAATAAGGCCTATATATATTTGGGTAAAATTACTTAAGATATGTTCATAATAATTCAAACATCCACACATATTAAAGGAGAGAGCTCAATATTCAGTCTTATCATCTATTCATCATATTGTTTTATGTTACTGCTTTGAAGCTTGTTATTGTTTCCTTAATATATTTTCCTTACATCTTTGATTGTTTGAAATCAATACAAAAGCATATTGTCTTGTCCGTGTGTGCTAAAACAAAAATGGTACAACACAAACTTGACAGTCTCTTTGTGTACAAGCGCGCGGCAGCCCCGTACCATACATGAATGGTCAGTAAATTGGCAGATGAAGTTTAACATTGACAAATGCAAGGTATTAAAGATAGGGAAGATGCAAACAAATGTTAAATATAAACTAGCTAATTTAGAATTAGAAAATTCAGACTGCGAGAAAGATCTAGGTGTGTTTGTTAGCAATGATTTGAAGCCTAGAAAACAGTGTATAAGCGTTCGTAATAAGGCAAACAGGATTCTCGGGTTCATCTCTAGGAGTGTGAGTAACAGAACTGCTGATGTTATCTTAAAACTTTACTTGTCATTAGTGAGACCCCATATGGATTATGCTGTCCAATTTTGGTGTCCTTATTACAGAATGGACATAGATTCATTGGAGAGAATTCAGCGTAGAATGACAAAAATGATCCATAATATTAGAAATTTTCCGTATGAAGAAAGGTTGAAGAAATTAGGTTTACATTCGTTAGAGAGACGCAGAGTTAGAGGGGATATGATAGAGGTGTTCAAGTGGGTTAGTGGGATTAACAAAGGGGACATGACAAATGTACTAAAGCTCAGTGATAGCGAAAGAACTCGTACCAATGGTTTCAAATTAGATAAATTTCGTTTCAGAAAAGATATAGGCAAATATTGGTTTGGTAACAGAGTTGTAGATGGGTGGAATAGGCTACCAAGTGATATAGTGGGATCAAGAACGATAGGGAGCTTTAAGAAAAAATTGGATAAGCATATGGACGAGAAGGGTTGGGTGTGAAGGGGGATCAGCCGGGTTGGGCCAATCAGCGCTCTGCAGAACCCCATAATCCTGCGTTAATCTCTAACCGGTTTGGTAAGATGATCCTCAGGGTATTAGAGTGTTGAGCCTATAATTGGGCTTTGTAATTGGGGTTGTGTGGGACAGGGATCTGCCTTGCTTAGGCCAATCGGCTTTCTGCAGACTCCCATTTTCTTATGTTCTTATGTTCTTATAGGGCCAGGTACTGGTTTGTTTATTATTGTCACGTGACCTAACATCACGGCCACACTATGAATACAAGGCCTGCGCGACCATCTGTCACGTGACCTCTACGTCACATACATTAGGGGGTAGGGATCCTAAAGCCGCATTGGCAGCTCGACAACTAGTCTAATTGGCAACTGTTCAGTGACCTTATTGGCAGCGTGTTTGAATATACTGTTCCTGTGCTTTTGGTTTTCGTAGACATATTCGTGAATACAAAGACTTTTAACTCTATGAAATACTCGTAATACGATGCCCTATACGTGCTGTGTGCCTTTGTGCAAAGAAAACTATGATCTATCTATCTATCTATTGCCTGACGCCGTGATCCCCGGAGGGGTGGCCACGAACGAACCGCCCCCATGCACCTCTGTCCCCAGTCAGTCGACGCCCCTCCCCCCAACCAGCACCGCCTTCGTTCATGTAGTTCCTCACTCCATCCTTCCACCTCATATTCGGTCTACCTCTCCCCCTCTGTCCCTCCACCTCGCTCTCGTACACCCTCTTAGTCATTCTCTCGCTTTCCATACGTTCCATATGGCCATATATCTCAAGTTGTTCCTTTTCACACTTTCCAGCACATCTACCTCCACACCACACCTCCTTCTTACTTCCTCATTAGTCTGTCTATCCCTCCATGTAACTCCGCACGCACTCCTTAAGTAATTCATTTCCACTGCTCTCACTCTTGGTCTGAGTCTCTCAACCAACGTCCATGCTTTGCTTCCGTAAGTCAGTGTCGGGATTACCACACTGTCATGCAAGGACTTCTTCACTTCCATACTGACCACCCTATTTCTTGTTACTGCTTTTAGCGTTCCTACAACCCTCTTCCCCTGTTGTACCCTCTCCCGCACCTCTTCATCCATAGTCCCATCTTTACTCAACACACTGCCCAGATACTTAAAAGAGTTGACGATCTCCATAGCCTGACCGTTCAGCTTCACCTCACACTCTGTGACTTCACCCCTTTCGAAGACCATAACCTTGCTCTTCCCCGTATTTACCTTCAAATTCCGTTTTTCGCACACTGTTCCAAACTCATTTACCAGACCCTGCAACTCCCATTCATTATCACTCATCAGAACTGTATCATCCGCAAACAGCAGTATAGGTAGCTTCCACTCAATTCCCTCCCTTTTCAGCGATACACCAACATCCACTGCTCTTGATAGTATTTCTTTCATAACTCCATCCATATATACAGTAAACAACCACGGGGACATCACACACCCCTGTTTCAAACCAACATTCAGGTCAAAGAACTCGCTCTGCTCACTCTCCACACGTACTGCCGCCTTTGCACCCTCATACATGCTCTTCACTGCTTTCAGCAACTTGCCCTCTACTCCGTATATTCTAAGTATATTCTAAAACTATGATAATGGGCCTAAAGTGTGCGTTTTTTCATTCCTTAACCCGGGAACTGCGGGGAGACTCTTAAGAGTTCCCCCGGCGGACTGCGGGGAGACTCTTAACCCTCCCGCATCCAGCAACTTATTTAGCTAACTTACGGTAAGACATTCTTTAATTTGCCATGAAATATGAGGCTGGGCGAGTTTTCGAAGCCTTGTGTTTTTCTGTATTTTCATCCACCAGAATGCGGTTTATTGTGATGTATCATATGTCAATGGAAAGAGGAATATTTATAGTACATGATAAAAACAAAAAAAATGAAAATAAATAGAAATATGAAAGTGTAAATGAGTCCGGAATACAATTATTTCCCATGCAATTGTCTTCACACTGTCCTAGCTCTAAATTGTGAGTGATGACCATATATTTTTTTTGCTCAAATAATAGTATTTTTTCTCCTCTTTCCAAATCTGAAAACAGAAATTGTTTATCTTCAATAGTTCTCAAGCAGTGACCGAAAAAAAAAATGATTTTGATTGATATGGTTTATAACATTTTCGATTTATTTCGTTGCTACGAAGTGTATGGTTTTAAATTTAGGCTGTATGAATTCGGCAAATAATGCTGATGAGTATACAAGAAACTAGAAGTTCCTAGGACAAATACTTTTTGCGCTATGAATATTTGAAATGAAGAGCCAAAATGCGAATATTTACGCTTCACCCGTCTCTTTTCCGCCGATGCTAGCCGGGTTCCGAGCTGTTCCCCACCTCGTGGTTGCGTTATTTGCTCGGATTCGTATATAACTGTATATATCACCAGAATCGAAAAATTGTGCTCTTTCCAATGGTGAAAACAAAAATAATACAGCGTAATTGGTTCGCGAGCTATGCGCAATTGTTTCCATGCAGTGACCGAAAAAAAAATAGATATGGTTTATAACATTTTCGATTTATTTCATTGCTACGAAGTGTATGGTTTTAAATTTAAGCTGTATGAATACGGCAAATAATGCTGATGAGTATAAAAGAAACTAGAAGATCCTAGGACAAATACTTTTTGCGCTATGAATATTTGAAATGAAGAGCCAAAATGCGAATATTTACGCTTCACCCATCTCTTTTCCGCCGATGCTAGCCGGGTTCCGAGCTGTTCCCCACCTCGGCATTGGTTTATTTGCTCGGATACGTATATAACTGTTTATATCACCGTCATCGGAAAATTATGCTCTTTCTAATGGTGAAAACAAAAATAATATAGCGTTATTGGTTCGCGAGCTATGCACAATTGTTTCCATGCACTGCTATTGTTTTGTAAATAAATGAGAATGTTTATACAGATGTTTATCTTTGCCACAATATACAACACTTTTATATAATTTTCCTTGCCAATAATTGTATAATGTTCATAGAAGACATGTCAGTCATGAAGGTTGTCAATTTTACTTACCTGATAGGGCCACAACCCTTTCCAACGAGAAGGGAAATGGCTCCTGGGTTGACACTGAAAAAACAAAACAAGAAAGCCAGGTTATCATCAAGTAATAAATTCAGAAATAACTCTATTGTACACACAAATAAAGTAATATATAAATATATATATATATATATATATATATATATATATATATATATATATATATATATATACAAGGTGTCAAACAAAATATAATGAATGGTAACAAAAATGTGTGTGTGTGGGTATATATATATATACAAGGTGTATATATATATATATATATATATATATATATATATATATATTTATATATATATATATATATATATATATATATATACCGGTATATATATATATATATATATATATATATATATATATATATATATATACTGTATATACAAGATGTCATAAATATATATATATATATATAAATACAAGGTGTCATAATATATAAATATATATATATATATAATATATATATATATAATATATATACATATATATATATATATATATATATATATATACAAGGTGTCAAACCACAGAAATATGCAGATTTCCAAGCCACCCTAGGAGGTACTGCATTTGACTCGTTATTTTTTTAGAGTGGTTTCCCCAGGAGTCCTATATCCACTTTGATGATGAAGGTGGGTAAATGTAGGTGGGTGAATGTCGGTGGGTGAATGTGTGGGTGAATGTCGGTGGGTGAATGAAGGTGGGTGAATGAAGGTGGGTGAATGAAGCCGGGTGAATGAAGAAGAGAAATGGAGAAGAGAAATGAATGAATCAATGAATGAATGATTGCACATGGCTCCTGACTATAGGACACCTGCATTGTGACGATGGAAAAGGTTGAAGCAGTCGTTGACGTCAATGCAGAGGGCAACCGTGCAAGTCGTGCAGCGGAAGCTTGTGTCCTTGCGAATGCCGTTCATTACTTTGCAGTAATAGCAACGGAGTCGCTTCTTGGCCGGAATCCTCTGCCGAGAATGGTCCAAGGCCCTGTTCAACCGGACATGGTTCAGAACAATAGGACGGGGCCTTGGGACAACTCCAGGTCGAGGTCTCCGGACTCGCACTGCTCCTGCTGCTTCCAGTACTGGTGGCGGTTGGTTGGCAGCTTCAAGAGCTGCTTCCCCATCGTCACCAGCAGCAGCTGCATCAGGTGCTAGTACCACGGGGGGTTGAACCAGGACATAGTTTCCCCCCGGGGCAGCAGCATCAGCAGCAGCATCATCTGGTTCTGGTGGTGGGGAGGGGACATCGAGACGTGGTGCCCTCTCAACGCCTCCACCAGGAGCAGCAACAGGAGAGGGTGGAGTGTTGTCAGGAGCAGCAGGGGCTGGGGAGTCTGGATGGTCGTCGTCGAACGACCCAGATGATCCACCGGGTTGCCGTTGCCTGCATGCATGCCTCTGTGGCTCACGCTGGTCACGCGGCAGATCTTGTGCTCGGTGGACTGGCCTCCCCGACATAGGCCACTCTGCAGGGTTGAAGTGCAGCAAGGAAGTACAGATGTGCTCCTGGAAGTCCAGCAAGGTCATCTTCTTCCTTGGGTAGCACTTCCTGTACAGGACATGGGCGTTGAAGAGGGCCATTTGGATGAAGTAGAAGGTGATCTTCTTCGTCCACTTGACCGTCCTTCGCTGGATGGGGTAGTACTGGACCATCTGGTCGAAGTGATCCACCCCACCCATGTGGATGTTGTAGTCTTCAACGCAAACAGGTTTGAAGACCTCCCTCTGTCCACGACGCCACTTGCCCTGTTGGTCCTTCTCTTTGAAACTGACAAGCTTCGGGATGGTGTCCTGGTTGTGGAAAGTGGACACCATGTTGACGATGCGCTTGTCTCGCCAAAGTAGGACCATGGTTAAGCCGTTGTTCATTGCTAATGTCGCATCGCGTTCAAGCTGATTTGCTTTAGCAATGTCGCACAACCGCTTAGGAGCTCCTCGTACAAGGCGCAGGGTGCCACACACAGATGTTGTGTGTGAGCATTTGCTGGCACAGGTCAACTAAGTTGTAATAGTTGTCCATGTACAGCCTGTACCCCTGGCCTCTGAAGGACTCCGTGAGACCCTCCACCGTCTCCTGGAGAGATGTACCCGGACCGGTGTAGACCCGAAAGTCCCACACATAGCCAGTCAACGCCTCTGCCAGGATGTACAGCTTGACACCGTACTTCGTCGGCTTCATTGGGTTGTAAACCTTGAATGAAAGGCGACCCTTCCATCCAAGGCTGCCTTCGTCAAGGGACAGCTTTTCGGTGGGGATGTATGCCAGCTTGAAGCCTTCAAGTAGGTATTCCATCACCGTCCGAACCTTCACAAGCCTGTCCTTGTTCTGCCTGCAGACTGCCTTGTTGTTGAAAGCATGGAAATACTTCAACAAGGCTAGAAACTTAGTCCTACTCATCGTTCTCCGAAACACTGGGTAGTCGTGAAGGACAGTTGAACGCCAGTAGTGACTCAGAGAAGGAATCTTGGTGATGCCCATGAGGAAGTACAGGCCAAGGAATTTGGCCATTTCCTCCTCACCAAACAGGTGCCAAAGAGCGGCTGCTCCGTCAACGAACTTGGCGTAAGCATTTGTCTCCACTACCAGGTATTGCAGAATCTCCCTTGTAAAGAAGAGCTGGAAGAACTGGAGAGGAGTCACCGGCTTTGGAACCTGCATGCCAGGGGTCCCTGAGAACAGATCAGGCTGGGGGTCAAAGGGGGTGTCGGTCCAACCGGCATCACGATCGGGGGCAGGATCGCGAGCACGGCCACGACCACCGCGAGGACCACCGCGAGGACCACCGCGAGGAACACCTCTGCGGCCCCTGGGCCTACCACCTGCCCCCCTACGGGGAACTGGCCTCCGGCGTGGCATAGGTGGTAGGTCGAGGGGTTGAGTGGGGGGGGCTTCTTCATCAGATGATGCAGAAGCCGGTGAACCTGGTGCAGCACCAAGTGGTGAAAGGTGAGGAGCTGGTGAACCTGGTGCAGCTGCACCAGCTGGTGAAAGGTGTGGAGCTGGTGAACCTGGTGCAGCTGTACCAGTTGGTGAATGGTGAAGAGGAAGCCTTTGGGGAAGATTGCTGCTGGAGGATTCAACGCTGTGCGTGGCACCTCAGCAACAACCTGAGCACGCACTGCGGCTTCAGCAAGCTCAGCACGCATTGCGGCTCGATGCTCAGGCAGAACAAATGCCGAGGGGGTCAACGGTGTGTCGCTGAAGGGGGACACTGCGGGGGTGACCATTCCCATGGCATGCGAAGGCGGGGTATTCAAAGTGCCCACAGCAAGTAGCGTAGCAAACAGGTGTGGGCTGCGGGCTGGTGATCCTGCTGGAAGCCAGGATGAGGCACCGCCACGCGAGGTGGATGGAAGAGGTGACGTGGGAAGTTGGGGGAAGTTGGGTGATGGTAGGAGGTAATCGGCGATGTTATGGAGGGGATGAGATGTAGATGGGATGGGATGTGATGTGGATGGGATGGGATGGGATGTGGATGGGATGGATGGTGGTGGTGGTGGTGGTGGATCCTCTGGGGCTGGTTCAGTTGGTGGTGGTGGTGGTGGGTTGTCTGACGTTTCTGGTGGTGGTGGTGGATCGGCCGAGGTGGGAGCGTCGAGGCGGAGTCGCTTGGGCGGAGGTGAAGCCCAATCCTCATCGTCAGACCACTCGTCCGACTCACTCTCGCTCGCCGTCTCATCCGTCGTCGTCATGTCCAGCACCTCATTGACCACATCTTCCAGCTGGGAGTCCCGCAAAGGTTTCTTCTTGTCCGACATGGCAGCTGGCGTATGGCGGTAGGCTGGCGTATGGCGGTAGGCTGGCGTATGGCGGTAGGCTGGCGTATGGCGGTAGGCTGGTGTATGGCGGCAGGCTGGCGTAGTTAGCTTACGATGCTGAAACCAAGAAATGGAAATAAAGGAAAAACGTAATTGACGTTGATAGTTGTCATGACGCAAGTTCGCCATCACTGGATCCATATAACGTTGGTATAGTTCACCATGACATAGTCATAGTTTTTCATTATCCGATTCCAGATGACGTGAGTATAATGGATTCATGACGGTATAGTTCCGCATTTTGTAATTCAAATGGGGGAACACCATGACGTAGTCATAGTATGGCATTATAAGAATATATATATTTATACCTTGGGGCTCTTTGGCCAAACACCCTGGGGAACAAGAACAATAACCCAAAACAATATATAAATGCAACAAAATTATAAATAAAATAAAATGATAGGCCTATAAATAAAATAAATAAAAACTATAATAAATAAAAATATATATAAAATAACTATAAATACTCGATTATGGGCCCTGCCCTTGCTCTGGACATAGGGGGTGGTCCAATGGACACCCTGGGGAACAGGAACAATAAAAAAAAAAATATATATATATAAATTAAACAAAATTATAAATAAAATAAAATGATAGGCCTATAAATAAAATAAATAAAAACAATAATAAATAAAAATATATATAAAATAACTATAAATACTCGATTATGGGCCCTGCCCTTGCTCTGGACATAGGGGGTGGTCCAATGGACACCCTGGGGAACAGGAACAATAAAAAAAAAATATATATATATAAATTAAACAAAATTATAAATAAAATAAAATGATAGGCCTATAAATAAAATAAATAAAAACAATAATAAATAAAAATATATATAAAATAACTATAAATACTCGATTATGGGCCCTGCCCTTGCTCTGGACATAGGGGGTGGTCCAATGGACACCTTGGGGAACAGGAACAATAACCAAAACAAAATATATAAATGAAACAATTATAAATAAAATAAAATGATAGGCCTATAAATAAAATAAATAAAAACAATAATAAATACAAATATATATAAAATAACTATATATACTCGATTATGGGCCCTGCCCTTGCTCTGGACATAGGGGGTGGTCCAATGGACACCCTGGGGAACAGGAACAATAAAAAAAAAATATATATATAAATGAAACAAAATTATAAATAAAATAAAATGATAGGCCTATAAATAAAATAAATAAAAACAATAATAAATAAAAATATATATAAAATAACTATAAATACTCGATTATGGGCCCTGCCCTTGCTCTGGACATAGGGGGTGGTCCAATGGACACCCTGGGGAACAGGAACAATAAAAAAAAAATATATATATAAATGAAACAAAATTATAAATAAAATAAAATGATAGGCCTATAAATAAAATAAATAAAAACAATAATAAATAAAAACATATAAAATAACTATAAATACTCGATTATGGGCCCTGCCCTTGCTCTGGACATAGGGGGTGGTCCAATGGACACCCTGGGGAACAGGAACAATAAACAAATATATAAATGAAACAATTATAAATAAAATAAAATGATAGGCCTATAAATAAAATAAATAAAAACAATAATAAATAAAAAATATATAAAATAACTATATATACTCGATTATGGGCCCTGCCCTTGCTCTGGACATAGGGGGTGGTCCAATGGACACCTTGGGGAACAGGAACAATACAAACAAATATATAAATGAAACAAAATTATAAATAAAATAAAATGATAGGCCTATAAATAAAATAAATAAAACAATAATAAATACAAATATATATAAAATAACTATAAATACTCGATTATGGGCCCTGCCCTTGCTCTGGACATAGGGGGTGGTCCAATGGACACCCTGGGGAACAGGAACAATAACCAAAACAAAATATATAAATGAAACAATTATAAATAAAATAAAATGATAGGCCTATAAATAAAATAAATAAAAACAATAATAAATAAAAATATATATAAAATAACTATATATACTCTATTATGGGCCCTGCCCTTGCTCTGGACATAGGGGGTGGTCCAATGGACACCCTGGGGAACAGGAACAATTAAAAACAAAAATATATATAAATTAAACAAAATTATAAATAAAATAAAATGATAGGCCTATAAATAAAATAAATAAAAACAATAATAAATAAAAATATATATAAAATAACTATAAATACTCGATTATGGGCCCTGCCCTTGCTCTGGACATAGGGGGTGGTCCAATGGACACCCTGGGGAACAGGAACAATAAAACAAAAATATATATATAAATGAAACAAAATTATAAATAAAATAAAATGATAGGCCTATAAATAAAATAAATAAAAACAATAATAAATAAAATATATATAAAATAACTATAAATACTCGATTATGGGCCCTGCCCTTGCTCTGGACATAGGGGGTGGTCCAATGGACACCTTGGGGAACAGGAACAATAAACAAAAACATATGTAAATGAAACAAAATTATAAATAAAATAAAATTATATATATAAAATAAATAAATAAAACTTATAATAAATCACAATAAAGAAAAATAGGCCTATATATAAAATAACAATAGAAATACTCGAATATATATATATATATATATATATATATATATATATATATATATATATATATATATATATATGTTAGTAAAGCCAGGTAATAAATTTTCTTTAATACATACGAGGTTGAAAGAAATGGCAATTTCTGCGTTGGAAATTTTATTATTCAAAGTTTCCAGGTCTCTGATGAGTTTTCGCTGGGTGGCAGGAAGTAGATGAAGGAGATGAGCAAAATTCATGGTGGTACAGGGTTACATAAATGTACATGATGATACAGGATATACGACACGTTTCACTGGACAACCAGCATTATCAAGTAAGGAAGGAATGATATAAAAGGTAAACAGGAAGGGTATATATAGAGGGTGGAGGATCAGAGGAGGCGGAAAACAGGGGGCAAAAGTCTGCTATTGGTGGAAGCGTAAACTAGGAGAGAGAAAGGGGTTAACCGCTTCACGCATGCGCACTGGATGCGGGATGGTGGTCAGTAGGGGGGGTCGAAGCTGATTGGCTGCGTGTCGAGGGGCGTGGCCTAAGTTGTGTGGCGCCTGCAGAAGACGAAGCTGAAGGAGGTAGCGCGGGGGGCTGCGTCAAGGGCACCGGGGGGCGAGGAGGGGTGTTAGGTCCTGTAGGGTAGTGCCTTTTGGCAGAAGGAAGGATCTGAAGGTCCAGAGTTTGGTTGTTGATGTTGGGATGTAAGGCTTGGATATATAAAGCTTCGAGTATAGGTAATCTCCTTGGGTCACTTTCTTTATCGAGTATGGTGGTGTGTTTCTCTAACTCGTTGCGTGTGAGGTGAGGGTGGTTAGGGGTGAGATAGTGGTCTTTGATGGCTCCAGCCTGAAGGTGAAGAGTTAACCGACGTGAAAGACGAGTCTGCGTCATACCAATATAGGAATGAGGTCCACAGTCCTCATAATTACAGATATGTTGGTAAATGACGTGATCGTCGGTCATCGGGCTCTTTATCTTGGTGGAGGCTGGTTTGTTGCGGAGAACGAGGTTGGAGGTCTTCGGGGATTTGTAATAAATTATTAATTTGATTTTGTTTTCCGGGTTGGTTGGGTGGACATGCTTGGAGATTATTTCTTTTAAGACGGCCTCGTCATTTTTGTGTTCAGAGGACATGTAATTACGGTAGAAGATCTTAATTTCATTGGGGGGGTCAATGTTGGGAGGGCTTTGGGTGTACCATTTTTCAAGATGGTGGTTGATGGTGCTGGAGATGTCGGAGTTGGAGTATCCGTTATTTACTAAAACTTGGGATAGTCTTTCTAGTTCCTGGTGGGTGTCGGCCCAGGTAGAGCAGTGCGTGAGGGCTCTCCTAACATAGGCGGAGATGGAGGATAGAAGATAACGGCGGGGGCATTCACTATCGCCGTTGAGGCATTGTCCTGTGTTAGTAGGTTTAATGTAGACGGTGGTTTTGAACCCATGGTCGTTCAGAGCTACGAGGATGTCGAGGAAGGGGAGTTGTCCATTGTTAGATTTTTCAAAGGTGAAGTTAAGTCCGGAGGAGGTCATGAAGCGACGCTGGAGTTCCTGTAGTTCGTGGAGGTCCTTGATTTGCACGAAGATGTCATCCACGTATCTACAGTAGACGGCTGGTCGTTGGGCAGCTAGGAGCTCTTCCTCGATGGTACCCATGAAAAAGTTCGCAAAAAGAACTCCAAGGGGGCTGCCCATCGCCACACCGTCTATCTGCTTGTACATGTTGCCCCGGGGGCAAAGGAAGGGGGCCTCCTTGGTACATAGCTCCAGTAGTGTTTTCAGGGCCTTCTCCGGGATGTCCAGTGTAGGTGTATCAGGGCAATGATAAATTCGACGTAGAATCATGTCAATGGTCCTATCCACTGGCACGTTGGTGAACAGGCTTTCTACGTCGAGAGAGGCGATAGTGTGGTTGTTGTTACGGGGGGCGTCTCGTAAAATTTCCAAGAAATCGTGGGCTGAGTTAAGGTTGAATTGGCTGGGCACGTAGGGGGTGAGGAGGTTGTTCAGGGCCTTGGCGATCTGGTAGGTGGCAGTGGGGATCTGGGAGATGATTGGGCGGAGGGGGTTCCCAGGTTTGTGTGTTTTGATGGTTCCGTACGCATAACCAGGGGTGTATTCTCCGACGAGTTTTTTAAGGTGGATCCCTCCTTGTTTGGCGTTGATGGCGGTGATGGTGGTGTTGGCAATACGTTTGATTTCGTCGGTTGGGTTGCGGGTGATCTTTTTAAATTTAGTGTTGTCACTTAAGATGACGTCCATTTTTCTAAGATATTCCTCCTTGTCATGGATCACGAGGCAGGAAGCTTTATCCGCACGACGGATGATGATGTTGGGGTTGTCTCTTAATAGTTTGGCAGCTTGGAAGTGTTGTTTGTTGAGTATTTTGCTATGGTGAGTTCCTCTGGTTTTGGCGGCTTCAGCGAGGAGAGTAGGTTGTAGGGCGGGAGTAGTGGTGACCTTGCCATCCTTCTTGAGTCGTAGGATGTCGTCCAGGAGGATTTCCGTTTCTAGGCGTTTCCGGTGGGGGCCAGGTTTGGAGCTGTAGTGGCAGTTGAAGCCTTTGTTACACCTTTGATACACCTACACTGGACATCCCGGAGAAGGCCCTGAAAACACTACTGGAGCTATGTACCAAGGAGGCCCCCTTCCTTTGCCCCCGGGGCAACATGTACAAGCAGATAGACGGTGTGGCGATGGGCAGCCCCCTAGGAGTTCTTTTTGCGAACTTTTTCATGGGTACCATCGAGGAAGAGCTCCTAGCTGCCCAACGACCAGCCGTCTACTGTAGATACGTGGATGACATCTTCATGCAAATCAAGGACCTCCACGAACTACAGGAACTCCAGCGTCGCTTCATGACCTCCTCCGGACTTAACTTCACCTTTGAAAAATCTAACAATGGACAACTCCCCTTCCTCGACATCCTCGTAGCTCTGAACGACCATGGGTTCAAAACCACCGTCTACAACCTACTAACACAGGACAATGCCTCAACGGCGATAGTGAATGCCCCCGCCGTTATCTTCTATCCTCCATCTCCGCCTATGTTAGGAGAGAGCCCTCACGCACTGCTCTACCTGGGCCGACACCCACCAGGAACTAGAAAGACTATCCCAAGTTTTAGTAAATAACGGATACTCCAACTCCGACATCTCCAGCACCATCAACCACCATCTTGAAAAATGGTACACCCAAAGCCCTCCCAACATTGACCCCCCCAATGAAATTAAGATCTTCTACCGCAATTACATGTCCTCTGAACACAAAAATGACGAGGCCGTCTTAAAAGAAATAATCTCCAAGCATGTCCACCCAACCAACCCGGAAAACAAAATCAAATTAATAATTTATTACAAATCCCCCAAGACCTCCAACCTCGTTCTCCGCAACAAACCAGCCTCCACCAAGATAAAGAGCCCGATGACCGACGATCACGTCATTTACCAACATACCTGTAATTATGAGGACTGTGGACCTCATTCCTATATTGGTATGACGCAGACTCGTCTTTCACGTCGGTTAACTCTTCACCTTCAGGCTGGAGCCATCAAAGACCACTATCTCACCCCTAACCACCCTCACCTCACACGCAACGAGTTAGAGAAACACACCACCATACTCGATAAAGAAAGTGACCCAAGGAGATTACCTATACTCGAAGCTTTATATATCCAAGCCTTACATCCCAACATCAACAACCAAACTCTGGACCTTCAGATCCTTCCTTCTGCCAAAAGGCACTACCCTACAGGACCTAACACCCCTCCTCGCCCCCCGGTGCCCTTGACGCAGCCCCCCGCGCTACCTCCTTCAGCTTCGTCTTCTGCAGGCGCCACACAACTTAGGCCACGCCCCTCGACACGCAGCCAATCAGCTTCGACCCCACCTACTGACCACCATCCCGCATCCAGTGCGCATGCGTGAAGCGGTTAACCCCTTTCTCTCTCCTAGTTTACGCTTCCACCAATAGCAGACTTTTGCCCCCTGTTTTTCGCCTCCTCTGATCCTCCACCCTCTATATATACCCTTCCTGTTTACCTTTTATATCATTCCTTCCTTACTTGATAATGCTGGTTGTCCAGTGAAACGCGTCGTATATCCTGTATCATCATGTACATTTATGTAACCCTGTACCACCATGAATTTTGCTCATCTCCTTCATCTACTTCCTGCCACCCAGCGAAAACTCATCAGAGACCTGGAAACTTTGAATAATAAAATTTCCAACGCAGAAATTGCCATTTCTTTCAACCTCGTATGTATTAAAGAAATATATATATATATATATATATATATATTATATATATATTATATATATATATATATATAAATAAAGATAGGCCTAGCCCAAGCCTAAACATATAAAATATCCCAGCTGTGAGGAAAAGGTAAAAGGTCAAGGAGTGCTGACCCGCCGCGGGCAAGTAATTATGGGATTAGCTTAGGTACTTTACCAAGACATCTGTGGGTGTCCAAAGGTTCACTGCTGCAGTGTAGTGTACAGTGGCGCATAAAAGTCTTGTATTTTTTATGCCAGGCTATTTACTGTGACATATTTGTACTTACCGTGACATTTTTGTCTAAATTTTTTTTTTATTATCTATCCACACTTCACTGTTAGTTACTTCACTCAAATAAAACTGTGTATTCACTAAAAATTGCCCAAATTGGGCATACAATAATACCAAAAATGGGCAAAACACAACTATATTTCGTAATTACAGCTTTATTATACTTCGTATGTAGTATTTATTCATAAATATATTGGTCTTTCAAGCGAAAATGAAGGTTTTAGGGCAATATATATACGACACAAACGTATAGCCTAGCTTACATTCGTAATCACAAACCTAACATAAGTTAGGAATGTGACTACGAATGCTTACTACACTAACCCTACGAATATGATATAAATAATATTATTATTCACAGTTCACAACACTTCCACTGGGTCCATTCTATCCGCCTAAAAAACACATGGCTGGCTATGGAGAGGCGAACAACGAGGCACAGAGTCACAAATCACGAGTTATATACATAAATTATAATTAGATAGCCACAAATTGATGATACACTGCCTCTTAGTACATAAATAATCAAGATTTGCCCGCCTGAAACCCGCTCCATGGCGGGCAATGGAGGCGAGACGAGATTTAAAGGTCCCTCCAGTACTCCTCACAGACTGGCGGCCGGCTCACAACTGGTGAAACAAAGCCCCGCACTCCTCACACAGGGACGCTACGGGGTTGCCAGATATTTAATTTTGTAGCTTACTGATGGCTAACTTACCAGCCAAAAATGCGTCCAAATCGCGTCATAAACTTATTTACCACGAATATTTCTAACTTACAGGTGGCATTATGACGCGATTGCGTCATACGACCACTCTTCGAGGGGTGGCGTTATGACGTGATTGCGTCCTAAAAATGCGGGAGGGTTAAGAGTCAGAGAAAACAAAAATCAACTTTTGATATCGATAAAAAAAAAAAAAAAAAAAAAAAAAAAAAAAAATTCATTTATTTTTGGCCCCTGGGCCATGCAAAATCTCAGTCCTCTACCTCCCCTCCTTCTCCACTTTCCTCTTCAGTTATCACCTATTTTCCCTGTTATTCCCTTATTCTGAGGTATATTTTCGTGCTAACATTAGAAATCCGGTTGCAGGGTGTGGTCATCACTGATAGCAAGCGAATGCAAGAGAGAGAGAGAGTATCGATCGACTGTGTCTCAGTGGCCTTGGGGGAAATTGGCGGGAAAGCAGCTTGCCTCACCCATACATTATACAACTCGCGGGCTATATCTCCGATTTTGACCATCCAAACGCTGTTTTCACTCGTTTTATTTTTGTTTCAGGTTAATACCTTTATAATCAACCCATAATAGGCGCATATGGATAAGTATTAATGCTATTAATGGTACAATGAATATTTTAGTGACGGAAACACCTCAAATACATGCGCACAGGGAGAGGTGTCTAATTACCCCCATGCGCACTTCAGAGGTTAAGAGTAAGGGAGAACAAAAATCCATTTAAAACCATTTTTTTTTTTTTTTTTTTTTATATATTTTTTTTTTTTTGCCCCTGGGCCATGCCAAATATCACTCCTCCACCTCCCCTCCTTCCCCACTTTCCTCCCCTCCTTCAGTTATCACCTATTTTCCCTGTTATTCCCTTATTCTGTGGTCTATTTTCGTGCTAACATTAGCGAGTTGGTAGCAGGGCGTTGTCATCACTGTTACCAAGCGTGGGAAAGAGCAAGAGAGAGACTATTGCCTAACAGTGTCTCTCCAGACACATCCAGGGGAGGGGAGGAGGGCAGGGAGGTTGCCTCAGCCATACATTATGTAACTCCCGGCCTGTATCGCCGATTTTGACCATCCAAACACTGTTTCCACTTTTGTTATTGTTGTAACAGGTTAATACCTTTATAATCAACCTATAATAGGCGCATATGGATAAGTATTAATGCTATTTATTGTAAAATAACGATGTAAGTGATGGGAACAGCTCAAATACGTCATCACAGGAGTGTGGTGTCTCATACCCCCCATGCGCATTTCTTAGGTTAAAGACGAAAATATTTCAGCTCAATGGACGAGAGCTATAAAACGAAAGGATTATACACCTAACCAGTACAGCAAAGTAAGTACATGTATTAGTTTTATTGTCCCATGATTACATTTCCAAGTGTATTAACCTTTAGATAATACACTGAATATCAGATACTGAAGAAGAGGGTAATAATTAACTGAGAATGTGGGTAAGCAGGAGTTGAACTATGACCCAAATATGGCGACGGTCACGGTCAAGTGGTGCCTGTGGCGGTCACAATTGGTCAAGGTCACGGTATTTTTACAGACCAAAAGCTTTATATACACACATATACAAGTATCTGAATATGTTTTACGAGTTGTCTTCTATTGCAAGAACGGTATTTTTATAGTAATCGTAGTAACCAGTTTATTATAAATTATATACATTGACATTAGCTACAGTAATATGAACTAAAATAGTCCTCCCTTTTCTTGTTCAATTTTCTCTGATTCTTCTGGTTTTCTTATATTTACAACTTACGGTCTCTAAGCATAATACCATCCAGTATATGAATATTATTCTGGGTTAACCCTTTGGCTGCAGCTATGTTTGGGCTATTTAGGGCATATTCAGGCACTCCTGAATTATAAATCAAGCATCCGCATTAAATGAAGTGTATTCTGCCGAAAACTAGGCAAAAATAGCTTCAAAATGACACCAGAACGGACCCTGTACATGATCTGGTTCACCCGCAGTGGTGCCAGTGAAACGCGGGAACCCCGCTATTATGTAACACTCGCTCGCTTGGCTACACTGGTGAGAGAGACAGAGAGAGACCCGCGCGAGACACAGCCTAGCTCAGTGAGCCGCTCGGTGCTCTGAGGGTCGAAGGTGGGCCCCTCACGCTCCCGCCCACTGACACTCAATTTTTATGTTTTTTACAGGCTTTTAAAGCCTGGAAATTGCTGTAACTTGCCAAAACATTTCAGAACGTCACCCGCAGCCAAAGGGTTAATAGTGCTTTTATTATTATTATTAGTATCATAGACTACAGTAGATCTGGACTGGATACGAAAATGGAACTTTGCAGTAAGGGACCCAAAATTGGAGAACGAACCCCCAAGTTTGAACCTCGAAACCGCGAAAATGTCACATTTTCGCGGTTTTGAGGTTCGAGCTTGGGGGTTCGTTCTCCGATTTTGGGTCCCTTACTGCAAAGTTCCATTTTCGTGTCCAGTCCAGATCTACTATAGTCTATGTTAGTATATATACAGTATATATATATATATAATATATATATATATATATATATATATATATATATATATACTGTATATACTGTATATATATATATATATATATTTTTTTTTTTTTTCTATATTCCAACTTACTTCCTCTCGGGCATAGGCTGGGAGCCTTAACATTCACCGCTTTACAATGAACAGTGAAGCCCGTGAGGTCTTGTTCCAGTCTAGGGAGTGGGGCATGTGAAGCACGTAGAGTACAACGAGCACCTGCCATCTTGCCTTCACATGAGGCACGGTGCTCACTTATGGCCTGAAACGACCCCATCTCTGAAGCCACCTCGTTCCCGTGCTTCACTGTCTCATCCCCTACACTCGGACTCTCACACTTACACACACATATATATATATATATATATATATATATATATATATATATATATATATATTTATATATATATATATATATATATATATATATATATATATATATATATATTATATATATATATATATATATACAGGTATATATAGGCTATATATATATATATATATATATGTATACAATCAGCCTATTACCCATAGGGCACGTAGGAATATTAATTTAGGGTAATAGAAAAATAGCCATCGATCTTACGTTTAGCAACCATTTTTTGACGATATTTTGTTTGTTATTGTAAAAATATTGCAGGGTGTCTGTAGTAGAGAAGATTACATACTTAGGCCTATTTATTTACTTATTTATTTTGATTTGTGGTGGTAAATGGTATATACTACCTACTTATATTAATCAACTAGCAGGGGTACCCGGCGTTGCCCGGGTAATCACCATAACCACCATCACTACTACCACCACTACTACTACCATAATCACCATCATCATCACAATACTACTACTACCATAATCACCGGCCTCGACCTCCCTGTGCCTCATTAAACGGCGACCTCGATTTCGGCCGCTAAATGACCTCCGATTTTGGATCTGACCTCATCGGTACCCCCATTTTGGGGGGCTGCGAACAACTTTCGTTCCATACACCTTTCTGATCGGAGGCCTCCTTCTGCCCCAAACAGCAATTTGTTTTCGCATTTTTTTCGCTCCCGTATACTACATAAGTTCTGCCGAAAATTTTATTAAACAAAAGTGTCTCTGATTTCCACAAAACTCGCCTAAACCCATCTCCAAAGCCTGGGCTTTCCAACGGTGCCCCAAACTCCCACCTGGCACCAACACTGTGGGAGGAGTTTAGTAACAAAGGTCGGGTAACTGATCGGGTAACTGACAAACATTGACCTTTATTTATTAAGATAGAAAATGTTACTAAGCCAAATTGTGCGCGATGATTATATATATATATATATAAATGCGCCTATCAACACTATTTAAATCACGAACATATACTGTACACTTAAACATATATGTAAGATACACCACTCCCACCTATATACAAGTGTGTGAACTACACTTCCATCCAGATGATATAGAGAGGGAGACTTCATACTTTGATGAGAGAACTGGAAGGACGCTTACGGCTAAATTAGGCAAACCAAGGATTCGTAAAGGAACAGTTCCATCTAAGTTGCCTAACTGTCCCTCATATCTCTCAACAACGACCTCTATGAGAGAAGCTCCACTTGTAAGGAGATGCAGAAAGGAGGAAGCTGCAATTCAGTCTGCGATTGCAGAAAGTGTTGCTGATGATTTACAGCATAAGCAACAAAGAATATTCGAAACAACTGATGAATTGCTAAAGAAACTAAATTGTCTGGATAAATACTGGACAGTAATTAAAGAGCAGGAATCAGTCTTGAAATGCCACATTGCACGTATGCCTCATCCTAAAATCGCATTGTCCGTGACAGTTGATGAAAGTTGTGCGGTGAAGGTATTTGTACGTGAAGTCTAGATGCAGAAATTGGGTCACAACAACATTCCTTCATGCATCAATGACATTGATTCTCTCAAGGAGCTCTTAACAAACCTAAACATCCTGGAGGGTGATCAGAACCTTAGGCTCTGACCACCTCCCGATCATTATCACCACCAAAACCAGACTCACCCCAGCTAGCCACAAACACACATACACCAATTATAAAAGAGCTAACTGGGAAGCATTCACAAATGAGACAGAACAACACTTCACAACTCTAAACAATACACCCATCACTAACATCAACAATGCTGTACACATACTCAATAAAACTATCCAAAACGCTGACAAGAAACACATTCCAAGAGGTAACAGAAAAAGACACAACCCCAACTTCACACCAGAAATTCAAAACCTCATCAGACAACGCGACATACTGAAATACTCCCCAGCACCCCACACACAAGACATCACACAACAAATTCAAGCACGCAACACCCAAACTAACAACAAAATACAAGAACAACAAAAACTAAATTGGAATAACTTCCTACAAACACTTGATCACAAAACAAACCCCAAAAAACTCTACAAAACACTAAACAGCATCACACTTTCCAACAGCAACACAACACAATCGCATGCTGCAATCACAACAACAGACTCTACTCCTTCATGTAAACAACAAGCAAACACTCTCATCAATCACTTCTCACATGTCAGCCACCTAAAACCTCACAAAGACGACCGACGTGTCATCCGACGTAAGAGACAATTCCCCACAGACCCTGACTATACACCCTTCACCAATCACCAGACAAAGCATATCATCAACAATCTCAAGCATTCACCCGCCTGTGGCCTAGACAACATAAGCAACATACACCTCAGACACCTGGGACCACAAGGCATACAAGCACTCACTAACATATCAAACTACAGCTATTCACACTACACAAATTTAAGTGCTAGTACATTTATTGATGATTTTAGATTATACTTGGAAACAATTGATATGGTTAGTACGAATACATTCGTCTTTGGTGACTTTAATCTGTGGGTGGACGTTCCGAATGATTACTATGCTACTATCTTTATAGAATTGATGGAGTCTTTCCACTTGATAAATAAAGTGCATACTGCAACTTCAAGAGGTGGTCATGCATTAGACTTGGTTTTTACGAATAGAGAAAGCGATATGATAAATGAGCTATATGTTGAAGATGAGTGTTGTATTTCGCCGGTCCATAAACTAGTTACTTTTAACATGCCGTTTGTAAGTAAACCTAGACAATCTAAGACAATAAAGTGTAGGTCAAAAAGAAAATTTGAGCCACAACTACTAATATCGACTGTTGCGAATGAAATACTAATTAAGAAAAGAGAACACTGTGCTCACGGTGAATTAATAGATGACTGTACGTCATGTTTCACTAATCTGTATAACAGCATTGCTAGAGAAAAATACGAAGATATGTGCCCCATTATTGAAAAGAAAGTAGTAATAGTTGATAGTGCGCCGTGGTTTAATGCTGATATTCAAAGAGCAAAAAAGGCCAAGAAGAAATATGAGAGGCTATGGAGACGTCTACGAACTGAAGAGGCAAGAGATAACTATAAAAGAGCTCGGAATATAGAAAACAGGCTCATTGTGCTTAGAAAACATGAATACTATATGAATAAAGCAAAAGAAGCTGGATCTGATATGAATAAGCTGTATGTGGTACTTGACAACTTGACGGGAAACAAGAAGAAAAATAAGTTACCAGAAGGGATTCCGGATATGACATTGGCGAATGATTTTTCTGACTTTTTTTGTGATAAAATTAATGCCATTGTTGGAAATTTTGGAGTAGTCGAGACTCAAGACGTTGTTGTAGCTGAGCCTACTGTGACTAAGTTAACAGAATTTACTATGACGGATCTGAATACAGTTAAATCCATAGTTACGAAAGCAAAACTTACCCATTGTATTAATGATCCTATACCGATACGTGAAATAGTGCACAGTAAAATTTTTAACAGTTTTCTGGACATATATGTTGACATAATAAACTGTAGCATTGCAAATAATGTATTTCCATCGTCTGAAAAGAATGCGATTGTGAAGCCTATTATTAAAGGGAGCCTTGATTCTCAATGCTTGAGCTCTTTTAGGCCTGTTTCCAATTTAACATTTCTATCAAAAATTACTGAAAATGTAATTCTGGGTCAGTTATGGGATCACTTGAGTTTAGTGAAGGCTCTCCCAGACAACCAGTCCGCATATAGAAGACTTTACTCTACGGAAACCACGATGTGCTCTGTGATTAATGATTTACTCGTGCAAATGGACAACGCGAAGTGTGGAATCTTAATTTTGTTGGACTTGAGTGCCGCGTTCGATACAGTGGTGCATAGCTTACTAATAGAAGACTGTAAAGCTATTGGTATTGATGGTAATGCGCTGGAATACCTTCAAAGTTACCTTACTAACAGAACTTATTGTGTGCAAATAAGTAATAAATTCTCAGAGATGAAGCATCTAGAGAGGGGCGTCCCTCAAGGGAGTGTTCTTGGACCAATTCTATTCTGTATATATACAATTGCACTATCTAGCATATTAATGAAACATGGAGTGAAATTCAAACTGTTTGCGGATGACACCCAATTCTATCTGGCACTAAGTGACGTGGTGAATGTTGAGGAGAAGATTAGTGGTTTACTAAAAGACATTGGGAAGTGGATGGAGTCAAAGCAACTGAAATTAAATGAAAATAAAACTGAATGCCTATTAGTAGGCAGACGGGTGAACCTTGAGAGACTGGGCGTGCAAAGCCTCAATATCAATGATAGTGTGATGACTGTGAGTAGTGTGGTGAAGGATTTGGGAGTTTTGGTTGATAGTGAACTGTCATTTAAAAACCAGATTAATCAAACAGTGCGAATCTCTGCCTATCATCTGAGGAATATTGCTTTTGTGAGAAAATATCTGGATATTAATACAACCAAAATGTTGATCCACAATCATGTAATTAGTAAATTAGACTATTGTAATTCTCTATATTATCGACTACCAAATTACTTGCTACGAAAACTACAACTTATAATGAATAGAGCAGCAAGATTAATAAAGAGTTTACCATTCCATGCGAGTATAACGCCGGCATTAATTGACCTGCATTGGCTGCCGGTGAAAGCGAGGATCATATTCAAACTGTGTGTTATAGTGTATCAAGCTTTGAACTTTGGAAAGCCGGAATATGTGCGAGACTTATTGGAAGACTTCAATGTTGGCACTGATATGATGCTGAGACATGGCAACGTGCTGCATCAATTGAATGAGCCACGGTGCAATCATGAATTTGGATTTTGGGCCTTCGAAAAGAGTGCACCGAGACTTTATAATAATCTACCAGTTAATGTGAAAAGGTGTGCGAACATAAAGGCCTTTAAAAAGTCACTAAAAACACATTTGTTCAGGGAGTGTTATGACTTAGAAGATGGCACTGTGAGACAAGACTACAAGTGCTAGATGGTTTAAAGGGCAGATGCGACGAGCGTCACATCTAGTGACGGAGCGCGGCTGAGAAACTCCACACCAAGTAACAAGTAAGTAAGTAACAACACAATACCAGACATTTGGAAGCATGGTATCATCATCACATTCCCCAAACTCAACAAAGACCCAACACTACCCTCCTCGCACCGCCCCATCACACTCCTTTGCTCCCCCTCCAAAGTCATGGAACGCCTAGTATTACAACTAATTACACCTGACCTACCCCTAGCTCCAACACAACATGGCTTTAGGCCACTGCACTCCACAAACACTCTTCTCACAGACCTTACACAAAGAGCTTTTGATGGCATCAACTCAGCTAGACCACCACACAGATCACTATTAGCCACACTCGACATTAGTAAAGCCTTCGATGCCATCCCCCGCCACAACCTAACAAACAAAATCTACAACACAAACATGCACAACAACACAAAAAGGTGGCTGGCCAACTTCCTAGCAGGCAGATGTGCACACGTATCTTTTGCCGGTCAGTCATCTAAAATCAGAAACTTTCCAAACGGAGTCCCACAAGGATCCGTCCTATCGCCCACACTCTTCAATCTGTACACCCGTGAACCAAAGTTTCGGCACCCCCTGAACAGGTATTAAGGCTAAGTCAAGGTTGCAGATACAACAGACGTTCGGACAAGCTGGTGTACCAGGCTTGGCAACGAGACCGAGGTTCGCTTTTCATGAGCTCCAAGTCTCAAAACATTTGTGAGTCACCTACGTTTTCCACCGACAGGCTTATGCATTTTCTTTGCCATACCTGTCTTCTGTCCCTTATTTAACCATTTCATGCTCCGGCATCACACTTTACATCTGTTATCTGGCTATTTTTACATGATTTTATTCAGATTAGGAAAGGTTTATGAAAGTCAGAGGGTCAATTGAGTTAGTCTGTAGCCTTTTAAGATCCCCAGATCCTTCCCAAGCTGTAAAAATTCGTATGGTGATAGTCAGGAGAAGCTGCTGAAAGGCATCTAGATCCTAAAAGGGTTAAAATACTGCTTTCATAGTTTTTTATGCTAAGCTCCCATGTTCCATTGTAACCATGCTTCACAGTACCATAAAGTCCTAGTTAACATGGTGCTTGTTCTTTTATAATAAATAATAAGTCTCACAAACGGATTATAATTATCTGAGCGAAAGATTGTTTTAGTTTTCTTTTTATGCATGTGATAGAGCGATCTATTTCATGGTCATAGACTGTAACGCATAATTTATTAATATTAAAATAAGACATAATAAGCCGTTAACTATATCTTGGGTACTAAATATAATGGAACAAGTAGGTGTTACAAACATATTCTATTTCATATGTGGTTTATTGTTTATTTTATCAAGCCCTTGTTTAAAGCATCTGCTATACATATTACCAATTACATTGTTATAAAGTTTATTTGTGCAGAGAGATAATGGAATACAGTGTCCTTTTAATATGGCAACATATGCATTTATGTTGTAACATTCAATGTCTCCTCAGCTTAATAACTTGTCCATCCCCCTTCTGCATCAATAACCTCCTGCAGACGAGCCGGTAACGAGTCTACTAGCTTGCTGCAAATGTCTGGGCGTCGTCTCACGCCCTCCCATACTTCTCTGGCCTTTGCTTCTACGCATTCCTTGGTCATCTCTGGAACATTCCATTCCTGAACCATTATCCCCCAAAGATTTTCGATGGGGTTGCAGTCACATCCCTTTGGAGGCCAATCTACCAACTGGATTTCCGGGTGCTGTGCGAACCACTGTGTGACTGCTCGGCTGGTGTGAATGGGAGACCGACCCTGCACCAATGTGATGATATCGGGCTCTGGAAGGGCGTATGCGCGAATAGATGGCAGTAAAGAGGTTTCCAATATATTAATGTATTCCTCGCTGTTAAGGTTACCATCAATTTTAACCAGTTCTCCAGGACCTCCCCACCACATCCAACCATGAAACGACACGGTGACTCTGCCACTCCTTCCCCTCTCGTTTATATGCCTGGCCTCATACCGAGTGTTTCGTGCTCGCCAACACTGCCGCCCGTTCCGTGTCACAGAGGAGAAGCATTTTTCATCCGTGAAAATAACATTTTGCCAGAAGCCACGGCCACGCTGAATATGCTGTTGAGCGAATCGTAGTCTTGCTCTCCTGTTGGCTTCTGTCAGCACCTCCTTTATGGCTGGAACATGGCAGTTCAGTCCCGCCTCACGCATCCGGCGTCTCGCAGTTATAGGGTGACAGTTGAGGCCCAGGTCTCTTGTCAGAGCTACCGATGATGATTTGGGTGCCTGGATGACAGCAGTGAGGATGCGCTCACAGTCTTCTTGGGAAGTGACACGAGGGCGGCCAGATCTCGATCTTGTTTTAACATGCCCCTCACCTGCAGGAATTAAAAAATATTAATCAGTTTAAATATAATAAGTAATATTGTATTATAGTTGTAAAATGACCCTCAGGATCCTGACGCCTTTTGGCATCTTCTTCTGCCAATTGTTTGACGTTTTTATACAGTTAAGGAAGGATCTGAGGGAATTATACGGGTAAAGCGTATCACCATTCACTCTGACCTCCGTATCCCATCTCTAATCCGAATAAAATAGTCTAATAATAACCAGGAAAGAAAAAGAGGAAGGCGTCCTCGGATCCTAAGAGCGAACAATCGCTTTACACTTTGATAAAAATTGTTCGTGACTGTAGAAAAGGATAGCTAGCTTTGGTTAGTTAACCCTTTCACGTTCCGAGGATGCCTTTCTCTTCTCTATGCTGGGTAGTATTGGACTATTTTATTCAGATTAGAAAGGGGATGTGGGAGTCAGATGGTGGATGGTGATACTCTTTACCCCTTCAAGTCCCTCAGATACTTCCAATAAAAACGGCTAATGACAGCCAGAAGACATCGTCAAATGGCGTCAGGATGGTGAAAGGGTTAATATGTAAAGAGGATTTAGCGGGAAGTGCCGTTTTTACAGTCTGTCACAGAAATTTACAGAGGCTGCCTGACACGTCCCCACCTACAGCTTGGCGAGGTTAGGCTGGGATATAGGATACTCCTTAAAATTAATCGCATTCGGTTTTCCAGTAAATTTTGCCTAATAAATCAAACCATCCTAATCTAATGTTATCGAACAGTCATCTTGTATAGAAAACAAAGGAACACTCCTGGTGGAGTGCCCACGTCGACGGTCGTTTGAGACTATTCCTCTCCCACTTAACGAAGTGGAAATATTCCCCAAACAATAATTTGTTATGGAATCAGCAGGTTCCTGGGGAAGTTTAAACCTAATTAATCATCTAGATGTAAAAACAGAACATTAAACAACATTAATGAAACAATTTTATTTTCCCCAGTTCACGCGAGTAGAAAGGTTAGCCAAGATTCGTAGAAGGGGAAGGGGAGAGGGGGAAGGGGAGAAGGGAGGGGGAAGTAAGGGAGAAGGGGGTGTAGGAGAGACAGGAGCGGGAGGCGGGAGGGAGAGGAGGGATTGGGGTGGGGGTGGGGGTGGAAGGGTGGATGAGAGGGGGTGGGGGTGGAAGGGAGGATGAGAGGGGGGAGGGGTGTATGGGAGACGGGAGGGGGTTTAGAAGCCGGAAGGAATGGAACACAAAGAATTACGAAAGATATTCAAACTATAACAGACTTATTGCACCTTACGGGGCGGTTTGAGTGCCTACACTACCTAGGCTAAGCTGCGCATTCATGCTAATACTGTATATTATATTTTACACTGAGAAGTCTCTTAAGGTATTTATTGGATAATCCAGCATTCAGCTATTTCCGAATTCCATTGAAATGACAATTTTAGTTGTCACTGAAATGACATTTAACTAATTTCTCATTAAATAATATTACGTGCTATTACTCGAATCATGCTCACCTTCGAACCTCCTTACCCATCGCCTGACAGTGTTCTTACTGATCCCCATGAGCCGGCCTATTTCACTAATTGTGGTTCCAGCTTGATAGTGGCCCACTATCAGGGATCTTCTTGTTATCACCTCCGGGCGATTAGCTTGAGTGTTAGGTGGGCGTTGCCACGCACGGCCTTGGCGAACGTCCATTTCTGATAAGAGAACACACAGTGTTTATTAACGGAGATCTGTCTCTTTGGGTGTTAACCCGGGAGCTGCGGGGAGACTCTTAAGAGTTCCCCCGGCGCACTGCGGGAAGACTCTTAAGAGTCAGAGAAAATAAAAATCAACTTTTGACATCGAAAAAAAAAATTTTTTTTATATTTTTTTTTTTTTTTTTTTATTTTTTTTTGGCCCCTGGGCCATGCAAAATCTCAGTCCTCTACCTCCCCTCCTTCCCCACTTTCCTCCTCTCCTTCAGTTATCACCTATTTTCTCTGTTATTCCCTTATTCTGAGGTATATTTTCGTGCTAACATTAGAAATCCGATTGGAGGGTGTGGTCATCACTGATAGCAAGCGAGTGCAAGAGAGAGAGAGAGAGTATCGATCGACTGTGTCTCAGTGGCCTTGGGGGAAATTGGCGGGAAAGCAGATTGCCTCACCCATACATTATACAACTCGCGGGCTATATCTCCGATTTTGACCATCCAAACGCTGTTTTCACTCGTTTTATTGTTGTTTCAGGTTAATACCTTTATAATCAACCCATAATAGGCGCATATGGATAAATATTAATGCTATTAATGGCACAATGAATATTTTAGTGACGGAAACACCTCAAATACGTCAGCACAGGGGGACGTTTCCAATTACCCCCATGCGCACTTCAGAGGTTAAGCAACAAGTGACAACACTTATTAACCGAGGATCGGTTTTGTGGCACTGTTTGGAGGAATAAGTAGCCATCCAAATCATGCAATCACAAAAAAGGGAGGGAATTCCCCTGGAAATAATTAAATAATGACTATCTTTAATGTGTCCAAAAACAGTAGACAATTTTATGCAAGTGCAGTTATGTGACACAGGCAGACAAGTTTTCATACGAAAAACATCCAAGCCACTCACCTCAAGTGACAAGTACAGATGAATTTCCTACTACATCAACTGACCAACCAGCGGCTTTATATATGGTGGTGGGGATTCATATTCATTGTTGCTGAGACTTCAGTTAGTGGAATGTGAACCTCACTTCAGCTTCGCTACGAGTCTTTTCGATCGTCCAGCCTGTCTTCAACCTTAACTTCGTCTTACAGCCTGTTCAGGGGGTGCCGAAACTTTGGTTCACGGGTGTACATGCACGATATAACTACACCCAATACGCCCCAAATAAACTTAGCCTCCTATGCAGATGACATAACACTCACATGCACACACCATGACCCAAAAAGAGCAACAGATCTCCTTCAACCCTATCTCAACACACTACATGGCTGGTGCACTACAAACAGACTTAATCTAGCCCCAGCCAAATCCACCGCAACCCTGCTCACAAGCTGGACAGGAGAACACGAATACATCCCTCAACTCACCATAAACAACACACCCCTAACACATACACACACACCCAAAATCCTAGGAGTAACATATGATACTCATATGACATTCAAACAGCACACCACAAACATTAAAAAGAAACTGACACCCAGACTTAATGCCCTCAGGTCACTTGCTCACACAAAATTTGGACACAACAAAGAAACTACCACCACAGTATATAAACAATACATAAGATCAGTGATGGAATATGCAAGCCCAGCCTCGGCTTCTAACCTAGCTGAAACACATCATAAGACCTTACAGACTATTCAAAACAAAGCCCTGAAGATCATTACAGGCTGCACAGCTACTGCACCCACAGATCACCTACATCAAGAAACCAAAATCCTCAAAGTCAAAGACCATCTGGACATGAGAGGCACTCAATTCCTGGCAGCAGCCTCCACGTACCAAGACCACCCACTAAACTACATGGCAACACACCCACAGACACCAAGAAATATCAAAACAACACCCAGCACACGGTACCACACACAATTATTGTCCTCTCTCTCCCTCCCTGCCCACCCCGAACCAACTTCCAGAAGCACATCCATACTCATATCTCTCACCAATCCATCCACTCACTCACAGACAACACGCAGCTGCATGCACGACCTCCCGAAATCCATCCTTCCGAATCCTCCCTTCCTCGCGAGGACAGAGTCCACCTGGCCAGGCTGAGATGCGGACACCATCCAGCTCTCCTGAGATATCAGAAGAGACTGGATGACTCCGTTGTCGACGCCTGCCCGGGATGTAACACAGCACCCCATACCATTAAACACATCATAAAAGACTGCATTTCACACAACCACTTACGCCAACAACACAATCTACACTCAATGAGAGCTCTGTGGGAAAGCCCGATCGTGGCCATGGCCTTCCTCAGGGACTCGGGGCTGTTCGGCCAGGCAGCTTAGTGAACAACAACAACAACAACAACAACAACTACATTAAATATAAATAAAAGGACATGATATAAGAAAACTATCTATTAATTTAAAAAAGGGTAAGAGACAGAAATATTCTTACCTTAACACCTAAAGAGCGGCGTAGGCGGTATAAAATATGTAGCCACCAGCGGGGTGTTTTTACTCAAAATAGGGCTGTTTACGTGATCATTTTCATGCCTAAATAAGACCCAGAGCGTAAAACAAGTATCTATCCCTGAAACGGCATAAACAGAGCTTTCCAATGACACCACAGCGATCCTTTTATGACCGCTAGTTTTCTTGCAACAACCGCGCAACACGAGTGCAAAAAGCATGAAATTCGGTACTTTCCCCATACAATTCAGTATGTAGCGAGTGAGATAGGGAGGAAGGAGGTGGGATTCGTGTCAGTAGGTTCGCCGCGGTGGTCTGGAACAGTCATACGCTCGCTACTCTCCTGCCACCACTTGTCTCTCTCTCTCAGCAACATTACGTGCTGAAATTGCCACACGACCTATATCGCGCGCCGCCAGATAGTCCAGATTTATTATACTCGACTTATGTTGCGCGCCGACAGTTAGGGGTTAATATTTATCTTTCAAGACTTGATATATAATTAATAGTCCTTCTTTAGATATAACTTATTCGGTTCATAACCATAGCCTACTAAGCATCGGTTAAATAATAATTCTTTATAAATACTACATGACTTTAATTAGTTTCAGTATTTTTTCATAATTAAAGAGTATCAGTCAATAAAGGATACCAAGTCCTAAGATCCAAAAGGAAAGGAAGCAACAACAGGAACTAATTTTATTAGATTTTACTTTCGTTTTGCCTTCAGCTGACTGATACATTAATATATATCTCTGTGCTATCTAGTTTCATCAAGTTAACCACTTGAGGATCAAGATACGTAACAGAAGAGTGGCGACCTCGCCAGGATTCGTTTCATATAGTTTCACTCAGTTTCATTACCGTTTCACTACTTAAAAATCAAATATTAATCATGCCTGATATAATTAATGACGAAGATGCTCGGGTTTTCATAGAATCAGAACCCACAGCCCCTGATATTGACCGTCTGTCAAAAACCGAACTGAAAGTGCTTGCCTCACATCTCCAGTTAACTGTCTCAAACATGTCCAAAGTAGAGATGGCTCAGACCATAAAATCCCACCTGTTCCCTGTAGAAGGCGAGGAGGGTGACGGAGCAGTTGGTGGGATCCCGAGTAATCCTAGCCAACTTGATGATTAATTGCCACCTGGTTTTACCGTTGATCAATTATTCGAACTAGAACTAGCCAGAATAAAGACCGAACAAGCCAGAGCAACGACCGAACTATATCAATGTCAATATCGTATAGCTCAACTAAATGTCAATACAAATGCTCCCTTTATTGCTCCCCCTCTGGGATTGACTATGACCAGTGTCATTCCACCTTTCACTGAGGATAATGTGCAGGATTTCTTTGTTTTGTTTGAGGAAGTTGCTGGAGGTATGAGGTGGACAAGAGATCAATGGCCTTTTATGTTACAAACCGTTTTGACAGGGCAGGCTCGAGCCACGTATTTGTCAGAAGTAGCAGAGGTTAGGCAGGATTATGACAATCTTAAAGAAGCTATCCTAAAAACCTATCAATTACAGCCTGAGGCTTACAGGCAATCTTTCCGTAAAAACCAGAAGAAAGTAGAAGAAACCCATAAGGTATTTGCCAGGACCATGACTAAAACTTTCAATCATTGGGTCAAGAGTAAGAAAGTCACAAGCTACAATGATCTGAAGGAGTTGGTCCTGTTAGAAAATTTCCTATGGAAAATTGATTCTTCTGTAGCCTATCATTTGAGGGGGGAAAAGGTAGATTGTCTTGCTGACGCCGCTGACATGGCTGACACATACGTGCTCAACAACAAATTTCGTGGAAAGAAGCCCTACGATAATTCTAGTTCTAATTCTAAGTATCCCAATCACAAATCTGACAGACCCAGTCACAAGCCTGTAACGTCTTCCCCAGCTAGCCAAAATAGAATTGTTCCCCCAACTAAAAATGCGACTCAGGGTAATGGTAACAGAGGTGGGGCCTAAAGTAATAGTAATGCTCAAAGAGGGAACGTTCCCGTATCCCCTAAAGTATGTACTTTTTGTGGCAAGAGAGGCCACCTAGCTTATCAGTGCTGGGCCAAGGAGAGAACCGAGAGATCGGGGCAGACAGTTGCCGCCGTATCTCAAACTCCATTTGTGCCTTTAATGCAGGACTCTCGACAGAAGGAGTACCTAGCACCAAAAGTTCCTTTAATACAGGACTCCCGACAGAAGGAGTACCTAGCAGCTAACGTAAACCATCTAGACAGGGGTGTAGTAGCATGGGTGGTGCAACCCACTAGGGTTAAGCCAATAATAATTTCTCCATCAGTGCAGGACAGTTACCGTCCCTTTATTTCATCTGGCAACGTGAGATTAAATGGTTGCATGCATAATAATAATAATAATAATAGTTCTTAAAGCTAGCGCATGCTAAGCTAGCTAAAGATAGCTCAATAAGGCCGATTAGGCGTATTTCCATTGGGGTCCTGTACTACTACCCCATCCCTTTGCTCATGAGGGATGGTAACGACTCAGTGCTTGTGAAAAATCTTTAATGCGCCGAGCGTGGGCGCGAACCCGGGCCTTCTGGGTGGAAGTCCGAGACGCTAGTCACTACACCAAGCGAGCCGCTGAGGTAAAAATTCTGAGAGACACAGGTTCTACTAGCACCCTCATGGTGAATCCTTACACTGAGTGCCCACCTGGCGAACCAGTTATAATGAGAGGTGCTGGAGGCCAATTTTATGCATACTTGGTAAAAGGCGAAATTGAATGCGAGTTACTACAGGGTGAGGCCACCATAGCTTTGTGTAGGTCCCAAGATATCCCTGTGCCCGGGGTAACGCTCCTTTTGGGGAATGATGTAGCAGGTGAGAAGGTCCGACCAGACCCAATTTTGTCACTTTCCCCTGTTAACGAGCCACTAACCGGTGAGCTCGAAAAGGAGATGCCAACAGTTTTCCCTGTGTGTGCTGTCACACGTTCAATGTCTCAAGTAGCAGTTCCCTCAGACAGAAATGTACCGATTGTAAGAGTTGATGAGAGTGTGAATGACGCTCCAACTGTGCCTGATGATGTGACTGAGGTGGATTTATCCGACACCTTTATGGCTCATCTTGACCCTAACGATGACCATGAAACCCCTCCAAATTGTCCTAGTGGCCTGGTAGAGCTACAGAAAGATGATAGAGAATGCAAGGAGTTAGCTGCCAGGGCTGTGAGTGAAGAGGAATGTGAGAAGGAGGGTGGTGAATGTTTCTACCTCAAAGGAGGAGTATTGTGGCGTAGATGGAGACAGCCACACAGACTAATCGATGACGGGGCCTGGGACGTCCATCAAGTAGTAGTCCCCAAACCTTGTCGTAGAGATATCTTGGAAATGGCACATTGTATACCATTGGCAGGACACCTAGGTGTGAGAAAAACTCTAGACAGAATCAGAGCCCACTTTCACTGGCCAGCAATGCGTGCAGATGTAGTGGAGTTTTGTAGAGTATGTCACACCTGCCAGATGACAGGAAAACCCAATCAGAAGGTGCCTGTACATCCTCTGGTGCCCTTGCCCGTCTTCGAGAATCCTTTTACTCGGGCGGTAGAGGACATTGTAGGCCCATTGCCTAAGACTTCCCAAGGTAACATTTATTTATTAACGATTATGGACATGGCAACTCGCTACCCAGAGGCTATATACCCTTAAGGACTACCTCTGCTCCAACTGTCATCAAGGAACTGCTCAAATTCTTCACCAAAATGGGTTTCCCCCATGAGGTGCAAAGTGATCAAGGAACTAATTTTACCTCTAACATTTTTCAGCAGTCCCTGAAGGAGTTGGGTATCGAGCATGTGAAGTCGAGCACCTACCACCCAGAGGGTCAAGGGGTTCTCGAACGGTATCATCAAACTTTGAAAGCCATGTTACGTAAATATTGTACAGAAACCAGGGTTGAGTGGGATAAGGGGGTGCCTTTTCTTTTATTTGCTACTCGTGAGGTTCCAACAGAATCCCTGGGTTTTTCCCCTAATGAGCTAGTTTTCGGTCACCAGGTAAGAGGTCCTTTGCAACTATTGCAGGATAGCCTAGTTGGCCAGGAGGGGAACCAAAACCTCCTCAAGTATGTTTCAGATTTCAAAACCTGGCTGAGATCCTCATGTGAGTTTGCAGCTCAAAACTTGACAGTGGCTAAAAGCTCCATGAAGAACTGGTATGACAGAAAAGCCCGTGAGAGGGAGTTTCAGCCCGGTGATGAGGTTTTGGTCCTGCTCCCTCTTTTTGGCCAACCTATATCTGCCAAGTTCAGGGCCCCATATAAGATCATTCAGAGGGTGAGCATTACCGATTATCTAGTAACTACCCCAGACAGGAGAAAGCCCACGCAAGTATTCCATATAAATATGTTGAAACCCTACCATAGGTCCCCTGATTCCTCTCCTCCAGATTCTCCCACTGTGGCAGTGAATGTCAGGACTTGTGGACAGCTTGGTGCGGACGAAGTCTTCAGTTCTCTTACTGACCCGCAACAGACTGTTCCAGAGCCTGAAGGTATCCATGCAGACTTTGACTTGTCATGTAGCCTATCCAACTTTAAGTATAACTCAGTAGCTTGGGGGGAATTACCATCTAAACTATGTCATCTTCCCTCTGATCAAGCGAACTAACTAATCTCTGTTTTATCTCAGTCTCCCAGTGTGTTCCGTGATACTCCAGGGCTCACTTCTTTGGCCGTGCACGACATCGACGTAGAGGATGCAACACCCATTAAACTATCCCCTACCGTGTCTCACCACAACGCAGGAGTATACTGCAGGTCGAGCTTGACTTCATGTTGTCAAACGAGCTGATCACTAGGGCCTTAAGCCAGTGGAGTAGTCCGGTCATACTTGTGCCAAAGCCAGACGGGAGCCATAGGTTATGTATGGACTATAGGCAAGTTAATGCTGTCACAAAGAACGATACCTACCCACTGCCACGGATCGATGACTTCATTGACCAGATTGGTACAGCCACCTATATCAGCAAGATTGACTTAATGAAGGGATATTGGCAAGAAGCTCTCACCCCTAGAGCGAGGGAAATATCATGCTTTGTAGTCAATAATCAAGCCTTCTGCTGTAACGTAATGCCCTACGGCTTGAAAAACGCTCCAGCTACATTCCAGCGCCTCATGAATTTGGTGATTGAAGGGGTACCTGGATACGTTGTCTACATCGATGATATTCTTATCTTTTCACAGTCATGGGAGGAGCATCTTTACCAACTTAGATTGCTGTTCTTAAATCTTGCTGATGCCAATCTGGTGGTAAATCTTAAGAAATGCACCTTTGTAAAGAGTACGGTCCAATATCTGGGATATACGGTAGGTCAGGGGCAGGTTGCACCTCCTCAAGCAAAGGTAGAGTCTATTCTAGAATTCCCAACTCCTAGCACTAAGAAACATATCCAAAGGTACCTAGGAATGATTGGTTATTATAGGCGTTTCATCTTAAACTTTTCTAGGTTAACAGCTCCCCTGACAGATCTTCTCCGTAAGGATGTGAAGTTTGAGTGGTCCTCCGAATGTGAGGAGGCCTTTAATGCTACCAAATATATTTTATCAAATTATCCTGTACTCCGAGCTCCTGATTTTAACAGATCTTTTTCCCTAGCAGTGGATGCGAGCAATACCTGGGTTGGTGCAGTATTGCTACAGGAAGACGACTGTGAGGTATTGCATCCTGTGTGCTATTTTAGTAAAAAATTAAATTCTGCTCAACGTAACTATTCAGTCATTGAGAAGGAGCTGTTAGCATTAATTTTATTCCTTCAATACTTTGCTGTCTATGTGCAATCTGCCTCTGGTGCCATCACTGTGTATACTGACCATCACCCATTAACATTTTTGCATAAGTTCCAAAATAAAAACCAACGACTGACCAGGTGGAGCTTGTTGCTGCAGGAGTACTCCCTTGATGTTAAACATATTAGGGGGTCCAGAACGTGCTACCCGATTGCCTGTCACGTATCTATTAAAGATTGCATTTACCAGGTTGGCCTCATACAGCAGTAAGATTAACTTAATGAGAGGATTTTGGCAATTAGCTCTCCCTTGTAGCGAGGTAAATATCATGCTTTAGTAGTGCGCTTTCAAGCCTTCAGCTGTGAGCTAATGCCTTGCAGTTCGACTAACGCTCCAGCTACGTTCTGGCTATGTTCTGATGTGGTACCTGGAGACGTTGCCTACTTTGGGTGATATACTTATTATATCCTCATTATAATCTTGCTGTTGCCAATCTGGTGGTGAATCTGATTATGTATTATGTATATTATGTGCTATACTCCTTAAACTCTTTTCTAGGGGGGAGGTCTGACATACGGAGCCCTGTATGTGTTTATTTAAGAGTTAGATTTAAGAGTTGAAGGAGTGCCGAATTACCCGGGCGGCGAAGCAGACCAGCGAGCGTGGGAAACCAGCTCGTCTGCATACCAGCAAACAAGCCTTCACACCTGCGTGCGTCATATGGGGGGGGGGGGAATTTGATGGGTGATTGACGTCATTACACAACCTGGCCCCTCCTTTCGGACCCTGCAAACTACTTCGATGACCCGACGCTATGACGATCATCGATGCCATTGGACCACGCATCTGCTACGCAACTAGAGGAGCTGTGATTGGGGCGTGCACCATCCCCGCCTCCTCATTCGTTCCTACACCATCATTGCATAGTATATAAGACCCGAGTAGTGGGCATTCAAATCAGTCACATTTGGGGTTGGGAAGGTGAACAATTAGCAGCTGGAGGAAGACCGGGGTGAAGTATTATAATGGGATTGTGACTGTCAGTCAGATTATATAAGTGTGTGTTAAGTATGTTCGGTGTAAACACTTATATTGGTTAGTGAGATATGTGATTGGGAATTAACGTTAACACTACTTTTTTTTTTTTTTTTTTTTTTTTAAGAGACAATGAATGGAGGAAGGAAAAACACAGATAAAACAAAAAGGTCCATGTGCCTAAAGGCATCCTCCATTCATAAAATGTTTGTAACAACTGGATTTAAACATTTGTTGATTGTAAGTTTGTGGAAAGCAATTCGAGGGAAGTGAATTCCAAAGAGTAGTAGCTCTGGGGATAAATGAATTCTGATAAGCAGAAGTTCTGCATTGTGGAGGAGAAAGTGTAAATTCATGGGCGCTCTCAGCTGCCCTAGTTCTACGGGGAAAGATGTGGAGAGGCGGCACAATTGAAGCAAGTTCCTCGGAACAATTGCTGTGAAAATATCTGTAGAATAATGCAAGGGATGCAACGTTTCTTCGTATGGCTAATTAGCCATAATTTCTGTGTGATTGCAGGGTTATTGATTAATCTAATAGCTTTATTTTGAATTTTGTCCAACTGCCTCAATGCAACCACTCCACTTCCACCCCACAGTGAACAGTAATCCATCTGAGAGCGCACATGACTTTTATATATTACGGCCAACTGCTCGTCAGTGAAGAATTCTCGAACTCTGTACAGGAGTCCCAGTTTTTTAGAGGCATTCTTAGCAATGCTTCTAACATAATGTGTCCAGCTCAAGTTAGTAGTTAATGTTACACCGAGAATGTCAATACTAGGGGAAGTGGGAATATTTACATCATTAAAAATATATGGGAGTCAGTGAGATTCTGTCAGTTAGAAAATTGAATGTACTTGGTTTTCTGTGCATTAAAGGAAACTAGATTCTCTTGTCCCCATTCATTAATTCTAGAAAGGTCCTGGTTCAGAGAAATTGCAGTGTTTATTTTTGAATTTATAAGATCGGGTTGGTGAAAGAATTGGTAAATGTGAAGGAACTGTGGAGTGTTGAGTCATCTGCGTAGGAATGTATTGGATTATGAGTGGTAGATATGAGATCATTGATATGAATGAGGAACAGAGTTGGGGCCAAAACTGATCCCTGGGAACACCAGCATTTATTGAGTGAAATTGAGAATAAAGGCCATCTACCATTACACGTATTTTTCTGTTATGAAGATAAGAAGAAATTAGTGGAACTAATGATGCAAGGCCGTAGTGTGACATCTTCGACAATAAGGATTGATGCCAGACTCTATCAAATGCTTTTGATATATCCAGTGCTATTGTATGTGTTTCACCATGTTGGTCTGTAGCTTGGTTGATTTGATGCGTAAGAAGGCAAAGAATGTCTGCAGTTGATCGACATCGTCTAAAACCATATGCCTATCACTGATTAATTTATTATTCTCCAGATGCTTAATTATGTGATTATTAATATAATTTCAAAAACTTTGCCAAGAGTGGAAGTTATAGCTATTGGTCTGTAGTTTGATGGATCTGAAGAGGCACCTTTTTTAGGAACTGGATGGATGTTTGCTTCTTTCCAGGGTACTGGGAAGCATGAGGTATGAGTACACCGACGGTAAATTTTGGCCAATACAGGAGCGAGCAAGGAGCAATTCTTAATACTATTGGAGGAATTTCATCTGGACCAGGAGCCTTATCTACTGAGAGATTCTGCAAAATAGTTTTGACATGTCTGGTGTGGATCTTAAGTGAGGGAATTTCAGGTGAATTAAAATTAAGTACAGGGACATCTTGATTTATGTCATCTAAGGTTGAGTTGGTGGAGAAAATATCTGCAAGAAGGTTAGCTTTACCTCGTGGGTCACTTACAAGATTGCCAGTCGGAGATTTTAATGGTGGAATGGATGAAGCAGTAGTGAAGTTGGATTTGAATGAGTTAAGAGTAGACCAAAATATTTTGTTATCATTTGGATTATTTAGAAGTTTATTTGCCTGCTTATGTACTTATGTACTGTACTGTATTATGTACTTAACTATTTTAGTTGACTGACTTGTGGACTAAAGCAACTCTTTAAGTAATTGGGTTATGATAAAAGAAATACTATTGTTTTATATTTACGTTACGAGTCTTTCATTTTCTTTTAATTAAGCTTACATTGCTGGTAAGAACAAGAACGGTGATACTATTGTCTCATATTAGTAATATCGCCTTAGACTAACAGGGCTGTTTTAATGTTACTTCTAGTGATTTCCTAAGCTGAAGAAAATTCTTTTAGCTTCAAAATATTATTTTTGCTTTTCATATTATTTGAGACCTGAGACCTGAATCGAATCTATGAAGCGATCCTGTAACTTAATTTACTCATAATCAAACCTCAATGTTACGTGGTTAAGAAAATACATTTATCTAGTTATTAAATATATATCTAACTTTTTATGTGACTTTGATATTAATCATGATAATAATAATTAATATAATACTATTAACGTAAGACAAGAACCAAGAATAATAACTACATTAAATATAAATAAAAGGACATGATATAAGAAAACTATCTATTCATTTCAAAAAGGGTAAGAGACAGAAATATTCTTACCTTAATATTTATCTTTCAAGACTTGATATATAATTAATAGTCCTTCTTTAGATATAACTTATTCGGTTCATAACCATAGCCTACTAAGCTTCAGTTAAATAATAATTCTTTATAAATACTACATGACTTTAATTAGTTTCAGTATTTGTTCATAATTAAAGAGTATCAGTCAATAAAGGATACCAAGTCCTAAGATCCAAAAGGAAAGGAAGCAACAACAGCAAATAATTTTATTAGATTTTACTTTCGTTTGGCTTCAGCTGACTGATACCTTAATATATATCTCTGTGCTATCTAGTTTCATCAAGTTAACCACTTGAGGATCAAGATACGTAACAATATATATATATATATATATATATATATATATATATATATATACAGTATATATATATATATATATATACTGTATATATATATCTATCTATCCTTCCGTGTTCTCTATTGCTAGTACCTAGTACCCTATAAATGATAATAGCACTATCATCACTGTTTTTATCATTATAATTGTTACGATTATATTATCATTATTTGTATTATTATTATTAACCCTTCTTTAGCGGAGACCGACTTAAGTCCGTATCTAAAAAGCTGGACAATGTGGCGGGGCCCGACTTAAGTCCGTGTGCAATTTTGGCGCAATATTGGCTCTGAGAGAGAGACGAGCGACGGGAGGAGCGTAGGTTACCTCATGACCGCTCGCCACGGCCGTCGTGGGTCTACTGACATGTACTCCACACTACTCCACCCTCCCTCCCTCGCTACACACGTAATTATGTAACGAAATGATCGTATTTTAGCGATTTTGCCCTTCGGTTGCATGATCGTTGCAAGACAACCAGTGATCGTAGAAGGATGGTTCTGGTGTCATTGGAAAGCTCTATTTACGCCATTTCAGGGATACATAATCCACGGTGAAATATACTCCACCAGCCGCTCTTTGAGTGTTAATATTATAATTAGGGGTTCGAGCCCTGCGGGGAACCCCTATTGTAATCATTAGATCTTTTTATTCTTCCAAATTATTTTTCCACGCCGGTTTTTACGCATTAACTCCAGAACCGCTTTTTGGTTCGGGATCAAACTTTCACACAAGGTGCGTTTTTGTATTGGGCAACTTTTGATATGCTAAACATCCGAAATGGAGGCCAATCAGGTCCGTGGCAGCCAATTTCCCGAAAAATTTGAAACGTAAATACCGTCTCTCCCACTCATTGGAAATGATTGGGCTTTGGCATATAGACTCCACTACTAATGCTCCGCAAATGGTATGGACAAGGATTTGCTTTGCACGTGGGTTTTTTTTTTTCTCGGCAATCTTGAAAAAAACTCGAAAACACTTACAAATCCACATCTTGAAAATTGCGCAGATGATCAAAGCCATGTTTGCGTAGTTGGGTGAGGCTCGCAATTCCGAACGTTTTGGTACCAAAAGAATAGAAATTGATGGAATAGTTTGGCCGCAGCATTGAAAACTGTCTATTCATAAATTACTTTAAAACCGTGTGAGGTACCCACACAACGTTTACAGTCTTCAGTCTATAGGCTTCCCCGCATCCCCTAGTTTTGCTTAATAATAGTTATATTAATCATTCAGATCCATACATTTTTTAAATTTAACTCTCTCAAAATAGTTGAGTCCCTACGAATTCCAGTAATTATTTAACCAACCTACCTATACATATACCTACCCTACCAAATAATAATGATAATTCAAATTTATTTTTGGTGAATAGCAGAGTATTGGCTAAGGTTTTTGTTATGCCCTGATTTTATACAGGATTAACGATTGATTTTAAAAAGACCTCCGTCTACGTATTGTGAAAAACCTGTCATCCTCCGGCAAATTGTGGGGTTGAGTGAGTGAAGGGGGGGACAGTGACTGAAGGAGGATGCATGTTTTTCATAATACGTGTTGCTAGCCCCAAACGCGCGAGCAACTGTGGCTTTCAACCATCCGACACATCCCCTTTTATTTATGTGCATCACACATGTTACATACAAATAAAGTTTATGTTTTGTTTTACCCTACTGTGGAAAGACTACGGATACACCACTCCTGCCCGGGCCTCACACAGTGGCATGACCCAGTCCTGTCGAACTGAGCTCATGACGCTGGTGGCATTGCCCCGGAGGATAGCCATCCCTAGTCTTTGCTTGAGCCAGAGGGTTTCCCGGGGTTCTCCTGAAACTTCTCTGATTTTACGGCCTATTTCATTCACCATCTTAAGGGTGGTAGGGCCGAAGACTCCGATTGATTGAGGTGAGTCCTTCGAGACTAGAATATCAGGTTTCATGCACATACATATAAGGAATTAATAGAACACATCGATATAATTTCGGAATGTGGTTCGTTATACAGCTTTATTTAATTAGCACTCACTGGTATAGAAAAATAATTAATTCACTTTGGAAAAAACATAAGAAGGAGCAAGAGATTCAGTATCAAGTTTGGTCTTTCAATTTTCCTAGCACGATCGTGGATCTGGATGGGGCGTGCACTACCACTTTCAACGCTCAGGTATTATTCTTCTGAGATAAGTACCAGATAGAAGGTTAGAAGAGAGTCACTCGAGGGGCACTGGTTAAGTTTTCATAAGTATATTGTGAAGTTCGTTGCTTATGTCTGATGCTTAGTTATTTATTTTGACTTTTAGCTAACTTTTGGTCTTGGTCTTCCACGAAATATGATAGAGTGAGTAGACAACAAGAATCGTATACTTATTTGACTGTTAATGCACGTGTTGGAACTCATCACTGAGATTAATTTACTTTACGACCTATCCCGCAAGCTTTTGGGCTCTCAGAATATCTATACCATAATCTCCCAATTAGGAAGGACTCGTTATGTGGCTGAGGGTAAATATTGTCGTGATAATTATCTCGTAATAACTTTTACTGGTACGAACTCTTATGCAATAAACAGGGAGCTCTAGGAATCGAACTTAAAAACACTTGTCATAGTTAGCAAATAACTTAAAGGGGAACACAGGTGAGCAAGTGATCTGGTGGTAAAGTATCTCTGCACTGATACAATGATAATTCATAGTGCACTGTTGGGTTATCTTCTTAGGTTCTCGATCTGTTGTCGTTGAAGGCTCCTGGGCTGCTCCGGGGGCCATCCAGGGGGTCCAGTCGTGTGAAGAAGTTACAGATGGGCCATCAACCGGTGATGAAGTTCCGTTCAGGTACTCTTGGGGCTAGGATTTTAAATGTTATGTTTCAGGCTGAGGCCGGATTAACACACCATCGGACTAACGCCAGAGGAGTCAATACAAGGAACTCTTCTTGACAGTCTCTAATCTTTTTAAGAGGTTCAAAGAACTCAGGCAGTTTTACCCTTTTAGTCACAAATCCTGGTGGGTTGCCACACACAAGATGTGCCTAGGATCTATACATGCTAAGTGCTCCTGAGAGTATCTCGCATAGATCTTTCTATCCTAGATCTCTGTTACGGGTCCACTATTTAAACTCCACAGGTCTTTCTCTCCTAGATCTCTGCGAGTTAAGTACTAGCCAAGATGTCTAAGATAATAAAGTATTGAAAGGTAGGGAGGCCTTCGTCTTTCAATATTTGTATTTGGTTAGATAAGACACTAATATCAATAAGTATATTAAATCCTGGGTGGCCAGAAATAATTAGTTATACGTATGTAGTTCTTGTTGCACTATATAAATGATTATAAAACTCAAGTGGAAGAGGCCATACCAGCAATGAGTTTTTAATACACTTACTTGGGGTATATGTACTGTTAAGATCTCGATATTAACCGATGGGTCGCCACGATTAATAAAGATCCATAAATTAATATACTGTGTATGTCACTGATAGTATCACAGACTCCGGGTTGCCGTTCGTCAATACTTAGTCTTGAGTGCGGTATTAAATAGTCTTCAGTCAGAGAGCGGGTTGCCGTTCGTACAGAAGCGATATTTCTACTTACTGAGTTTCCCTCCTCCCAGGGTTTATATATCAGGGCTGCCCGGTGTTGCTGGGGCTGGTGGTTGTTGTTGTTGTTGTTGTTGTTCCCTAAGCTGCCTCCCCGAACAGCCCCGAGTCCCTGAGGAAGGCCATGGCCACGATCGGGCTTTCCCACAGAGCTCTCATTGAGTGTAGATTGTGTTGTTGGCGTAAGTGGTTGTGTGAAATGCAGTCTTCTATGATGTGTTTAATGGTATGGGGTGCTGTGTTACATCCCGGGCAGGCGTCGACAACGGAGTCATCCAGTCTCTTCTGATAGCTAAGGAGAGCTGGATGGTGTCCGCATCTCAGCCTGGCCAGGTGGACTCTGTCCTTGCGAGGAAGGGAGGATTCGGAAGGATGGATTTCGGGAGGTCGTGCATGCAGCTGCGTGTTGTCTGTGAGTGAGTGGATGGATCGGCGAGAGATATGAGTATGGATGTGCTTCTGGAAGTTGGTTCGGGGTGGGCAGGGAGGGAGAGAGGACAATAATTGTGTGTGATACCGTGTGCTGGGTGTTGTTTTGATATTTCTTGGTGTCTGTGGGTGTGTTGCCATGTAGTTTAGTGGGTGGTCTTGGTTCGTGGAGGCTGCTGCCAGGAATTGAGTGCCTCTCATGTCCAGATGGTCTTTGATTTTGAGGATTTTGGTTTCTTGATGTAGGTGATCTGTGGGTGCAGTAGCTGTGCAGCCTGTAATGATCTTCAGGGCTTTGTTTTGAATAGTCTGTAAGGTCTTATGATATGTTTCAGCTAGGTTAGAAGCCCAGGCTGGGCTTGCGTATTCCATCACTGATCTTATGTATTGTTTATATACTGTGGTGGTAGTTTCTTTGTTGTGTCCAAATTTTGTGTGAGCAAGTGACCTGAGGGCGTTAAGTCTGGGTGTCAGTTTCTTTTTAATGTTTGTGGTGTGCTGTTTGAATGTCATATGAGTATCATATGTTACTCCTAGGATTTTGGGTGTGTGTGTATGTGTTAGGGGTGTGTTGTTTATGGTGAGTTGAGGGATGTATTCGTGTTCTCCTGTCCAGCTTGTGAGCAGGGTTGCGGTGGATTTGGCTGGGGCTAGATTAAGTCTGTTTGTAGTGCACCAGCCATGTAGTGTGTTGAGATAGGGTTGAAGGAGATCTGTTGCTCTTTTTGGGTCATGGTGTGTGCATGTGAGTGTTATGTCATCTGCATAGGAGGCTAAGTTTATTTGGGGCGTATTGGGTGTAGTTATATCGTGCATGTACAGATTGAAGAGTGCGGGCGATAGGACGGATCCTTGTGGGACTCCGTTTGGAAAGTTTCTGATTTTAGATGACTGACCGGCAAAAGATACTGTGCACATCTGCCTGCTAGGAAGTTGGCCAGCCACCTTTTTGTGTTGTTGTGCATGTTTGTGTTGTAGATTTTGTTTGTTAGGTTGTGGCGGGGGATGGCATCGAAGGCTTTACTAATGTCGAGTGTGGCTAATAGTGATCTGTGTGGTGGTCTAGCTGAGTTGATGCCGTCAAAAGCTCTTTGTGTAAGGTCTGTGAGAAGAGCGTTTGTGGAGTGCAGTGGCCTAAAGCCATGTTGTGTTGGAGCTAGGGGTAGGTCAGGTGTAATTAGTTGTAATACTAGGCGTTCCATGACTTTGGAGGGGGAGCAAAGGAGTGTGATGGGGCGGTGTGAGGAGGGTAGCGTGGGGTCTTTGTTGGGTTTGGGGAATGTGATGATGATACCGTGCTTCCAAATGTCTGGTATTGTGTTGTGTGAATAGCTGTAGTTTGATATGTTAGTGAGTGCTTGTATGCCTTGTGGTCCCAGGTGTCTGAGGTGTATATTGCTTATGTTGTCTAGGCCACAGGCGGGTGAGTGCTTGAGATTGTTGATGATATGCTTTGTCTGGTGATTGGTGAAGGGTGTATAGTCAGGGTCTGTGGTGAATTGTCTCTTACGTCGGATGACACGTTGGTCGTCTTTGTGAGGTTTTAGGTGGCTGACATGTGAGAAGTGATTGATGAGAGTGTTTGCTTGTTGTTTACATGAAGGAGTAGAGTCTGTTGTTGTGATTGCAGCATGTGATTGTGTTGTGTTGCTGTTGGAAAGTGTGATGCTGTTTAGTGTTTTGTAGAGTTTTTTGGGGTTTGTTTTGTGATCAAGTGTTTGTAGGAAGTTATTCCAATTTAGTTTTTGTTGTTCTTGTATTTTGTTGTTAGTTTGGGTGTTGAGTGCTTGAATTTGTTGTGTGATGTCTTGTGTGTGGGGTGCTGGGGAGTGTTTCAGTATGTCGCGTTGTCTGATGAGGTTTTGAATTTCTGGTGTGAAGTTGGGGTTGTGTCTTTTTCTGTTACCTCTTGGAATGTGTTTCTTGTCAGCGTTTTGGATAGTTTTATTGAGTATGTGTACAGCATTGTTGATGTTAGTGATGGGTGTACTGTTTAGAGTTGTGAAGTGTTGTTCTGTCTCATTTGTGAATGCTTCCCAGTTAGCTCTTTTATAATTGGTGTATGTGTGTTTGTGGCTAGCTGGGGTGAGTCTGGTTTTGGTGGTGATAATGATCGGGAGGTGGTCAGATCCTAAGGTTCTGACCACCCTCCAGGATGTTGTGGGGGCGAGTTCTGGGTGAGCAAAAGGTGATGTCTGGAGATGATGGGTTATAGAGGGCTTGGTGAGGAATATGGGTATGTTGATGGATGTCGTTAAGGATGATGAGGTTATCAGTTTGGTTTTGTAGTGCCAGCCCTCTGTCTGTGTCGGGGTTGTCGACAAACCAGGCCGACTTCTTGGCGTTGAAGTCACCACCCAGGATGATGTGTGGGGGGGGTGTTTGTGATGTGTTGTAAGTGTGGTCTGTATTCATTTGGTACTGTAGGGGATGTTTGGGGAGGGATGTATGTGTTTATGATGGTTATGTTGGAGTTGTTGCCAGTGCGTAATTTAATTGATTGTATTTCTGTTGTGTTATAATTTGGGGGGAGGAGGGATTTGGTTTGTACACTGGTTACTATGTATGATATTTCTTTGTGTACCAGGGTGATGAGTCCACCACTCCCGCCGACAGCCCGGTCTTGTCTGATGGTGGTGAAATTATGAAATGTGGGTGTTTTTTGTGTTGTGCAGAGTTTTGTTTCTTGTAAGATGGCAATGTGTATTTTGTGTTGTTTGATGAAGTGTGAGAGTTTGTGTTTCTTTGTATTGATGCCTTCTATGTTCAATTGAAGAATGTTAATGTTATGTGCACGATGTATGTTGGGTGCTGCTGCACGAGGATGGGGTTGGGGTGAGGGAGTGGCTGGGGGTTGGGATGGGTGAGGTTGGGGTGGGGATTGGGGAGCAGGAGATGGGGGTTGGAATGGATTAGGATGGGGTGTGGTGTGTTGAGTTGAGGATGTGGATGGTATGGGAAGGTTAGGTGGGTTAGGGAGGAGAGGTGGACGGTTTTTAGGGGAGGGAGTGGATGATATGGGAAGGCTAGGTGGGTTGGGGAGGAGAGGTGGACAGGTTTTAAGCGAGGGATTTGACTGGGAGAGGGAGGGGCATGAGGAACAGGTCCAGGTGTTCGTGTAGTGTTTCTTGGAAGCAAGTGTTGTACAGGTGAAGTGCGTCCAGTTCCTGCATGAATTGCAGAGAACTGAACCCTTAGTGTGGCGACTCGAAGTGATGGGTTTTGAGCAAGTTGGACATATGTATGTGTTCGTGGGTCCTGGGTTGCTCTCAATGTCTCCGGCTAGAAGAAGTCTTCGAGAAATGACAGCCGGAGAGTCATTTCTCGGTGTAGGAAAAACTGTGTGATGTGTGTGTGTGGTGTGAGAGGTGTGGAAATTCCCGGCGCGACCGAAGCCGCTCCAAGGACCCGTGCCCCCAGGGAGGGGGCAGGGGATGGTTGTGACGGTTTGGCTCCCGAAACTGCTCCCCGCGGCCGGCATCCGGTTGTCCTCCTCTGGTCGTTGATCTTGTCTCCGGCCGTGGAGGGTCGGCAGCCATCCGCGGTTGGCAGCTCCGGGAGGTGGTCCTACGGCGTAGACGCCGCCACATCAGGACCTGGTGGTTGGTGGATTTGCTGTTATCTGGGTTTTCTAGAAAAGTGAGATGGGAGTTTTAGCTTTACATGTGGAGCACTATGGTGGGGCTCACTTAATTGAGTAAGGAGGAAGTAGACGTAACAAGTTTTAGGGATGGAGCTAACAGGCTTTCAAGTTGGCAAGATGGTGGAGGTGTGGGGGGGGGGGAGGGGGCGGGGGGGAGGGAAGTTGGAGTCAGGGTGTTGCCTTGGCTGGGAGTTGTCCCTTTAATCTTTGGGGGCAGCTGTGCATGGGGGCTGTTGCGGATTCGTTGCCTGGGTAATTCGTTCCTTATTTCCCGTGTCCTGGATCAAATAATAGAGTTAATATGTACATCTAACATATAATGACATGTGATGGAAGTGGTGTTGGCAAGAGGTTCTTCACCGGGTTGTTTTCGTGGTCAGTGGGGGCGGGGTGCCCTGCTCGTTAAGGCTAGCTGGCTAGGTGCCTGAATTTATAAGTAAGTTACTTTACTGTGGAGGCAGCCGTATAATGTTGGTATAAGACAAGAGGGGTTGGACAGCTCCTCCCTTATCCTACGTCTCTGGGATAATGTGAAATGGTAATGAAAAATGCATCTAAACATACCCGTATATGTGTGTAGTTGGTTGCCAGGTAGAGTTTCCCTGGTGGTCCTTTCGTCGGGGTCGAGGGGGCGGAGCACGTCGCTATTCCGGGGTCGGCCGGGGGGGACAAGTGGGGGTCCCTCCGTGACCTGACGTGGCTGCGCCCTTGTTGAACACCTGCATGACTCTGTGTCTTAAGGAGTTTTATTCAGGGGAGAGTTGGAAGTTATGGATTTGTTTCTTACTTTGAGATAGTTTAGATCTAACACTTTTGGTCGAGATGGGCTATGCATTACCCTGGGTTGGGGCTTTCTGTGGCGTGGAGGGGAACAAGGGGAAGTGAAAAGGGGGGGGGGGGGCTTGGTTGCTAGGCGACCTGACCCTCTGCTAATTTGGTCGTGATGGTCAAGCGAATCTGGTTTGAGCCGGAAAATGCCAGAAAACTAGGTGAGGCGAGTTTAAGTCTAGGAGGTACAGGGGGTGCAAGAAAGGGTATACAGTCGTCGTCAAGTGTATACCTCGTAGCACAACAATTCTGTCGTGTACCTTACCTTCTTCAATCTGAATGGTGGAACATAACTCTGGCTTAACTACATATACACTTAGTTACTGGAAGGGAACAACTGGGCATGGGGCCACGAAGTAGAATAATGTGTTTTGTATACTAGAAGATCGTTGTTGACAAGACGTATAACGTGTGGAAATAAATGGAAGAGAGAAGCAAAATCGCGGATGAAGATAGTTATACATAATGAACACATACACAATGAAGGTATTATAGCCGTCGTCATATTAATATGGTGGGGCCTGATTGTTACATAATTAAATACAGAACTGGCATAATCATGACATTTTCCTAAGCACAGACATGCATAACGAACGTGTGGATGGCCTGGTGTTTACATACTTAACAACATACACAACAAAGGGATTACCGCTTCGTCATATTAATATTAGTATGGTGGGGCATGGTTGTTTCATAAGTAAATACAGAACTGACATAATCATGACATATTCCTAAGCATAGACATGCATAACGAACGTGTGGAGGGCCTGGTGCTTACATACTTAACAACATACACAATGAAGGTATCATCGCTTCATCATATTACTAGGGAGGGGGGGGGGGCATGGCTGTTACATACTTAAATGCACACTTTATCAATACATCCAACATGTCAAGGATCACCACCTTCGTAATATGCGTACTGGGAGACATGATTGTTACATCATACGTACGTGACCCGTGTGGGCAACATTGGTCTTACCTAATAATGTATCTACACCGATTACACAATAAAGAAGAACTGACATGATCATTCCATATTTCGTTCCTGGTGCATTTCAATAATAATATTGAATTAATAGTGAAAATATATGGCTGCACACGTATAGTTAGTAGACAGAATAAAAAAAAAAAAAAAGCGTGAGGCTTACAGGTATATACAGTAGTTGCTAAAATTGGAGAAAGAAAAGATAGGTGTTTTTCCTTTCTATAAGTTTTATTTATATAGTTGCTTAAATTGGGGAAAGAAAAGAGATACGAAGTGGCTTTCTTGTATCCCTCTCGTAAGGGTGGTGGCATAGTTAATATATAGAATTGAATACAATAATTATTCTAGGTATTTTACATAGTGTAAATGGAGGGTTTCAGAATGGTTGTGAAATAAAGAAAAGAGATACGAAGTGGCTTTCTTGTATCCCTCTCGTGAGGGTGGTTGCATAGTTAATATATAGAATTAAATACCATCATTATTCTAGGTATTTTACATAGTGTAAATCGAGGGTTTTCAGAATGGTTGTGAATAAAGAAAAGAGATACGAAGTGGCTTTCTTGTCATGGCGTATTCCTTTCTTCTTCTTTCTCTGCCTTTCATCCCTTTTCTCTCTCTTTCGTTTGGCTTTTTCTATTGTTGCGATGCGACAATTTTCGTTCCTGATCGGGACCTCTCGCCTTGACCCTAATGTTGTTGTTGGGGGTGGTGTTGCTTTCTCCTTTGCTTCTTTGGGTGTGTGTTTGTCTCTCTCTCTCGATCTTGTTTCTCCTTGTTTCTCTCTTGCTTGTTTGTTGGTGTCCTTGGGGTTCTCTTGTTTCTCCTGTATTTCAGTTTTTAACAATTCCTCCCTATGCCAAATGCTTAGTTTAATAACAAAGTTCTAGACCTTCAAATTTTTGACAATTTTTGGTGTGGTGTGACTTACCTTCCCTCCTCCCTCAAACAGCAAGCAACGTCTTCAGGGGTTCAAGAGTATTGCATTCTTCCATAAAAATACATGTAGTCCGTTTTTTTACGCAATAACTCCGGAACTGCTTGTCGGATCGGGACCAAACTTTGACACAAGGTGCATTTTTGTATTGGGCAACTTTTTATATGATATCCAAAATGGTGGCCAGACACGCCCGTGGCAGCCTTTCACACCCAACCCATCTCGTCCTATCTAATTTTATGTTGAACTCTATTATTCTTGATCCCACTATAGGACTCGGTAGCCTATTCCACATATCTACAACTCTGTTACTAAACGAATAGAGGCAGATCCCTTACACACCCATTCTCTCTCTGTCGCTCGTTTGTTTGCACACCGGTACAAATGAGGCAGATCCCTTACACATGCAACTAAGATGAACATGGGAATCTGCAGAGAGACAAGTGGCCCACAAAAGGCAGATCCCTTTCACATCCAGCGCATTTCGTCCATATGACTATCTGATTTTATCTTGAAATTCTCTATTGTTCTTGATCCCCCTATAGCACTAGGTAGCCTATTTCACATATCTACGACTCTGTTACGAGAGAGGCAGATTCCTTACACAGCCAATCTCTCTCTCTCTCTTATTTGCACACTGGTACAAATGAGGCAGATCCCTTACACATGCTACCAAGATGAAAATGGGAGTCTGCAGAGAGTCGATTGGCCCACACACGGCAGATCCCTTTCACACCCAACTCATCTCGTCCTATCAAATTTTATGTTGAAGCTCTATTGTTATTGATCCCACTATAGCACTCGGTAGCCTATTCCATATATCTACAACTCTTTTACCAAGTGAATAGAGGCAGATCCCTTACACAGCCAATCTCTTTCTCTCTCGCTCTTGTTTGTTTGCACACCGGTACAAATGAGGCATTTCCCTTACACATGCAACTATGATGAACATGGGAATCTGCAGATAGACAAATGGCCCACAAAAGACAGATCCCTTTCACATTTAACCCATCCTCATAACTATCGTTACCTGTTGTTCTTGATCCCTACGCACTAGGTACCTCTTTCACATAACTACCTGAGAGGCAGATCCTTACACAAATGTAAGAAATGAGGAAACATGCTACCAAAATGAAATGGGGGTCTGCAGAGAGTCATTGGCCCACACAAGATAGATCCTTTCACACCCAACCCATCTCGTCCTATCAAATTTTATGTTGAAGCTCTATTGTTATTGATCCCACTATAGCACTCGGAAGCCTATTCCACATATCTACAACTCTTTTACCAAGCGAATAGAGGCAGATCCCTTACACATGCAACCAAGATGAAAATGCATGGAGTCTGCAGAGAGCCAAGTGGCCCACATAAGGCAGATCCCTTTCACACCGAACCCATCTCATAAACGTTACCTGTTATTTACACTACTTATTATACATCCATGTTATCATATACCTGCAACCAAAACACAATTGTAAGAAAAAGGAAAATAAAAAAATAGGAGTCTGTAAAGAGCCAATTAGCCCACACAAGACAGATCCTTTTCACACCCAACCCATCTCATAAAAACTCTCTCATTTATCTCTGTCTTCCTTACATTTATGGCATCTATTCTCTCTCTCTCTCACAAATGAGAACATAAGAAAACAGGAGTCTGCAGAGAGCCGATTGGCCCACACATGTCATATCCCTTTCACACCTAATCCATCCCGCGCTCTCTCTCTCTCTCCCATATTTATCGCTATCTTCGTTACGTTTACGACATCCTATTCTCTCTTACCATACTCTCTCTCTCTCCCTCACAAATGAGAACCATAAAACGGGAGTCTGCAGAGAGCTGATTGACCTACACATGGCTTGTCACACCCACATCTCGTTATTATCTAATTTCAAGTTGAAGCTCTATTGTTTCTTGATCCCATATAGCACTCGGTAGCCTATTCCTATGCACAACTCTGTTACGAAACAATAAAGCCAGATCCCTATGCATAACCTCTCCCTCTCTCTGTTTGTTTGCACAATCTGTTCCTTCTGTGTTTCTCCATGCCCGATAAAAATTATCTTTTGATATCTGTGACACAGCTTTTGTATCCAACACAATACCCTGCTTGCAAAACTGCTCGAACCCCGGACAACGTTGCTTGCAACTTTAATTATTATTTTTATTATTATTAGGGGTTCGACCCCTACGGGGAACCCCTATTGTAATAATTATATCTACTTATTTATCCAAATTATTTTTCCACGCCGGTTTTTACGCAATTAATTCCAGAACCGCTTTTTGGATCGGGATCAAACTTTCACAAGAGGTGCGTTTTTGTATTGAGCAACTTTTGATATGCTAAACATCCGACATGGTGTCCAAACAGGTTCGTGGCAGCCGATTTCCCGAAAAATTTGACACCTAAATACTGTCTCTCCCACTCATAGGAAATGATTGGGCTTTGGTATATGGACTCCACTATTAATGCTCCGCAAATGTTATAGAAAAGGTTTTGCTTTTGCACGTGGGTTTTTATCCAGCAATCTTGAAAAAACCTTGAATTCCACTTAAAATTCCACATCTTTAAAACTACGCCGATGATCAAAGCCATGTTTGCGTAGTTGGGTGAGGCTCGCAATTCCGAACGTTTTGATACCAAAAGAATATAAATTGGTAGAATAGTTTGTCCGCAGAATTGAAAACTGTCTATTCTTAAATTACCTTAAAACCGTATTCGGTACCCACACAACGTTTACAGTCTTCAGTCTATAGGCTTCCACGCATCCCCTAGTTTTGCTTAATAACATAGTCGATTAATCATTCAGATCTATAATTTCTTTTTTAATTTAACTCTCTCAAAATAGTTCGAGTCCCTACGAATTCCACCAATTATTTAGCCAACCTACTTTTTTTTTTTTTTTTTTTTTTTTAAAGACAATGAACGGAGGAAGGAAAAACACAGATACAACAAAAAGGTCCATGTGCCTAAAGGCATCCTCCATTCATAAAATGTTTGTAACAACTGGATTTAAACATTTGTAGAAATTAAGTTTGTGGAAAGCAATTCGAGGGAAGTGAATTCCAAAGAGTAGTAGTTCTAGGGATAAATGAATTTTGATAAGCAGAAGTTCTGCATTGTGGAGGAGAAAGTGTAAATTCATGGGCGCTCTCAGCTGTCCTAGTTCTACGGGGAAAGATGTGGAGAGGCGGCACAATTGAAGCAAGTTCCTCGGAACAATTGCTGTGAAAATACTGTAGCATAATGCAAGGGATGCAACGTTTCTTTGTATGGATAATGTAGAAGGTCCTGTGTGATTGCAGGGTTATTGCTTAATCTAATAGCTTTATTTTGAAGTTTGTCCATCTGCCTCAATGCAACCACTCCACTTCCACTCCCAGAGGTGAACAGTAATCCATCTGAGAACGCACCTGACTTTTATATTTACGGCAACTGCTCGTCAGTGAAGAATTCTCGAACTCTGTACAGGAGTCCCAGTTCTTAGAGCATTCTTAGCAATGCTTCTACATAATGTGTCCGCTCAAGTTAGGAGTTAATGTTACACCGAGAATGTCAATACTAGGGAAGTGGGAATATTTACATCATTAAAAATATATGGGAGTCCAGTGAGATTCTGTCGGTTAGAAAATTGAATGTACTTGGTTTTCTGTGCATTAACCCTTATTTAGCGCGAGCAACATTAAAGTCGAGGTTACTAAATAAAGATAGGACTATGTGCGTGGCGGCGCTCGACATAACTCGAGTGGCCCCCAATTTCAGCACGTAATGTGGCTGAGAGAGTAGAGACAAGTGGGTCGGCAGGAGACTAGCGAGCGAGGCGTATGGACTGATCCAGACCACCGCGGCCGACCTACTGACACAAATCTCAGCCCTAGCTCCCGTCCTCCATCTCTCCACTCGCTACAATACTCAAATTATGTATGTACTGAAAGTACCGAATTACCTGCTTTTTTGCACTCGCGTTGGCAACGATTATTGCCAATTGGAAAACTATCCATCATACAAGGATCGTTATGGTGTCATTCGAAAGCTCTGTTTATGCCCTTTCAGGGATAGGTACTTTTTTTTACCGTTCTGGGTCTTTATTAGGCATGAAAATGATCACTTAAAAAAAGCCATGCCCTGCGATTTTTGCTTAAAAAACAACTGATCCGCTGTGCGGGCGGCTACACATAAATAAACACCGCATAGGCCGCTCGTAAGGTGTTAAAGGAAACTAGATTCTTTTGACCAATTCCTCCCCCATTCTTCATCTAGAAAGGTCCTGGTTCAGAGAAAATTGCAGTGCTTATTTTTGATTTATTAAGATCGGGTTTGGGTGAAAGCAATTGGTAAATGTGAAGGAAACTGTGGAGTGTTTTGAGGATCATCAAAGGGAGGGTCGTGCGTAGAATGGTATTGGATTATGAGTGTGGGGTATATATGAGGATCATTGTATATGAATGAAGGCAAACAAAGTTTGGACCAAAATGATCCCTGGGTGAACACCAGCATTTATTGAGTGAAATTGAGATAATAAAGGCCATCTACCCATTAACACCCTATTTTTCTGTTATGAAGATAAGAAGCAATTTAGTTGGAACTAATGATAGCAAGGCCGTAGTGTGACATCTTCGACAATAAGGATTGATGCCAGACCTCTATCACAATGCCTTTGATATATCCAGTGGCCCTATTGTATTTGTGTTTCACCATGTTGGTCTGCTAGCTTTGTTGATTTGATGCGTAAGAAGGCAAAGCATGTTCTGCGAGTTTGATCGACATCTTCTAAAACCATATTGCCTATCACTGATTAATTTATTATTCTCAAGATGCCTTAATTATGTGATTATTTAATATAATTTCAAAGACTTTGCCAAAGAGTGGAAGTTATCGCTATTGGTCTGTAGTTTTGCTTATCTGAAGAGGCAAACCTCTTTTTTAGGAACTGGATGGATGTTTTGCTTCTTTCCAGGGTACTGGGAACATGAGGTTTAATGAGGAGTACTTAGACGGACAAAATGTGACCAATAACAAGGAGCGAGCCCCCAGGAGTCAATTCTTAAGTACTATTGGAGGAATTTCATCGTGGACCACGAAGGCGCCTTATCTACTGAGAGATTCTGCAAAATAGTTTTGACATGTCTGGTGGTGGATCTTAAGTGGAAGAGATTTCAGGCGAATTAAAAATTAAGTACATGGGACATCTTGAGTTATTTCAAATCTAAGGTTGAGTTGGTTGGAGAAATATCCGCAAAGGAAGGTTAGCTTTACCTCGTGGGTCACTTACAAGAGTTGGCCAGTCGTAGATATTGTAATGGTGGAAATGGATGAAGCCAGTTGGTAAGTTGGGATTTGAAAGATTAAGAGTTAGACCAAAATATTTTGTTATCTTTGGATTATTTAGAAGTTTATTTGCCTGCTTGTGGAGAAAGTTTGATGTTAGTTAGGTTTTTTAAAATTTACAGGTGTTTTGGCATGGAGTTCTGATGTTTCTAAAGTAATTAAGGCTTCAGTCATGTGTTTTTGATCTTGTGTATGCATTGTAGGCTTATTGCTTTTTTGTTCAGATTACTCTAGCACAATTAAATGGTACACCATTTAGGTGAATGAATAGATCTTTTACTGTACTTTTTTTTTTTTTTTGGATGAAGGAATAAAAGTTTCCATTCCAATTTTACAAAATCTTGTATGTGGCTCAAGGTGGAGTGATGCATCATTAGAAAAGAAAGGAGGTCCAGGGAATATCAATAAAGAAACCTTGAAGGACCCTACCAGTCTGGCCCTATCGTAATGCCATTTATCACCAAAACATGCGTTTCAGAGTGGGAATGTTGTAGGTGATAGACAGGTGGGCCTGCATCAGACAGTGATCAGAAGATCCAAGTGGGGACCTCACTGCCCTGTAACATCATAATTTTCTGAATTGGTTGTTAAAAAATAAGTTCCAGTAGGTGTGGAATTAGAGAGGATTACTGTTAACACTGGTGGTTGGGTTGAACTAGTTGAGTGAGATAAATGAGTCTGCAAACGCTCAC